>BSYO01000036.1:0-600000 GCA_033239525.1 Nepenthes gracilis | reverse complement strand
AGCCATCTTATAATCATCTGTGGGTATTTGGATGTAAAACCTTTGTCCATATCTCAAGAGATGAAAGGACAAAGTTGGATTCAAAGACGATGTAGTGTGTCTTTCTGGGTTACGGGAAAGATGAATTGGGAGTACATATTTTATGATCTAGTTGAAAGAAGACTTATTCAATCAAGGGACATAACCTTTGTTGAAGATGAAATGATTAAGAATATTGGTAGAAAAGCCAAATGTGATAGCGAGTAGATGGACAAAGTAAGTATCGAAATTGTCCGTCCGGTATCTCTAGAAGACGAGGACAATGGTCTTGAGGCGGTCGATTACAATGGAGAGGAAATAATAACTCCTAATGAAGACCAAGATGAAGTCATCCGTCAACCGGCTGACGATCTGCCTGTCAGACGATCCTCACGAAACAGACGATAGTCCGTCCGTCTGTTACCTAGTGAGTATGTTATGCTCACTGATATCAGAGAGCCTAAAACTTATGAAAAGGCTATGGAAGACGAGAACAAGGAGAAATGGTTGGAAGCCATGAAGGATAAAATGTATTCTCTCCATGAAAATTACACATTTGACTTAGTCAAACTTCCTAAGGGAAAGAGAGCCTTAAAGAACAAGTGAGTCTTTCGACTAAAAATGTCCAAGGATACTATGCAGTCGAGATACAAGGCACGGCTAGTGGTAAAAGGCTTTAGTCAATGAAAGTGAGTTAATTTTGATGAGATTTTTGTTCCAATGGTGAAGATGTCTTCCATAAGGGTTGTGTTGAGATTGGAAGCCATCCAGAATCTGAAAGTGGAGCAAATGGATTCCAGACAGCCTTTCTTCATGGTGAGTTGGAAGAAGAAATCTATATAAAGCAATTTGAAGAGTTCAAGGCTAAAGGGAAGGAGCAACTAGTCTATCGTCTAAGGAAGAGTCTGTATGGATTGAAACAGGCTCTAAGGCAGTGATATAAGAAGTTTGAATCGATCATAATTAGTTAAGGATACCGGTAAACTACTTGTGATCACTGTGTCTTTACACAGAGGTTTTCAGAAGACGATTTTATTATCCTTCTCCTTTACGTGGACGACATGTTGATTGTTGGACAAAACAGTACACGGATAAAGAAGTTGAAGATCAACTTGGACAATTATTTACCATGAAAGACCTCGGACCGACAAACTAGATTCTTGGTATTAAAATCATTCGTGATCGAGAGGTAGGGAGACTATGGTTGTCTCAAGAAAACTACTTTGAAAAGATGATCCAATGATTTAACATGGATAAGTCTAAACCTGTCAGCCCTTCACTTGCAAATGATCACAAGTTGAGCAGCCGCCAGTATCCATCTTTGGACGAAGAGAAAGCATATATAAGAGGCGTTCTCTACTCATCAGCCGTTGGAAGCCTCAAGTATGCCTTAGTATGCACCAGGTCGGACATAGCATATGTTGTTGGCACAGTTAGTCGATTTCTATCCAATCCAGGGAAGGAGTATTGGTCCGCGGTTAAGTGGACCATGAGATATGTCCGAGGAACTTCCAAGAGGTACTTGTGTCTTGGGAGTGACAAGCCTCAATTGGTGGGCTACTTGGAAACTGATATGGCTAGAGATATAGACAGTCGCAAGTCCACTTCAGGATACTTGGTGAAATTTGCAGAAAGGACAGTTTTCTTACAGTCCAAGTTACAAAAATGTGTTGCTCTTTCCACTACTGAAATCGAGTTCATTGCCGTGACAGAAGCTTGCAAGGAAATGTTGTGGATGAAGAAGTTCATTCAGGAACTGAGCCTTGAACAGGAAAGGTATGTGGTACTCTATGACAGCCAAAATATCATTCATCTCTGTAAGAACTCTTCACTCCATTCCAGATCAAAACATATTGATGTGCGATATCATTGGGTAAGAAATGTATTGGAAGCCGGTCTGCTGTCACTAGAAAAGATTAACACCGAAGAGAACGGGGCAGATATGATGACCAAGATTTTACTGAAGGGGAAGAATGAAGCATGCTGCAGGCTAGTCGGGATGATGGATTTAACTTCCTCATGGTCGTGAGGGAAAAGTTTGTTGGGATCACTTCCGTGTGGAAGTCCTTGTGACCAAAGGACTTGGATATGCTAAGAGGAAGGAATCCTGGTCAATTATGTTGACCAGAACCTTCTGGACAGTCAACTCTGTCGGTCAATATGTTGACTGAAAAAAATCGTGAGATAACTGACTCTGTTGACAAAGGTGGATGGACTACTTCAACGGTTAACGGTGTGATTGACCAGCAAACGTGAGAGGACGGTCGACATAGTTGACCAACTGAATATGAAAAGTCTGAATGATTGTCAAAGTCTCAAAAGGTATACAGTTAACCTATCCGATTGGGTAGTTAGTAGATGTCATTCTTGGGACTCCAAAAGCCGATCGGTCTAAGAGCAGTCATGCGCCGCCTGCTGCAAGATAGGGCATGCGCATGCACACATGCAAACTTTGGAACTTGAGCACTAACCACCAAGCTAGGCTATAGTGAGGGACATGTGTATATACGTATGTATATGCACATACAGAAGAAAGTAGAGAGAGAAGACATCGGATAAGTAGAAAAAAGAGTGTAATAGAGGAGAGAAAAGTAAAAAGAAAGAGAGCTGTGAGCAAAACAAAGTGTGAGGGCTTTTTGTTTACTTTCGCTCTGTTCTTATTTTCGCTTCCTATAATTTTTCTCATACTTAGTGATCCTTTATAGATTTAGTGTCCCGTGGTTTTTTCCTTTATTTCAGAAGGGTTTTCTACGTAAAATTTGGTATTCATTTCTCTTCTCTTGCCTCAATTTCACAGTGCTTGTGTACTTTATCAGTTGGCCGTCCATTTTGGCCAACAGAGAGATTGTTCGTGTATCTTGGTCAGTAGGCCGTCCGCTGTCCACCAACAATTCTAACAAGTGAAACAAATCATTAAATTACAGCAGAAGAGATTTTGCTTCTTTTAATCCCCTGAGGACACATTTTCTCTAGAGAGATTCTAGGGTCCTCATAACCCAAGGAATCAGCCACCTTATCATTTACGAGAGGGACACGGATGGGAACTGTCGTGGCCTTATCAAATCCTTTCACAAATTGAGATTCCTTCTGCAGGGACTATCTGTAGCAACAAGAATGGATATGTCAGATTCATTCTGAAGTGAGGTGAATGAGTTACCAGTATGCACCACTGGAGGATCGAGGTGTGAGAGCAACCAGCGCCTGGCTAGGCTTCTTGCGGGGTGGCCGAGGCAGTTGATCAGAAGAATTAGAAAGGATTTTCCCAGACGGTTCATAGACATGCTTTGGTCTCACAGGGCATCTGTTGTCCAAAGGAGTGACAACCTGGACATCTAGAAGGTTTCCAGGGGAGCTCTGCCATAAGGGGGGAAATAATCTCTGTTCCGGAAACCTAGTGAACATCCACCACAAGGTCCACTGATTCAGGTAGCAGAGCTTCCATGTCGATTTCAATGCAGATCCTAGCATGACTTACTTCCTCAGGATTTTCCATTTGCTTGTCAACATGCAAAGGTCTGGAGTGAGGAATTTAAGCGGGATTCCGTAGACATCGGCCCATAGAGGGATAGATTTTATTTTCTCTTTAGATGGCTCCTTACCCAGCTTCCACACCTCCAAAAACAGAGGCTGACCACTGAGGAACCAAGGGCCACACTATCAACCACTTTCATCATATTTTCAGCGTTGTCAAAAGTGAAGAACAAGAACCCTACAGAATTCATAGGAATTCTCTTGATACATAGTTAGACCAGAGCTTCAATATAATAGCTTCCAAAAGGGAAATCCAAGCTTCTTCACAATAAAGAAACTAACAAGCGTGTCCTCTTAAGGCTTAGCTCCTAGGAGACTGAATTTTGCGGGGAGATGAACTTTTGTGGTTCTTCTCGGGATAGACAACATTAGCCCAAGATTTAGACTTAGGGATAGCTATAATAGAGGGGGGGCAGGCACTGATACGGCCTAAGATTTTGATTTTTGGTTTTTTTATTTTTTTTCTGTTACCTATTGTTGCCATGTGATTTGTTATTTTGTTTAGTTACTTTTTAACCAAATCAGTTATATTTTTATTTTAAAATGTCACTGTATAGTTGGAGAAAAGAAAGTAGAAAAATTACTGTCTCATTTTCTCTCACTATCTTGTCCCTCTGCTTTCCTTCCCTTTCTCTCTATCCTTTCCTTGCTCCCCTTTGTCTCTCTAGAAACTTCCCCCTCATACTCCCTCTTTCCCTTTGCCCCATTTTTCCTTGTCATCTCCTCTACCGAACTCCCATTCTCCTTCTACTTCTTTTAATTTCTCTCATCATCATCCTCTATTCTCGTCTGTTACTTGCCAATTGCAAGGCATCACAGTCGTGCACGTATCATTGGTACTTTCATTGAGACAAGGCAAAGAAAATGGTTTTGACAACTAAAGAACAAGCACTCAATGCACTCAAAGCTTTCATCACTATGCTTGCAAACACGATGAAGAACTTCCGGCAAGTTACAGATAGGATTGTCACAAACACTTCCTTCATGGCTTCCACCACAGCATAAATCCAATCTTCCATGGCTGAAATCCGTCAATCGCACATAAGACTTGAGCAAAAAACTCTCTTGCCAACGAATCCTCCACCATTCGAGGATTCTCCAACAGTCCCCTTCCACCCCCCAACCCACACGCTACCCAACAAGCTACCATTACAACCCGACAACCAAATCTTTCTTACACTTTATTTACCCCAACCTGCCATTCCTTCTTGCAAGGCGTCCAAACAACCGCATGCAGACCACATCACCAACTCTGCCTTGACCATGGCACCTTTCCAGAAACCGCTCACTGAAACCCCTCAAACCCTAAACCAAACGACCGACATCCCTTGCCACCTGCAAATTTCACTTTGCTTCCAACTCTCTCATCGCTCCCGATTTTCACCACTGATATTTTATTCCAACCGGCTCAAACCCTACCCCCTCCTTCTACATGCATCATTGTCTGAGTCTGAGGAGGACAACGACAGTGTTGAATTGGTTGAGATAGTAAAGCAGATTGTGACGTTACCGAGCATCAATAGCAGTGGTGGATCTGATATTGTGCCGAAGCCTAAAGAGCTGAAACCTTTTCAGAGCGTCGGAGTGAATCGAGAGTATTACGAGGTGACTGACCGGTTCTTGGGTACAAAATCAAGCACCATGAACCAGATGAGTTCAGGAAGTGGAATCGAGTATTACGTCGAGGTGAGGGCTCGGGAGAGCTTGTTGTACAAGCCCTTGTAACACCACTGGGTACACGACCTTGTTTAAAATCTCTCCACCTCGGAAAGGTTTGATGTCTCCTACTTTTTAAATTGCTTCATATCAGGACCTTGAGATACTATACCGTGAGAACTATTGGTAAGACAACTCGTAATGGTGATTGTGAAGGACAAGATTAAGGTTGGTCGATACACTGCCCCATGTACACAACTCCCTAAGCCATCATCTAACCCTACAACAAATCAGCTAGAAACTTCCTCTTGGTACGTCTGTTCATCCAAATCACCCTTACAAAAATTATTTCCCACTAAAATAGCCTCTCTTCTAGAACAAAGCTTATGCATTAATTGGGATAAATGGATCACACCAGGTCATCAATGTAAGACCCCACGGTTTTTATGTATAATGGTTGGGGGAAACAGTCGTTGCTCTTCTGGAGCCACAAATTTAGAGTCCCAAATTTACAGTGCAATCAGAGTTCACATCTCCACAATTCGAGTCTAGATATGAAATCAATCCATTCGTTGTGGGACAAAATTGATTGGTATACTTATGGTTTACCTCAATTTATTGGTGTGTGGTCTGGAGTATTCTAATTGCAAGGTGATGACTTTTGACACAAGCTCCTAAAGTCGCAAGGCACCGCGCCAAACTCCCCACAAACGGACAGACAAATAGAGTTTTTGTCAAGAGAAGAATCAACCAAATGGGTTGTAGAAGTATTTCCAACTATGGAAAACTTGTTATTGAGACTTCTGACATTCTTGGGATCACATTATCAAAATGTGAACAACATTGATGGGGTTGAAACCTATTTTCACTTATTGGCACCACCCTAAGAAGGAATTGTTATCCTCAGTGAGGAACTGCCTGGTGTTTTTCTATCTTGTTCGTTCTTTTACTTGTTTCAAACAGCTTAAAGAAGTTCTAAATACCATCCTAGGGTAAAATTTGCTCATCTAATTGCGAGTCCCTTTACAAGCTATCATGAAAATCAGGAAAGCAAAATAAAGTGTTTGATACATTACTTTGAGCGGGTCAATCCTCCATTACAATCTATTATTCCAAATCAAGACCAAGATATATTCGTTGTCATGAAATCCGTCCAAGCATTTGCTTTTCTTGGCTGCATATAGGCATTCTCCACTCGTATGACCATGCATCTATTCGTCAAAGTCACCTGGTTTACTAACAAGTATGTGCATCTTCTTATTCATTGTCACTAATTTCTTATCGAGACCTAATTGGTGTGGCTTACACAGTAGACGAAGTAGAGGCTATGGCAAGTCAAATTGAGATAGTTGATGGGCCTAACAATGAGGGTGCGATGTTCACTCACCCTGGCAAGCTAAGTGATAGTTTCCCTCAACCATATGCAAATGAGCAATCAGCTAGGTTTGCTACTCGAGGGGCGTATTTTCCTAATCTAATCATTACCAAGGCTCGCCATAATGTTGAGCCAGGGATGGAGGGGAGGAAATTAGTGAGCCATTAGATCTTATCACACAAATGGACGGTTGGAGACTTGTGAAATTTGCTGGTAGACTACTCATCCAAAATGGTGAAAGAAGCAATAATGCTCGGTTTTACTGCTGACCGTCCTTCTAAGTGGCTCAAGTATTTGTCGTTAGATGAAGAAAGTTATAATACAGCTTGGTGCTCATCGATAATGATTGGTTCTTTTGCAGCCATGTATGGAAGCCTTTCCTCATCCCTAATTTACTATGCACAGGGCATTCCTTTTGTAGCATTTGTAGATGATTTCCTATGCCTAGTCCCAATTTGCCTCTAAAACCTAGCCACGAATGGAGTTGGAGCTTGCCTCATTTCATTTGTTATTGGAAATGGCTTATGTGCTTGTCGGGTTGCTCAAAGAATTGGATTTTGCTCTCAAATTTTGATCAAATCCCTTGAATCGGTATCCAAGTTCCGTGATCGAAATCTACCAACTTATTTAATACTTGGGGCTAAATTCATTTGGATGTGTCTATGGATTGTGGCTGTGTTTGGAACTTTGAATTTTTACTTTCTACCCTTGATTGTAATTGTAATATTATTGAGCTTAGCTTAGACTATAGAGGCTATGAAGAATGTTGCTAATTTGACAATGAGTAGGGTGGTTTTGGGCTCCCATCGAAGGCACTGTGGATTTGGGCTCAAGGTTTAAATTTGCTTGAAGAAGAAGTTGGATGCATGTTTTCTTATACCCCTTGCTACTTGAATGTTATACAGTATGTTTTTCGATATGAAAATGGCTAGGCCTTTGTGCAGATTATAACATGCAGGACAATTTTTACGAGGACCCTCTTACCAAAGATTATAGACGTTTCGCAAGCGACAAAGATGTTGTTGAAGGATGACGGTGTTGCAATCTCTAAGATAATGACAATTATAAGATTTTCGCCAATGATACGGATGCTAACATGCACATTAGGAACTACCGGTAAACGGATTCGTCGAGTGATATTGGAGATTGTGATAAACATTGAGGATAATGTTCTTTTGATGGAGAAGGCAATGATATGGGCCTAAAATTCTGATTTTTGGTTTTATTGATTTTTTTTCCTACTATTTTCGTTACCTATTGTTGCCATATGATTTGTTATTTTATTCCGTTGCTTTTCAGTTGAATTAGTTATGTTTTTACTTTAAAATGTCACTGTATAGTTGGAAAAAAGAGAATGAAAAAATTACTGCCGCAGTCTTGTCTCTCTGCTTTCATTTCCCTGGTTCTCTCTGTCTCTGTTTCTCTGGAAACTTCCCGCTCAAACTCCCTCTTTCCCTTTTCCCCTCTTTTTCCTGTCATCTCTTCTACCGAAATCATCTCATCCGCCTCTCCTTCACCTTCTACTTCTTCTAATTTCTCTCCTCATCCTCCTTTATTCTCGTCTGTTATTTGCTGATTGCAAGGCACCGCAGCCGTGGACGTATGATGGTCAGGAGGGGAGGCGACATCTTCAACACCAAATCCGTGCCAATCAAACCAGGGGAACTAGGAAGAGGCATTAGGGCATCATTACCCGAAAGGGAAGGCCACTCCGGGACCTCACAACGGGAGAGGGCAGGACCACAGTCCACCAAATCGCCAACTGCTAAAACCTGGGCAGAAGAGGACTCCAGTTGACGAACATTTGACAGCCTCTGCAATAGGAAGTCACAATCGAAGCAACCAAAATCGGTGCCCCAGGCAGTCATCATGAAAATGCGAAAGAGAATTAAGGAGGTTGCCCGGAAGAGAAAAAAAGAAGGCCTGAGCGATGCAAAGAAAAAGCATCACCAGGGGCCAAGGAAGGGGATGGAGGAGGAGGGGGACAAGGGAGGTCCACACGGACGGCCGCCAGTGCCGCCAGGTAGTCACATTCAGACTGCACTATTCGCGCATCTCGGCCAAGTACATAGCATCATCAAAGAGTACACACACAGGGCACTGTTGAATATAGTTTTGGATGGTATTAAGTATTGTCCGTACGTTTTCAAACCAGAGAACCCGCATTCCATTCCATTCGAGTAAGGAAAGAATCTTAATGTAGACACACAGGGTTTTCCCTTGTCCACAAATCACTGTTAAAGTTAAAAGGCGTCGGTGTAATTTTAAACATTTTTCCAGTTACCCTTTTTTTTGACAATTTTACTTCTTAAGTTTTAATAATCCCACCTCTTTGAAAAAGACGCCGCGTCGCTTCATCAATAAGTGTCCAGCCCGCCATCATTCACTCCCCCTCCCACTTCCCCCCTCTCTCTCTCTCTCTCTCTCTCTCTCTGTTCATCTGAGACAAATACACTGCTCTTTCATTCCCACTAATTTTCCCACCGAATTGTTGGGTTCGGAACCCAACACATTGCATTTTACTGGAGAGACAATTTCTCTTAATTTCAATCCCAAAATTTTCGCTTTCAAATGATGCAATGGAGAACCAGAAATGCTCTCTTAATTCTGTTTCTGCTACTCTTACAGACCCATCTATCTCCTCCGGCGATGGCTAGTTTGCAAGCTATCGCCAATTATCAGATCGCTTGCGCAATGTGCTCCTCCTGCGAATGCAATCCAGTTCCTTCGCAACCGCCTCCCCCGCCTCCATCTTCAGGCTGTCCGCCCCCGCCGTCTCCTCCCAGTTTCTACTACAATTCTCCTCCACCACCGTATCAGCCGACATACTATTACTCGCCGCCTCCGCCTTCCGGTGCTGCAACAGGAGGCGGCGGTGGCTCGTATTATCCCCCGCGCTACCCAGCGCCGCCGCCCCCGAATCCTATCGTTCCGTATTTCCCATTTTACTTTCATAACCCGCCTCCTGCCTTTGTTTCCAGCGCTCTCCGCTCCATGAATTTCAAATTTTGCAGTCCTGCGTTTCTGTTTGCACTATCATTTCTTTTCTTCTGAAATATTCGAGGAAATAAAATGGAAATAACTGCAAATTCACAGATCTACCATGGCTGAGGATGAGAGAACAAGGTGAAACTTGACATTCTGCCACGAAAAGTTCCTTTTTCGAGTCCGTGCGTGTCGAAGAGACATTGCCGAAACTGCCCTTCAATGGAACCTTTCGCTGCTCAAGTGTCCCAGGAGGTTCGAGGAGGAAGAAAAGGTCGCATTTGCAGTGAAAAGCGGACAGTGTTCTCTCACTCACACATGGTCGTATCATCTCATTAGGATCTGTGAATGGTGGCAGTGTTATTGTTGTTCTTATCCATAATAATTGAGGGATTTCAGTCAATTACTTGTCCATTTAATGCTGTTGTTATGTGGGGGCTGTCATTGTGGTTACTTTACCATCATAATATTAATGAATAATCATCTTTCTATCTCAGTAGATAAACATAAGTTATATCATAATTTATGTAATTGTTTAGAAATATAACAATCCATATATACTTATATTATATTTCATAATAGTTTGGATGTCCATCGCAAATTTAATGGCAGCCAAACAAGGTCTGAGGCCCTTTCATTTTATATTTGAAAAGAACGTTTTTGTTCTTAATCGCATAAAAAATATTTTGACCCCCATAATAAAATAATAGAAGTAGTATAAAATTAAATATTCAATACAAGTAAAGAATTTTTATGTCTAAATTATACGAGTGATATGAGTATAAAAATAAAGTAATAACAATATTAAAAAGATAAATTTTTTAGTGACAAAGAGAAAATTTGATATCTACGGTAATCAAGAAAAACCCTCCGAGTTTCAACGGTTAGAAAAAAATGAACTATAAAAATTAACTTACAGATCGGGTGGTAACAACACGCTAACTTAACTGATTTACTCCCGTTTTATGATTCTATTAAAGAACTCTTTCGTTTTTCCTACGGCAACGGAATCGGATACATTCCGATCTTCACGTCAATCTTCCCTTTTGTGCCATTTGAATTACCGAACTCACTGGATCCCTGTGTTTACGACACCAACATTGCCATGAAGGTTAATAAGCGGGAGAAAAGAAAGCAAGATGCAGGCGAGAAAACTTTTTCAATGAAGCACAAAAGTCGGACTTGAGTTTTCTCAATAACTGAGCACAAATATGATGAGCTTTTCAAGTTATGTGCACTCTCCAAAAACGTTCTAAGCTGCTTAGGGTTAAAATATATAAGATATATATTTATTAAGGATTCAAAAATATGTTTAAAAAATTAGCTGTTGGGAGCAAAAAATTCCGCACCGCTCGAGCGTTGAATAGGGTTGAGTGGAATAGGTTCACGCCGCTCGAGTACTTCTTAAGCACTTGGTGGGCGCTCGCAAGGGTTCGGGGAAATGAACCTGGGCGCTCGAGTGCATGAGCGCCTGGTTCTCAAAAAATGCGCCCTGCGGGCACTCATTGAACACCCGGTGCGGGAGGCGTCCGCCTCGGGCGCCCATTGGACGCCCTACCCAGAATGATGAGGAAAACATGATACGGACAGCAAGAAAAGGCGGGAACACTGTAATTTGATGATGATGATCTTCAGGTATGAAGCAGATGAAAATCTTCTAGGCCGATATGTTGTTGCAGTTACCGAGCGTGCCGATAAGAGATTAAATAAATAATCTGATACGGTCACGAAATATGATAACTAAAAATATGCCTAATAATATTAACTTGTTTGAATTTTATATTTTTTACTGTTATGATATAATATTTAAATAAATATTCAGAATACTATTATTTAAGAAGGAAAAATTTGGAAACTTTAAAGCATATACAACATTATCTTTGTGGTAAAATTATTCTAACACTGTCACAATCTAGTCAATTATACCCCTTTAATTCACTAAAGTCACTAGATTCTCTTTAAATTGTAAAAAGAAGGTTTCTTTTGGGGGGTGGGATGTTGGGTCGTGGGAGATGCGAGATGGGGGGGGGGGAGGCACATTGATTGAATAGTGATACTAGTAACAATCAATAAATACTCTGATTGGTATAACAAATAGTCTTGACATAAAAAATATTTTGTAGTATGAATACGATTTTGAAAGAGAAACTCCTATATAATTTATAATAATATTTAGATTTAAATATTTTTTAAAAATATAAAAAACATGATAATAATTTTATTTATTATTATTATTTTTAGAGTATGAATACTTTGATAATTTAACTTTGTAAAAAAAAATTTAAAAATATTATTTTGTATTAATTTTTACTAAATAAAATAATAGTCATTAGATTATCAAAACGTAACTCTTGGGAGCTCCATGGGAGGAGCTCCCCCTCAAACCATACATCTATAGGCCTAATAGTAACTTAATGATACAACAAAAACATATTGGTAGAAATCATAACTTGTAGGGCATAATTTTTCTCCTTGTTAGCAAGACACAGTTGACTGTATTCTTAAACGGCATAATGCATGTAAATAAGAGGACATCGTGTCGGTCTCATTTTGGATCGAGAGGTCTTTAAGTTAACGATATCTTGCTGGGGATTTGAAGGCTATCAAAAGGAAGTGCTAGCTGTTGGGGACGGAACGACCCGGATCCACCCGATCCGGTCAAAGCAGCGGAAAACCCGAACCCCCCAGTCATCGTTAGCCACCATGTAGTAGGAACAAGGAAACAAGAGAGATGCACGGTATTTTTTTACGTGGAAACCCCTTCCCAAACCGAAGAGGAAAAACCACGGGACACATAGTCCACCAATAAATCCACTATGTAAAATGGTTACAAAAAACCAGTGATAGAGTACAACAACCACCCTGGCTACACAAGCCCCAGAGACGAAAACGAAGAACAGAGCCCAAGAATACAAAGTCCTCACACTTTGAGTTTCACTCACTGCTCTCTCTTTCTTCCACTTTTTCTCTCCTCACTGTGGTGCACTCTACTCTCTCATTTTACAAGTGTTGGTGAAACGGCGGACGCCGTTTCACCCCCGCAAACAGCGGCCGGCGCACTGCGCCCCTGGCGGTGTCTCCGTCGCCAGGTCGGTGCAACCTGCACCCAGGGTGTCTGGACACACCCACATGAACGGTGGCCTTGCTCTGTCCGAGCACTCTGGGGACTCACCCTCCTGGTGAGTCCTCACACATTCTGCCACTCTCCCTTGGGTGCTGAGAACGGCACACTCTCTCCTTGGGTGCTCCACACTCACTCCACCACACACACTGCATGCCCAGCAGCATATATATATAGGTCCAGCTGGAGACCCTTCAATTAATAAGCAGGTGGCGTGTAGACAATCTTCTGTCACCTGCCCTGTAGCCTACGCTGTAGCTGTCCACCTACTCTGTAATCACCTATTCCCAAGAACGGCGCATGTTCTGACAAGTCTGCAACCTGGCGCCTGCTCAGACGGCGCATGCACTGACATGTCTGCAACTGGCCTCCAAAGGTCAACTGTCCGCTACGTGCAACAACGTCCTCGGACCATCTGCGACCATGGCGATTACAGGAGTCATCTGGTGTCCTCTGGTCTCCAGGCAGTGACAACGACCTCGGACTTTCCAAGTCCTCGGTCCTCACCGTGCACACCCCATGTCCCCGGACGATACTGTGCACTCAGCCATGTCCGCGGGGGGATTCTATACTAGTGTCACCAACTAGTAAATTCCGGCCTTCCCTTTGGCCGTCCGTGCGCTACGTCCACGCACTATGTTAGCGTACCTTGGCTGTCCGGGCGCCCTTGGCTGTCCGCGAGTCCTTGGCTGTCCGGGCGCCCTGTCTGTCCACGCGCTCCTGGCTGTCCGGGCGCCCTTGGCTGTCCGCGCGTCCTTGGCTGTCTGGGCGCCCTGTTTGTCCACGAGCGCTTGGCTGTCCGGGCGCCCTTGGCTGTCCGGGCGCCCTGGCTGTCCGCGCGCTCCGACACAGTCTGATGACAAACCAGTTTGTTGGGTTACCCACAAGGGAGTGACCAACCCCAACACTAGCTATGTTGCTTAGCTCATCACGACCGTCAGTTAGGCTTCAGGGGCAAAATAAATGAGCAAATGGTACTATAGTAGATGTTATTATAGAGCACATATGTTGGTATCTAGGAAAAGATTTTATCATTGACAAAGCATGATGTAAATTTTAAATATTGGAAAAAGTGGTCTGGTGACCTAGGTCTGAACTCAATATACATCATTTACAAATTTTAACCATATAAAAAATCATAAATCTCAAAAATCACAACATAAATAATAAAATGAGATCTTTCGTATCAACACTTTAAAGTACATTCAAAACCTAAGGGGAAAAATATAACTCTAAAAAACTAATAAAATAAAACAAATGGTATTTGAGTATATATGAAAGACATTAAAAAAAAAAAAAAGCATCTTTGAATTGGCCCTCTAGAATGCTAAGTCCATGCTTCTTCTTCTAATCACTTGTCACTGTCACCTGTACTATTCTGAAAAAAAAACTATATGGGTAAGTAACAAATTTAGTAAAAAAATCTAATCAAAGTCAACAATTAAAAAAACAAATGATTCAAAAAATTTATTTGTCAATGAACATTTTAAACATAAAATAAGATACAATATATATAAAAAGTAATAAATATTTTTAAAAAATAATAAAATAATACTAATCAATGATATCAATAAACGCAACAACAAGAATAGTTTATTAATAAAATGTTAATAAATAGCATCTACATTGTCCAACACTAAGAACAATCTCAATATTTCAAAAGATTTTATTTCAACAACTCTCAATAAGTATCACAAGATCATAAAATAACCAAAATTTAAGGGTCTTCCCATAGATTTTTTGAAAATCCAACTCCATGTGATGTTGCAACAACTTGAAATAATAATAAATATCCGTAAATCTTATTTTACTATTCTGATAAAAGGCAACGTGTTTGCATCACTATCGATTGGGTAAGTACTTCAAGATCACCAATATCTATATTATGTAACTATCCCCATAATCTTCCTAAATGATGTACTTGTAGCATCTCATATACAACCTAAAATGGCCCTCACTTATGATATCTCATGTATGACCTTATATATATATATATTGTAATGTATTTAAGTGAATAAAAATTTATAAAATTTTAGTATAATTTATACTTTTTCGATTTCTAATATGTTTTATGTGATGAAGGTCGACTCATTTTAAATTGGGAACCTATATATATGTATATGTATATATGTATATGTATATGTTTTCCTTTACTTAGTCTTGGAATACCAAAAAAATATACAAATTGAAAGGTCATACCAATGAAGCAAGAGAATGAGAAAATTAAAAAAATTAATATAAGTATCTAAGTATCCCCACGTGGTTACTTTTCACTAAGCCCCATAAACATCCTTTAAAACTTTATATCAATCTAAAATTTTTATCCTACATCCCAAAATCTATTATTTAAGCTATGATTTCAAAACTTTCTGTTTGATGTTCAAATCCCAACATTGATATTAGTATAGTAGCCTAGCCACCATTCCAAGATTTATTATTTAAGATACGATTTTGAATCTGTCCATCTGGTGTTTAAATATGAACATTAATATTAGTATAATAACCTAACCACCATCCCAAGATTTATTATTTAAGAAACGATTTTGAATCTATCCGCCTAGTGTTCAAATATCAACATTAGCATCAGTATAGTAGCCTAGCCACCATCTACGCTAAATCTAAACCTTTAAGAAAATTAAATCAAATTTCTTAACCAAGTTGAAGAACTTACAACAAATGTTCACATGGTTAATCCTAAGAATAATCGAGGATCAATTCAGATCTATGAGATTTCTCAAGCTATTGTCTCACATTTGGACATCAACTTGAATGGCATTCAAATGTTACGGTTGCAAACTATATATTCAAACATCAAACACAAAACTCTACTTCAGATCTATATTAACACACAAATACAAGTATAGATCCTTATAATTCTATACTAACTATTACAAATTTAATATAGGCATAATTTTGAGAAGATAATAACATATCATCATGAAAATCAAATAATATATAAATGTACCAACACAGCCTAGTGTTCAAATGACGTCCAAACTCTACGGCTATAGAGCAATGGCATTTGAATATTGCCTCAAATGGTACTCAAATAGTACACCTATTTTGAACAATTCATGCACAAAAATTATTCTAATTGACCAATAATATCATCTATAATTCCTCATAATTGAAATAAAAAAGAAAGGCCCAAGAACTATTATTAATAATTATCAATAGATGGTCACAAATTAACTTGTCTGATGATGGATGCCTTTCACTTTCTTTTCTTTTTCTCGGATTACCTCTCTTGTTCTCCACTCGGGAATCACTACCATTGTGTAACCTCTCTCTCTTTCTTATGTTATTTAAATAGGCAAGGGGGGAGCTTAATGTCTTCCCACTATTAGGTGGCCGAGTAGAAAGTTGTCATTTTGCTCCAAAGTTGATTAAAATTCTCAAATTTGAATTATAATCCTTTCAAAAATATCTAAAATCAGCCACCTAATCTCTCTATCAAACCCCAAGGATAACAGCTTCCAAAATGATATACAAGTGGTTGGCTATGGTTTCCAAAATGATAACAGCTTCGTGATTCATATAAGACAAGGGCCCTAAGCGAAGTTCAAGGTCCTTGGCGAAGATCTCCCATGTAAACAATTGGCGAGTCACATGTATCCAGTGGTACCATTGGAGGGCCGCTCCCGTCATATAGAAAGCAACGACTGTCAGTTTTTGTTCAGGGAGGGTACCATGGTACATGAAAAACCTCTCAATCTAGAACAACCATCCGATGACATTCTCGCCAAGAAAAAATGGGACCTCAAGTTTGGTTAAACGGATTTGGGAGGAGAGTTGCGTTTCAAGATGTGTGGTGAGTACCATGGGCAGGGTTTGGTTTGAGGAATGAGAAAGAACAGGTGTTGGAATTGTGAAGGAAGTCGGAATAGGTAACAAAGGAGCGTTTGAGGCCAACAGGGTGTGTCGCTCAAGCGGAGCTAGGGTTTGTCCATCTCCGTGATGGATTATTGGACATCCGTGAAAGATTGTTGGAAGTGTTCCGTGATGTTCGAAATGGTATCAAAACGGTCGGAATGTTGTTGTACCATACCGGCGACGCTTGTCAGCTCTTGTGCTAGGCCTGTGATGGACTCCTCTAAAGCCCAATATCTGGTTGTCATGCCTTCCGCTATGGGTCTCAATAAAAGCACCAAAATGATGCAATTTTCCCACACTGCAACGTTTACGTGCAGATTCACTGCACCACAATCAAGTTCAGTACCAAAATCAACGGGGAGGGGAAGTTCAGACGGAAGAAACACAGGGGAACAGGAGGAAGAAGAAGAAGTAATAGTAGAGAGGGTCAGAGAAGTTTCGAGAGGAGGAGAGAAGTGAAAAAATATCTCGCTATCCCTTCATTACTGCTTGTCAGGCCATATATCCAATGGAAAACAAAAAAAGAAACAGAAAGTATAACCGTGGGTGTGACTGTACGTGTGCACATGAAACAGAAACAGAAAATAGGAAACAGAAAATATAAGTAGTGTACTAATGGTATGTTCATGCAACGTATTTTATATAAAATGTAAAAGTTTAAACAAAGTTATGAAAATGTCCCAATGGCTGAATAATTCAAAAACTTCTTCTCAGTGGCGGCTGATGTTCTAGTGTGGTGACATTGCCAGTGATAAGACCGGTAATACCATGGTTCTTTTTCAAACAGTTGACCGTGGTGCTGGACTTCTTTATGCGGCACTTTCACCACATGCGTCCAATTAATGAGCATACAAACACCAAGTGCATGACACTTGTGTGAAAGGACAGAATTTTGTATTACACTTGTTGTAGTTTATTATTTGAGTATAAAAAAATTGTGATATGTATTATTATTATTATTATCATAGTGAAAGATTCTCAGACTTTTACTTTTTTTTTTAATTTTAAATTACTTTTTTGTGTAAAATTTTTTTATTAATGTCCTTTATATACGCCCAGTGGGGACTAGAATTTTCGCTTGACCTGCAACCCTAAAATATAAAGAAATAAAAATATTTTCCAAAGTTGATTAATGCGCAAAAATAACAACAAAAATATATCTTTTAATATAAAAATATACTACTATAGGGTTCTATTAGTATATTCATCCTTTTCATAATTCCAGTAAAGCACGTGCAAGCAAGTATAATCATTTGTACACATAATTTTTCTCATTCGAACAGGGTAGATTTATTTATTTTTACATTAAAAAAAATTAAAAGAATCACAACCCCCAAATTATATAATATAGATTACTTTTTTGATTAAATCTCATAAAATATTTGAACCACAGAGAAATCTCACAACAAAAATCATCAAATTTATTAATTGTATAATCTTATTGATGCGTATCTGGATCCGACTTCAAACGAATTCGAATTCTTGGAGGAGTTGATCCGGCTTCGTTCACCGAGTGCGAACCCTACACACCACTAAAGCAAACAAGAGGTCAGCGTTCACGGCGGGAATTAATCCCACCGAAAACACTCCGACGCCAAGTCGAGAAATGACCTTCGATGGAAGGAATCGAAAGATAGAAAGAGCAATGAGGAAGAGAGAAGAGTGTTTAGTTCCGGATGTCGATGTAAGCGAGCAGGTCCTTCCTCGTATCTGGATGGTGGGAAGGCAGAGAGCGAGTGTAGCAACTCGTTCGTTGCCTTGGAGCTTGATCGTGCTTGAGTAGTTAGCTGCTGAGAACCCGAGTTCGTGCAGTTCTGGGAGTTTACTCGAAGGGAAGCAGGTCAAAGCTATTTGACTTTTCAGTTCTTGGTTCAGAGAGAAGTGAAGAGTGTTGGATGCCTCAAATATCTTAGAAAAGTTCTCCCAAAAAGCTCTCCTTTCTCAGTGGGGGTGAGGGATCTTATACGCCTCACCATGTTGGATTCTTGGGCACCAAGGTGGTTCTTTGCCAGGCCTATTGCGCCGTTGGTCACCATCGTGGACCACGGTCACGCCGGCCGCCTAGTTGCCGCGGCGGCACGTTCTTCGGTGTCGTTTGCCATGCCCGACTCCTCCCTCAGTGGGGAGTGGTTGGCCACCTGCAGACGGAAGCAGGTGGCGTTGGTTGTGCCAGCCATGCCCCTGGTGGCTAGCCTTTTTGCCTCCTTTGCGTGTTTTCGGAAACCGCATTAAATGTGTTGCAGGTTGCCGTTGCCTTCCTTCATCGTGGGCGCATGCCCTAGAACTCTTGGGCTGGGCTGAGCGTGCGTATTGGTTGCCCTCACGAAAGGAGTCCGTTGGTGGCCTTCATTTGGGCTATGGGCCCGAAGCGAGTCGAGGCCCATTTCTAGAAGGGCCTAATTTAGGGCCCAATATATAAGAAAGCGGACGGCCAACGCCCGAGTTGGACCGCTCTGGGTGTCGACCGCCCGCCCTCGGAGAGCGGCGGGCGCCCAATCGATGGGCCGTGGGCCATAATGAAACAGCCCATCATCATTGCGAAGCCTACGAGGGCCCAACAGCCGGTCAACGCCGAGTTGACCGTTTTCTAACCAGTTGGCCGCCGGGACGGTCAATGCCACCGCTGACCGTCCTTGGGCCTTCCAGTTTCTGGGCCTATTCCTTTAGTGGGCCGTCAGAAACGTTGACTGGCCTTCCCGGGCTTCCATTGACCTTTCCTTGGGCCAGCCCATTTTTGGGGTACCCATCACTAGCCCCCCATGCTGGTGGTCAGATTTCTGGCCTCCAGTATGTTCATGATGGGATGTCTTCTTTGAGAATCCTGGAGAAACTCATCAAAGTGTGAAGGAAGGCTTGTCCGGAATTGTTGACCGTTTCAGCCAATCCCGGAGTTCCAGAGTTGTTGACCGTCCTGGTCAATTCCGGAGCTCCAGAATTGTTGACCGTCCTGGTCAATTCCGGAGTTCCAGAATTGTTGACCGTCCTGGTCAATTCCGGAGTTCCAGAATTGTTGACCGTCCTGGCCAATTCCGGAGTTCGTAATTGTTGACCGTCCGGTCAATTCGGGAATGACTTCGCCACTTTTGTCGGATCGCCACGTAGAAAGTGGCACGTGTCCCCTTTTGGTTGGAGGGAGATCCGGATAATTAATACGCTAGAGATCCGTCCTATGTCCTCGGAGGAGGTCGGGCCGAGAGGGCAGTGCTACGCCTTCTTCATCCCCGTCGCAGCAGATTGATCTCGTGGTTGCCGGGATTTGTGGTGGATCCGGCGCATTTCCGGGAGTGGAGAAATCCTTCGAGGATCGGGCGGTGGAGGCCGCAGATGTGGTCTCGGCCCAACTCGCGGCTAAGGTGGCTCCATGCGCCGAATTGGTGGGATCTTCGAGGAGCCGGCTCGCGATGTGCCCGGGGTTCACGCGTTCATACGTGGGGCCGTCGACCGGGGCTGATTCCCGATGCATTTCTAAGGGCAGCCAGAAGAAAAAAGCCCACCACGACTACTCCAGTGGTGGCAGGAGAGGAGCCCGCCGCTGCCGTTGATGATGATGAGTTTTTGGATCGCATCTTGGATGAGGCAGCGGTGTGTTCAGCTCGAGAGGGTGTTCCCGGCTCGACACCTCCGGTTCCGCCGTCGGCTGGCCTTGGCCTGGAGTCCAGACCTGTGAGGTCCTGTTTGAAGACCTACGAGGTATAACCTCTACAGCCGCTTCCTTATATTTTTTCCTCATGTTTATAGGCTCACATTTTGTTTTGTCCTGTGCAGCCAAACAGAGTGGCCTCCGTTGTCTCCCGAGAAATGGAACACCGCGACCGCATTATAGCGGAACGGGAGGCTGAGATAGCCTGGCTAGATGCCAAGCTGGCCGCCTTAGGAGGTGAGTTTCGTGAGCAGACAGCCGCTCTTGAGGCTGTTGTGGCAGGAGTGGAGATTGAGAACGCCAAACTGAAGGCTGAGGTGGCTGAGCTGAAAGCGGAGGTGGCTCGCTTAAAGGAGGAGGATGATCGAAATAAAACGAGCATCAAACACCTCACAGATCGAGCCGCCGCCGCGGAAAGCGAGCTGGGTACCCGGATGACCCTCCATGAGGTTGGCGGGCGCACTGCACGCTCGGCTGCTGGACGGGCTTAATATTGGACGCCATGTCGCGCGGTTGATTGTTCCTGATTTTCCAGTAGAGTTTATCAATCAAAGGAACCGCGCGGCGCAACGCAAGGAAGACTTGCAGGGAGAGCCCCGAGACAGCCAGGGTGGTCCGCCAGCCTTGTAGCCTTTTGTACTTTCTTTTGTTTTTTTGGATTGTTTGTAAATTGTAACACATCTTGTGAGCAATGAAATGGAAGATTTTTTTTTTTTTAATTCAGCGTCCATCGTCTCCTATTGTTTCGTGTTTGTTTGCGTCGCTGCATTGGGCGGCCAACTTAGTTAGCCGGCGACCGTTGCTTGGTTGCCTAAGGTGCTGAGCCCCCAGGCTTGGCAAGTGGTTGCGGTAACCAACCTTGCAATGCTGTCCAAGTGGAAAACTTGGGCAGCTAATGTTAGAGAAGGAACGCTTCTCGTTATCGTCTCACCACGCTGTTGCTTTGTTGAGAAGGTTAGTGCGTGGGGTAGCCAACTTGGTTGGCGGGCGGCTTAAGGTGTAGGCCCTTAGGCTAAGCAGGTGGTTGTGAGAACCAGCCTGGTGGCGCCGTTCAAGCGAAAACTTGGGCTGCCAATACTGGAGAAGAGATGCTTCTCCCTTCGACCGTCGTTGACTGACGTTGCTGCTCCCCGAAAGGAGGTCGTTGCGTGTGCCATCTTGCCCCCTAAGGTTTTCGGACCGCTATGGGCCACTTGGATGACCAAGGTTTAGTACGACCGCTATCGGGCCGCTCGTATGACCGAGGTTTCAGACCGCTATGGGCCACTTGGATGACCAAGGTTTTAGACCGCGCATGGGCCACCTGGATGACCAGGGTTTCAGACCGCTATGGGCCACCTAGATGACTAGGGTTTAAGACCGCTATGGGCCACCTGGATGACCAGGGTTTCAGACCACTTTCGGCCACCTAGATGACTAGGGTTTAATGAGAGGGTGAAGACCCTCTCGACTTAGGGGCAGTCTAGGTCGGATGGATACCTGCAAAGCAAACACAGTTCATAGGTCCTAGAATTCTACATGCTAAGTAAACTCCTTATTTTGTCAAATTAAAACAAGCATGCGAGTGAATGCACATAGATGGGTCAGCACGTACCTGGGCCTCTTATTGGTAGTAACGTTTTAGGTGGGTCGCGTTCCACGTCCGTGGGACCAACTTTCCGTCCTGGTGTCGGAGTTTATATGCTCCATTGCTCAGGACGGCGGAGACAAGGAATGGTCCCTCCCAGTTGGGAGAGAGCTTGTTCCGCCGGCCAGCTTGCCCGTGGCCTCGATGCTTCGCAGGACCAAGTCCCCAACGTCGAACTGCCGGGCCTTCACTTTCTTATTGTAGTACCGGGCAACCCGGTGTTCGTATGCCGCTGTCCGTACTCTTGCCGCGTCACGGGCTTCCTCCAACGAGTCCAAGTTCTCCCTGATCTTCTGGGAGTTGGTCTGCGGGTCGAAGGACTCCACCCTGAGACTTGGAAGCCCGATTTCGACCGGGATTACCGCCTGATCCGTAACAGGTCGAAGGGTGTCTCGCGTGTTGATTCTTTCGGGGTTGTGCGATAAGACCAGAGGACGGTTGGGAGCTCGTCAGCCCAGGAGCCCTCGGCGTCCTCCAACCTAGTTTTTAGCCCATGGAGTAGCGTACGGTTGGTGACCTCCACCTGCCCGTTCGCCTGGGGGTATGCTACCGAAGTGTGGACCAGCTTGATTCCAAGGCTGGTACAATACTTGGTGAAGCGTTTTCCCAAAAACTGGGTCCCGTTGTCGGTCACCACGACCTCAGGGATGCCGTATCTGCAGACAATGCCCCGGCGAAGGAATTCCAGAGCATTGTGTTCTGTGATTTTTGCGAGCGGGGCAGCTTCGACCCATTTAGTGAAGTAGTCGATGCCCGCTATGATGAATTTCCTTTGCCCCGTGGCAACAGGAAATGGGCCGAGAATGTCAAGCCCCCATTGCGCGAAGGGCCACGGGGCTTGAAGGGACTTTAGGTTCGTGGACGGCTGAGGTGGATTGTTGCCGTGGAGATGGCAGCTCTCACGTTTCTTTACAAACTCAAGCGCGTCCTTTTTCATTGAGGGCCAGTAGTAGCCCTGCCGCATGACTTTGAAGGCCAGGTTCTTCCCGCCTACGTGCGATCCACAGATCCCAAGGTGAACTTCGCCTAGCGCGTAGTCTGCCTCCTCGGGGAATAGACAGCGGAGATACGGAGTTGAGTATCCGCGGCGATACAGCCGCCCATCAACTACCGTGTACCAGCCGGCTGTCTTTTTAACCTGCTTGGCCTTTTCAGCATCCTCCGGAAGTGATCCGTCGGCCAAGTATCTAAGGTAAGGAGTCATCCAGTTTTTCGTCTCGAAAATCTGCATGGCCTCCTGCCTCTCTATGCTAGGAGTGTTCAGGACCTCCCGCATGTCCCTTGAGTACTGTTCTGGGCTCTCGGCAGCAGCTGCTCTGGCCAGCCGGTCTGCCTTCCAGTTTTCTGTTCGAGGAACGTGAACCAGGGTCAGCTTGTCGAAGCCCTGGATAGCCTCCTTTGCCTTTGCCAGGTACCTGGCCAAGGAAGGGTTGTTCGCCTCGAAGCCCCCTTTGACTTGGTTCACGATTAATTCGGAGTCGCTGTGGACTGCCAATCTCCTGGCAGAGCACTCCTTCGCCAATCGCAATCCAGCTAGTAAGGCTTCGTATTCAGCGACGTTGTTGGTCGCTGGGAAATCAAGTTTGAGGGAGTACTTGATCTCGTATCCATCAGGGGTCGTCAGGATCACCCCTGCCCCATTGCCGTTGTCTGTGGACGATCCGTCCACGTGGAGCGCCCATTCTGGGGCCCCGCCGGATTGTCCTTCGCTTCCAGTGGGCTGTTCTTCTTGGATTGGGGTCATGGTCTCGACGATGAAGTCAGCCAGAGCATGTGCCTTTATGGCAGGTCTGGGCCTGAACTCGATGTCGAACTCGCCCAATTCGATCGCCCACTTTACCAATCGCCCTGAAACGTCGGGCTTTTGGAGTATGCCCTTCAGCGGCTTGTCCGTAAGGACTACTATGCGGTGCGCCTGAAAGTATGGCCTCAATTTTCGTGCTGCGAAGATAAGTGCCATTGCCATTTTTTCAGCGCGCGGGTAGCGAGTTTCTGGGCCAGTCAACGTCTTGCTCACGTAATAGACCGGCTGCTGGAGATCAGACTCCTGGCGCACAAGGACGGAGCTGAGGGACACTTCCGACACTGCCAAGTAAAGGTACAGCTCCTCTACGTCTTTGGGCGATGCCAACAACGGTGGGCTGGCCAGATACCGCTTCAATTCATCGAAGGCGGTCTGGCAGTCAGCCGTTCACTGGAATCCGTTAGATTTCGTCCCTCTTAAAGCTTTAAAGAAGGGCTGGTACTTGTCTTCAGACTTCGCGAGGAAGCGGGACAAAGCAGCCAGCCGTCCAGTCAATCGCTGGACGTCTTTTACGTTCCTCGGGGGGGCCATGTCAGCCAGGGCCTTTATCTTTTCCGGGTTTACCTCGATCCCTCGCTGAGAGACGATGAAACCCAAGAACTTCCCTGAGCTTACGCCGAAAACACACTTGGCCGGATTTAACTTCATTTGGTGCTGGCGGAGCACCCCAAATGACTCCTCCAGGTCACGTACGTGGTCGTCCGTGACTGCTCTTCGACGATCATGTCGTCGACGAGACCTCCATGTTGCGACCGATTTGCTTTTCGAACATCTTGTTCACTAGGGCGTTGATAAGTGGCTCCGGCATTCTTTAACCCGAAGGGCATGACCCTATAGCAATAGGTGCCTGTACGTCATGAACGAGGTATGCTCCTCGTCTTTGGACTCATTCGATCTGGTCAGTAGCCCGAATAAGCGTCCATGAAGCTTAGCAGCTCGTGCCCTGCCGTGGAGTCAACCAACAGGTCAATCCGGGGCAAGGGAAAGCTGTCTTTTGGACAAGCCTTGTTGACGTCGGTAAAATCGACGCACATTCGCCATTTTCCGTTGCTCTTTTTAACCAGGACGACGTTTGAGAGCCAGTCCGGGTATTGGACGTCCCTGATGAAGCCTGCGTCCAGTAATTTCTTCACCTCCTCTCGGATGGCGATTAGTTTTTCGACGGAGTGGTTCCTCCGTTTTCGCCCGACTGCCTGATGGTCGGATCAAGGCCCGGTTGTGGACCATCACTTCAGCTGAAATCCCAGGCATGTCCGCGGGAGTCCAGGCAAAAAGGTCTGTGTTCCTTCGTAAAGACGCGATCGGTTAAATCCAGCAGTGGCTCCCGGTGAGTGAGCCGCAAACTGACGCACTTGTCCGGTTCCCCGGTCCAGTGGGACCAGATCCGTGGCTTCACCGGGCTGCGCTTGTTGCAAGGTGGTCTCGTCTCGGTGATCGAGTTCTCCCGCCACGTCAGTTCTGCCGCCAGGGGCAATCTGGGCCATGTAGCAGGTCCGCCCAATGATCTGATCTCCCAGGACCTCTCCGACGCCGTAGGGCATCGGGAATTTCATTTTTAGATGTGGAATCGACGTGATTGCCCCAAACGCTGTTAGGCACGGCCTGCCCAGTATGGCGTTGTAAACAGAGGGCAGGTCAACCACTAAGAAGGTTAGCATTCGACTCGCTGTTTTTGGGTAAGTGCCCAGGGTGACCTCCAGTTGGATCGTCCCTTGAACGGGCACCGGTTCATTGTCAAGGCCGTATAAAGGTCCTTCAGCAGGTTTTAGTTGATTCTTTTTTAGGCCTAGTTTAAAGAACGCGTCCAAGTAAAGCAAATCTTTAGAACTTCCATTATCGATAAAGACTCGCTTCAGCTGGTAGTCCGACGTACCATCTGAAACGAGTGCTGAAATTACAAGGGGGTCAACATGAGGGGAGATTACATGGTTCGAGTCACAATCACTAAAGCTAATGATATTGTCTTCTGTGCGTTGCTTCTTCCTCCCAGTCTGCTGCCCCTTGTTGTCATCTGAGCTCCTGGCAGGTCGGGTGTTGATCATGTTGACCACCCCCGCCGCAATCCTATTTCGGGGCGGTGTTCGCTCTTGCCCTTCTTCGTCGGCCGCCCCTGAGTTCTGTCCAGGCCCCTTGACAAACCGGGTGAGGTGTCCCCTGCGGATCAAGTCCTCAATTTCCTTCTGCAGCGCTTTTTACGTCTTGATTGAATGGCCGGCGGAGCGGTGGAAGTCACAGTACTTAGACTGGTTTCCGGTGTCCTTCTTCAGCGTCTTGGGCCACTTCAAAAATTTTTCTCCGCGAATCTGCATTAGAACATTGGAGCGTGTGTCTGTCAAGGGTGTGAAGGAGGTGGGCCCGTAGTCTCGTTGCCTCGGGGGCCCAAATTCCGTGCCTTACTCGGCGGGAATGTTCCCCGCCACTGTATTTTCTTTTCCCATCACCGGGGAATGGCCGAGGCTGATCCGCCCTCTCAGGACGTTTTGCCTTATTGGCCTCCTCCGCTGCTGCGTAGGCCCTGGTGATGGATTCCGCCTCGCGGAAACTTTGAGGATTTTTATGGGCTGTGTGCTTGAAAAGTCACCAGTAAGTCGGCCGAGATGAAGCCGCCCAACTTCATCTCCTCAGTAATCCTGGGAATTCTCCTGGCCTTAGCCACGAAGCGATCCAGGAAGCGCCGTGGGTTCTCCCCCGGCTTCTGCTTTATGTGGGAGAGGTGCCACGGCTGTTTCTCTTCCCGCCGGCCGACGCATCTTTGGGCCAGGGAAGAGGTCCGTGAGTTCACGTAAGCTGCTGATCGTGCCTGAAGGGAGGTGGTGAAACCAGATTCTGGCGTCTCCCTTCAGGGTGAGTGGAAAGCAACGGCACATTGCCGAGTCCTCTAGCCCTCGTAGACTTAGATGGGTGCGGAAGTGATCCGAGGTGGTCAACCGGATCACCGCCCCATCGTATAAGTCAAGGGATGACATTTTGAACTTGGGACGGTAGAGGACGGCTTAAGATCTCTCGCCGTGAAAGGCATTGGTCCAAGTTGATGGTGCGCTCGTCGTTCGGGAACACGCGGTCCCAGATTTGGTCCACTCGTGGAGTCGGCACGAGTGGCGTTGGCTGATCTTTTGGAGTCGAGGAAATTCCTTAACTCCGTCTTGTCCGGCGGGTTTCTGGTCGGTCGCCGCCACCACTGATGGATCTGGCGATCCGGAGGCTCGCTCCCGGACCGTGTGATGGTGCTCTGCCCGAGAATATCGAGGATTTCTCCTTTCTGGGCTCTCTGTAGGAGACGTACTCCCGGAGCGTTCCGTTGGCCTGTTCTGGCCAGGAGCGCGGGAGGACGCCGGAGCCGGATCGTTTCCGGCTTTCGTAGGCCTTTTGGCCGGCTTCTTCTTCCTCTGGCCACCTTTTTTGGTGGCACGAGCAGGGATGATGGCTGGTGGAGCTACTGGCAGTTGTTGCTCCTTCTGTGTACAGAGCAGTTGGAGCAGCGATTGTTAGCTTTGCATCTGCTCCACCCGCTTGTTGAAAATAAGGTGGTGGATTCCCACTGTGGTCCCGTTGACCAGGACATTAGCAGCATGGTCCTGGTCGGGGTTGACGGCTTCTCTAGCTGGATCGCTAGCCTGGGCCCTCGTGTTCACCATTGTAGAAGCAGAAGGTGACAGAGGGAGTTAGTGCGGGTTTTTGTGGTAGGCTTTTTGTAAGCGATTCCCACAGACGGTGCCAATGATGCGTACCTGGATCCGACTTCGAACGAATTCGGATTCTTGGAGGAGTTGATCCGGCTTCGTTCACCGAGTGCGAACCCTGCACACCACTAAAGCAAACAAGATGTCAGCGTTCACGGCGGAAATTAATCCCACCGAAAACACTCCGACGCTCAAGTCAGTAAATAGCCTTCGATGGAAGGAACTGAAAGATAGAAAGAGCAATGAGGGAAGAGAGAAGAGTGTTTAGTTCCAGATGTCAGTAAGGAGCAGGTCCTTCCTCGTATCTGGATGGTGGGAAGGCAGAGAGCGAGTGTAGCAACTCGTTCGTTGCCTTGGAGTTTGATCGTGCTTGAGTAGTTAGCTGCTGAGAACCCGAGTTCGTGCAGTTTTGGGAGTTTACTCGAAGGGAAGCAGGTCAAAGCTATTTGACTTTTCAGTTCTTGGTTCAGAGAGAAGTGAAGAGTGTTGGATGCCTCAAATATCTTAGTAAAGTTCTCCCAAAAAGCTCTCCTTTCTCAGTGGGGCGTGAGGGTTCTTATACGCCTCACCATGTTGGATTCTTGGGCACCAAGGTGGTTGCTGCTTGGGCCATTGCGCCGTTGGTCATTGTCGTGGACCACGGCCACGCCGGCCGCCCTAGTTAAGTGGCCGCAGACGTTCTTTGGTGTTGTTTGCCATGCCCGACTCCTCCCTCGGTGGGGAGTGGTTGGCCACACCGCAGACGGAGGCAGTGGCGTTGGTTGTGCCGCCCATGCCCCCGGTGGCTAGCCTTTTTGCCTCCTTTGCGTGTTTTCTAAACCGCATTAAATGTGTTGCGCAGTTGCCGTTGCCTTCCTTCATCGTGGGCGCATGCCCTAGAACTCGGGCGTGCGTATTGGTTGCCCTCACGAAAGGAACCGTTGGTGGCCTTCATTTGGGTTATGGGCACAGAAGCGAGTCAGCCCATTTTTCGTAGAAGGGCCTAATTTAGGGCCCAATATGTAAGAAGCGGACGATCAACGCCCGAGTTGACTGTCAGGTGTCGACCGCCTCGTGGAGAGCGGCGGGCGCCCAAATGATGGGCCGTGGGCCATAATGGAACAGCCCATCATCATTGCGAAGGTTTACGAGGGCCCAACTGCGCCTGGTCAACGCCCGTGAGTTGACCGTTTTCTTGATTGGTTGCCGTCGGGGACGGCCAATGCCACCGCCGACCGTCCTTGGGCCTTCTAGTTTGGGCCTATTCTTAGTGGTCGTCGAAACGCTGACTTGCTTTTAGAACTTTCGTTGACCTTTTCTTGGGCCAACCCATTTTTGGGGTACCCATCACTTATCGAGCACTGTTACATGCGTTTTTGAGTTGATTTTTATTGGGTAATTAGCATGAGTAATGCAGGCGTATTTACTTTACTTACCAAAAAGAACGCAGGCACATTTGTATGAAGTGGGAATTTCAGTAATGTATGGATGTAAACACATAATTACCGATAAAAATAGACATAAACACACCGTGCTGCTGGTAGAGGATGGGAATGCTGCTACGTGAATTAACATCACCGTTCTATTTTTATTTTTATTTTCAAATAATTAAAAAAAAATTAAATAAAGCAGTATCAAACACGAGGACAGGACAGCCAGTCAACAGTGCAGTGTCAGAGAGGGAGAGAGAGGAGATATGGGTGGGCTGGCGAGGTGATAAGACGGCTGGATGCCTGAAGAATTCCACCAACGCCAGAGTTGGCACGGCATGGGGTGGGTCCACCATGTTCACTTTACCAGCCGACCCCTCTCTTTCTTTATAAAAGTTATCTGCTATATTCGTAGTTGATGGACAGTAACATTGGTAAAAGAAAAAATGATTAAATTATTTTTAAAAAAATCAGTAATGAAAGTTTTTTGAAAAATAATATAATGGTGGCATATTTCTAACAGTTTTTTCTGATTATCAAACAATTTATTTTTTTGAAACAAATTTATCGATACAGCTTGTTGATTGACTTGTTCAAGAGGGAAAAAGCTCATCGACAGTGGTCATTCTAATGATCAATTTTTTTAAAAAAAAAAAAAAATATTTCTGTCTTTGCATGAGGATCACAAAACGATTTATGTGTCTTTTAATCCGTGCAAACATTTGATTTAATATCTCTTGGTCGCAATGGAGGAGATCCCTCACCGCTTCCGGAGAAAGGTCTCTTCAATCCGTCTCCACGCTTGCCCGTCGTTGGTCATTGTGGCCGGGGCGACTACTATTTTGACGGGAAAGAAAATGCCGGTTGGTCGGTCAATGAAACCGAACGGATAAAATGATAGACATACAAGTACATACGACAAAGAAATATTAGAAAATTGGAGGACACTCATAATTTTTACGTAGAAAATTCTCTTTTGAATAAGAAAAAAAATTTACGGGACATTTAATCCTCAAATAATTTTACTATATAAATTTGGTTATAAAAATTCTTTGATTACACAAGTCCTTGGATGGCTAAGAACTGCAACAAGAGTAAAATACAAGAGCAAAATGACTACTCATTATATTCTCTCTTTCATTTTTCTCTTTCTCATTTCTCTACACCTCTTACACTCAGCATATATATGTGTATATATAGACCGGACAACTGCCTATTCAGTAGGCAAATTGCGTGCACGGCAAAACCTACCACCAATTCTATAAAATGCTATTTTGCGAGAATAATTGGACCTGCTCTCTAAGTCGGTTACAAATTCTAAAAGCCAACTCCTTTTTTGAAAAGTTGTTTGCGCAGGCTTTACAGATGATCAGTTTTATTAGTTAGAGTCCCCATATATTGACCAAAGTCATCGGCTTTTTGCCTAGTGTCCTCAGACAACATCCAATGTCCTTGGTCAACAGTTGATACTTTCAGTCATCACTCAGAGTCTTCGTTCTTCAATAAGAGTCCTCATCCATCATACAAAGTCCTCGGCCCTTAATTAGAGATTTCGGCTGTTAGTCAATGTCCTAGACCTTTAGATAATGTTCTCAATCATAAACTGGTGTTCCTTCCACTTCAACCAAATGAAGCCACTCTGGCATTTATTCTACTTCGGCCACATTGCTGCACGCGCTTGTTTTTCACATGGGAGTGACCCTAAATCTCAATAAATTTTTTCTCACGACCGTGGGAGAACTAAATTAGTCAGTTCGGCCATATTGCTACAGGTTTTGAGCTTTTCCTTAGGTAGTACCTTGGTTATCATATTTGACCCGTTTTCTTCAATTCGGACTTTCTCTAGCAACAGTAGCCCACGTCAATAACATCTCTAATCCAATGGTACTAAACATTAATATGTTTCAATCTTGAGTAGAATGAGGAGTTCCTACAGAGATTTATAGTACTTTAGTTATCACAAAATACCTCGTACTTATCCTGTTCAAACCCAAGTTCCTGGATAAACTTATTTATCCACACTATCTCTTTACTGGCATCTATTATGACAATGAATTTTACTTTGGTAGTTGAAAGAGTAACGCACTTCTACAACTTTGACTACTAAAAAACTATTCCACTGATGAACTTAACCAGGTATCTCGAAATAAACTTTCAGGAGTCAATATCATCAGCCATGTCAGCATCAGTATATCCAACCAATAGAGGTTTGTCACTTTCAAAACACAAGCTCATCTTGAAAATCCTTTAAAGATATTTCAATATCCACTTCACTACTATTGATGTTGCTTTTTGAGATTTAATGAAAATCGGCTAACCGTGCCGACAGCATGTGCAATGTCCGGCATTATGCATATCATAACATATATTAAGCTCCCTACAGCCGAAGAGTAGGGTATGTTTTTCATGTTGGCCTTCTCAAAATCCGAGGTCAAATACTACCGATTATTTAATCTGACATGGCTTGCTAGAGGAGTACTTATTGGTTTGGACTTATCTGTATTAAAGCATTGGAGCACATTTTTCATATAGTTTTCTTGAGACATCTATAATCTCTTTGCCTGGTGGTCGCGAAATATTTTGATACCCAGAATCTGTTTCGCCGGCCCTAGGTCTTTTATGGTAAAGGATTTCTCAAGTTATCACTTCAGTTCGGTGATCCAAGCAATATTTTGTCCAACAATTAACATATTATCCACAAAGAATAAGAGGATAACAAAGTTATATTCAGAAAACCTCTGAATGAAGACACAATGATCCAAAATAGTCTTCCAATAGCCTTGATCCACCATAATCGATTCGAACTTCCTATACCATTGTCTCGGGGCTTATTTAGCAAATATAGGCTTTTCTTCAAACGACACACTAAGTTTTCCTTTTTCTTAACCCGAAATTCCTCTGATTGTTCCATGTAGATCTCCTCCTCGAGACCATCGTGTAGAAAAGTTGTTTTCACATCCAACTACTCCACCTCTAAATCAAGGACAGCAGTTAGACCAAGCACCACTTAAATGGAAGACACTTTTACAACAGGGGTGAAAATCTCATCAAAATTGACACCCTTTCGTTGGTTAAATCCTTTCACCACTAGCTTGCCTTGCACCTCGATTGTGAGGTGCTTTTCTTGATTTTCAAACGAAAGACCCACTTATTCTTCAGGGCTTTCTTCCCCTTTGATAGTTCAGCTAGCTTGATTGTATGGTTCTCATGTGGGAAACTCATCTCATCCTGCATGGCTTCTATTAATTCTGTCCTATGCTCATCCTTCATTACCTCTTTGAAACTTTCGGGCTCTCCTCCATCAGTGAGTAATACGTACTCGCTCGATGACAGACGGACGGATGGTCATCGGTTCCTTGAGGATTGTTGGACAGCAACCTCCTCGGTCGGATGATGAGTTATGTCATCCTTGTCTTCATCAGGCACCGTAACTACTTCATCATCTTCCTCAGCCACCCCTGGACCATTGCCCTCATTGTGAAGAGGTGCCGGTCGGATAATATCAATACTCATCTTGTCAGTCTAAATGGTGTCAGATACGAGCTTCTTCTCTTCACCAATATCCTCAATGGTTTCTCTTTCAACAAAAACCACAACTTCTCTTTCAACAAAAACCACAACCCTCTACTGGACAAGTTTCTTTTCAAATGGATCATAAAACATAAATCCCAATTCATCTTTCCCTAAGCTCAGAAAGACACATTGTATTGTCTTCAGCTCTAGTTTAGTCCTCTCATCTTTCGATATGTAAACGAATACCTTGAACCCAAACATCCGAATATGGTCGTAGGATGACTCCTTTTTAGACAACATCTTCTCAGGGACTTCTCCATTCAATGGTCTACTAGGCAACCTATTGATGATATAGACCACCGTTCTTAAGGCTTCTGTCCAAAAAGATCTAGGGAGCTTTTCTTTAAAGAGTAAGTACCTAACCCTCTCCATTAGTGTATGGCTTATCTGTTCTACCATTCCATTCAACCGTGGTATCTTTGATGGTATTTTCTGATACCGAATACCATGCATTTGGCAATAGGCATCAAAGGCTCCGATGTACTCACCGCCATTGTCGCTTCGGATACACTTCAATTTTCTTCCCATTTTTCGTTCAATTAGAGCATGATAATGCTCAAAAATTCCAAGGACTTGATCTTTCATCTTGAGTGGGTAAACCCACAACTTTCTTGAGTAATCATCAATGAACAAGATGAAGTATTGCCTTCCTCCGAATGACTTTTGTTTTAATGGCTCACATATGTCGGTATGAACCAAATCAAGCGGTTCGGCCATCTTGGAAGCCGAGTCTCCATAGAATGAGACTTGTCTTTGCTTTCTCGTCATATAGTGAGGACAAGTCCTCATGCTGTCCACCTTCATGCCTGGAATGAGGCCCTTTTTAACCAAATGACTCAATCCTTTCTCACTCATGTAGCCCAACTGTTGGTGCCATAAATCAAAAAACTCTACACCACTAGCAACATTTACCTCTTTCGCCTCTGCAATATATAGAGGCCAGACACCTTTCTTCTTCGAACAACTACTAGAGACCCTCTAGTAAGTTTATATGTCCATTCACAGAAGACTTTATAAAAAAACGTTATCATCAAGTCTACCTGCTGAAATTATATTCAACCAAATATTAGTAACATGCCGGACATCCCTCAATAATAGTCAGGTTCTATTGTTGGTGACAAGAGATATATTGCCATAGCCAATAATTCTAGATGTCTCACTATTTTTCATCTTCAACACTCTAAAGTCACCCGGAGTGTAAGATGTAAAAAGTCTTCTTCGGGACGTGACATGGATAGATGCACCAGTATCCACCACCCAATCAGTCTTCCACTCAGTCAGGTTCATTACATCATTCATTTCATAAGTTAAAAGAAGATCACCTCTAGTGACGACTGAGAGTGAAGCCTTTTCCTCACCTCGTCTCTTCTCGATGTTATTCTTCTTTCCTTCTCCATTGTTGTCACATTTTCACATATAATAATACTTCATGATGTGGCATTTCTTACCACAGTAGTAGCATTCAAGGTTGTTATACTTTGAACGAGACTTGCTGTGACCATTTTTTTCAAACTTTGGGCCATGCCTCTTACTTCTTCCCCGTGACTCAATCGTCAGTACTTCAGAGTGCTGAGAGGTGGAGGTTTCCTATGATCGCCGTCTCATTTTCTCGTTCAGTACAACTCCTTTAGCTATTTCAAGTGCCACCGCACCGTTTGGCACAGTATTCGTGATGGTATTTTTATCACCTCCCATGAATTCGGTAGGATTGCTAGGAGCCACAAACCCAATACTTTATTTATGAATTTAATACCCATACCATTTAACCAGTTCACATATCCTTGAAATTCGTTCAAGTGGTTGGCAATGGACGAGCTGTCCTTGTATCGCACCTGCATCAATTTCATCAAGTGAAATAACTTGTTGTTACCAGCTTTGGAAGCATAGAGTGTTTCTAGCTTCTCCCACAGCGTCTTGGCATTTGTTTCATTCTGAATGTGGTTGTACATATTATCATCCACAAATTATTGAATGTAACCGTACACCTGCCTGTACTCAAAAAACCAATCATCTTTCTATTTTGCCTCGAGCTTTTGAATGGCAAACACCAAAAAGAGCATCGACTTGACAAGTAGCAGGTCTAACATCTTACTTTTTCAAGTGTCATATCAATTTCAGCAGCATTAAACAATCGGCACTAACAACCAGTCTCTAATACCACTTTATGGGAAAGAGAATGCCTGTTGGTTGGTCAGTGAAACCAAGCTGACAAGATATAGGCACACAAACACACACGATAAAAAAAATATGGGAGAATTAGAGGACACTTATAATTTTTACGTGAAAAATTCTCTTCTGAATAAGAGAAAAAAATCATAGAATACTTAATTTTCAAACAATTGAACTATGTGAATTTGGTTATAAAAATTATTTGGTTACACAAATCCTTGGAGAGTTGAGAACTGAAATAATAGCAAAATATAAGAGTAAAATGACTACTTATTGTATTTTTTCTTTCGTTTTTCTCTTTCTCACTTCTCTACAACTCTCGCACTTAGCATACATATATGTATATATAGATCGGGTGACCGCTTACTCAGTAGGCAGGTTACATACACAGCAAAATCGACCACTAACTCTGTAAAATGTCATTCTATCGGGAACAGTTAACCTACTTTGTAAGTTGGCTGTTAACTCTGAAAGTCAACTCCTTTTTGAAAAAGTTATTTACATAGACTTTGTAGGTGACCAACTTTATTAGTTAGAATCCCAGGCGCTGACCAAAGCCATCGACCTTTTGACTAGTATCCTTGGACAACATCCAATATTCTCGGTCAATAGTTGACACTTTCAGTCATTACTCAGAGTCCTCGTTCTTCAATAAGAGTACTTGTCCGTCATAGAAAATTCTCGGCCCTTAATTAGAGATTTTAGCTGTTAGTCAATGTCCTTGACCTTCAGATAATATTCTCAGTCATAAACTGGTGATCTTTTCACTTCGATCAAGTAAAATCACTCCGACCTTTATTTCACTTTAGTCACATTGTCGCGCATGCTTGTTTTTTACATGGAAGTGACCCTAAATCTCAACACTTTTTCCTCCTGTCCTCCCTCTTTCCCAGGTCCTCAAACTCAACCCTATATATTGCCCCGAAGCCCCCCCCCCTCCCCCCTCCTTATTGTCGTTCCATCACCAACCTTGAGACAACCGTACTCCGCCGTCCAATATTCCACTTAGTTCCATCTGCTCTCCACCAACACAATCTCCGTAAGCTTGCTGAAATCGTTTCCTGGTCAGCACTTTTTTGTTTTTTTTGTTTTTACTTTTAATATGGGCGTTTAAAAATAGAATCATGACTACTGTCTGAGCAGGAATGCATGAAACAATTGCCTGTTGATATTCCAGTCAAAAGCGGATTTGCAGCGTCCTTTCGAGTTGTCTGGCTGTCCACAAGTTATCATCTGTCAAAAAGAAACTCACAGACGGTGGGAAAGAGGATGTCTGTTTAGCTAAAAATATTAGTAATGCCTCGGTCAGCAGCTGTAGCAAGCAGAGAAGGCGCCTCTGACACAAAATATTTTCAGAAGACCCGTGACGGGAAGATATCTGGACTCAAAACGATGACTGCATCAGAAAATCGTCGGAAAATGCTTCCTGATCACCCGCTCCGACCCTCTCATGGTCCTCGGCTGTGTCTAAATATGGCAACCCAGCTCTAATCGACAGATTTGGTTTGAAAGAAACTACAAATCCTCAATCAAAATATCACCTGGTTGTCATTAAACAAAAATATAGCAATTAATTTTTAGAATTCTCTCTATTTAAAAGTCCTACAATAAATATAGAATCTCTCACCAGTATTGAGTAACTAATTCTAATATAGATTTAATAAAACGTAAATGTGAGTTAAATATCAACAAATTTTAATAATCAATAACACATGACAAATAATAAATATATTAGATATATAATGAGTGAAATGAAATATATAAAAGCATAATAATAATATAAAATTAATAATAAATTATATTTAATAATTTACAATTCATCATAACTACGATTTAAAACAATAATAACAATACGTTCCACCAGACTTTCATATTGAAAAGGTAAATGGATTATGTAGAATTCGGATCTTGTTAATAACATGCGACAATTCCCTTGAAGTTCAACATCACGAGAAAAACAAGAATTTCTATTCCAAATATTTGTATGAATGACCTGGATACTCGATAATAATAACCATCATAGATCCTACCGAATCCATCACACAGATTCTTCTAAACTAAACTCAACTCATGAATTTTATTGAATCCTGAACTAAAAAGGTATTGACAATTACGAGATATCACGAAAAATCTCTTGAATCATATTATGTCACTGTGAACAAAAAACTACGTATGTTTACTTTCAATAGTTGTGCACGAACCACGACATAATTGATATTCGTAAGTTGATATGCGACCAAATTTATAGTCATTGAGGCTTTGCCAAACACAAAGTATAAATGTTTCATTGATGTGCATTTCCTCCCACCTAGGGTACGCGAATAATTATGACGTTCGCTTACCTAAAATGAAATCACCTCAATAGATCAAACCCAGAATTTCTCGCACTAATATATATCGATACCACATTATACAATGATCACATGATTGTAAATACCATTCCATACTAAATAATACACATCATCACCATCATGATATAAAAATTAATATTTGATAGCTATTGACTATATTTAAGGTGCGGTAGGTTTTCCATTCTTTGATACCATAATTTTCATATAATTTTATTTATCTTAATTGTAAAAAGTTAATAATATATACCACATATTCAAATATAATATAAAGAAACTTTGTAACTATAATAATAGAAGTGTTATTCGGTATTGATAAAGACTGTATATCACATGATTAAAACTAACACACAAACATTATCATTGAGGAGAAACATAGAGGATCCTTGGATGATGGCTATTCTATGATACCATAAAGCTTAACTCTTAGTGAATTACCAAATATTCTCAAATTTTGATAATTCCTAAAATTCTCAAATGTTCTTACAGAAATTTAACTCTCTAAAACCACAAAGTTATGACGGCTCAGACTTAGTCCACGATCACCGCCCAAATCCAACTATTTAAAAAATTATAAGTCTCAAATTAACATTATAATATATCTACAAATAATAAAACATAACTTCTATGTTCTAAATATCATTGTATATTAAAATTTTGGGAAAAAAATATAGCCCAAAAATCTAATAAAATAAAATAAAATATCAAAATATATTTTCAAAGAATAGAACATGATAAAAACTTTTTCCAATTAAGATCCACAATCTCTATCGTCCTCAACTCTATCGTATTTTAGAATCATCTTCACATAATCTTGTCACTCTAAAAGAAAGAAATAGTAAAATTGAGTCAAATGTTCAATAAATAATTTTGTCTAATATCAAAAATAGTTAAAATATCAAACTATTCAAGAAACTCATCTGTCATGTAATAAATTCTAACAATATACAATATATAGAATTAAATAATTATTTCTGAATAATTAATAAATGTTATCAATAATAAAATAACTCAACAGTAATATAAATAATTAATAATACAATGTCAACTGAACGATGATATCTTGAAAGATATCCACCAAGTCCCACAATCTAATCAAAGTACTAAGGTGTCAAAGTATCTATGATACTAAGATCCTCCCTTGAATTTTTGAGAAATCCAACTCACCATGAAGTCTCAACCATATGAGATGTCAAATTCTATTTAGATCTTATTCTGCCATTATGATCAAATGCTATACATTTATATCCCCCAACAGTTGACTAAATATTGTGAGTTTACTTGAAATTTATGGTATTTTTACTATCCCTACAATCCTCCCAAATATTATACCTGTAGCATGCTTATATCACTTGTGATACCCCTCATCTCTAATATCATAAATATCATTTTATATGATGGTCATAAATTTATAAATATCCTACTTCAAAAATAAATCCACCTCAACCACCAGACAAGAAATCAATAAAAAAAAAAAAATGGAGTTTCTTCTAATAACTGATTCATTTGCATTGTAGAATAACTGTTCATATACAACTGATCCGTATATTCTGTGTACGGCAAATCAACTGTTGTTATGTGCATCACTTGGATCGTGTAATGGGTGATAATCTGATGATGTTGATTAACTGAAAATAACAGAACAGACACAGAATAGAGCAGCTTGAGAAATGTTTATACTGTTGTTGCTGTGATGGAGAAAACAAATGATAATAGCTTTTGATCTTTGCTGTGATAAAGCAGCAGCCGTTGATTGAGCTGTTGTATCAGTTGCCTGTTAATTTATTCTGCTGCTGCACTAATCTAATCATGCACACATTGCTCAACTAATCATTAGTTCAAGAGCTGCTGGCGCATTATTTACTACTGAGTTGCATTAGCTGATTTATTTAACCGTGAGGAAAATATATGACTGCAACCTCTGTTGCATCATTAGCTGCTGGTGCACTGAACTGATGGGGATAAATCAAAGCTGCTGCTCTATTATACATTACCCGTGGCTGTATTTTTGCTATTTTCCTGTTGCTATATTTGCTTTAGCTCAACTGATGCAACACGTGTCTTGCTCAATAATGATATATTTTAACAGAGATCCTGAGCCATATTTGCCTTGCAAGATGTTGGCATGACATAACATCAATGCTAGAATGTTTTAGTTGACTTCAGTGCGACATATTTTTTTTGTGTTATCATGTTATGGGCTAGACTTGGAGGCTGTTTTGAAGCTACCGGACTTTACTTTGGTGTGGTGTCCACTACTTTGGTGGTGTCCACCTTGGTTGGTGAGACTTTTAATATTAATATGATATAATTAATTGTGTTATTGACCAGAAGATCATCATCTACAAATGAACCTAATATTACTTCTTATTTTAGAATTTGATGTTATTCTTAACATGAATAATTGGACGTGAATCATGGTGGTATTGACTATGCCAAAAGGATTAGTCTATTTGCTATGCCCCCGTCTACCATTTGAATTTAGAGACATTGGTGCCTAGACTACTCCTATAGTATCAGCATTGCTCACCTGACATTTTATTGTAGAGTCGGTGTAGAGATTTTCTAGCTATTGTATCAACTTAAAAAGTGAAGAACTATAAGTTGGAGGATATCCAATAGTACAAGAGTTTGTTAACATATTTATTGAGGATCTACCACGACTTGTATTAGAGCTCAAGGTTGACTTCACTATTGAGTTAGTTCCGCGGACAATGCCTATCTTTATGGCCGCTGATCATACGGCATTAGAGGAGTTGAAAAAGTTAAGGACTCAACTATAGAAGCTGCTTGAATCGAGCTTCATCATTCTAATACTTCATCGTAGGAAGCATTAGTCATATTAATCAAGAAGGAAACTTTCATGAGGCTATGCACCGACTACCATGAGTTATCAAGGTGTTGATCCAAAATAAATATCCACTCCCAAAAATTGACAACCTATTCAACCAATTACTTGAAGTGCAAGTATTCTCCAAAATTGATCTCCGATTAGATTACCATTAGCCGTAGATTAAGGAAAAAGATATTGTGAAAATGACATTTAGGTCATGGTATGGGAACTATAAGTTCATGGTGATCCCTTTCAAATTAGCCAATGCACTTATTTTATTTATGGAAATCATGAACCGGGTCTTTAAGCCCTATCTCGACCAATTTGTGCAGTATTTATTGAAGATATATTGATGTATTCCATGGATGACACAGAGCATGAGAAGCACCTTTGTCTTGTGCTAAGGAGCTTAAGAGAAGCATGACCTTATGAGAAACTCAAGAAATGTGAATTCTAGCTCAAGGATTTTGCAATCCTTGGCCATATCATATTAGGAGCTAGAGCGTTAGGGAACTTGACAAAGATCAAAGCGGTTACAAGATGAGCCAATGTCTCCAACAGAGGTAAGGAGTTTCAATATACTAGCATGATATTACTGTAGATTCATGGAAGGTTATTCTAGTATCGCTATATCATTAACAAAACTGATGTAGAAGGAGGCCAGGTTCATTTGGACAGAAGCATGTGAGGCAAGTTTTAGGAAGTTAAAGTAGTTAGTGACTTTGACACTTATCCGAACTAGTCATGATAGGTCAAGTGGATACGAAGTGTATTATGATGCATCCCTAAGAGGCTTGGGTTGTGTTTTTAAGTAGCATGGCAAGGTGATAGCTTACAGTTTTAGGCAACTAAAGAACTATGAGATAGGAAACTTGATGCACAATATCAAACTCACAACTATCATTTTTACTTTGAAGATTAACAATATTACATGTACAAGAGAGACATTTCGACATGCAATGATCATAAGAGTTTCGAGTACTTGTTCTCACAAAATGAGCTCAATATGTGGCAAAAGAGATGGTTGGACTTTTGAAGAGACTATGACTATGATATGGGAAAGCTAATGTTGTGGCCAACACGGTAAGTAGAAAGTTTCCTGGACTTATTGTCCATCTAACGATGCGAGAGTGGTGTAAGCTAGAGCACATTGAAGACTATATACTGCAACAACATCCAACCGAGCTCTATGCATTGGTGTTGTATCTTTAGGTCAACTTGGCATTCATTAACTAGATCAAGAAGGAATAGCTAAACGATTCTTTACTTGTGTTGATTCACGGAGACTCGGGCACTGAGGTGTTAGCAGGTTTTCACCTTGGTGAGAATGACATTTTGTGGTATCAAGATCAACCATGCATCCCTAATGATAAGGACCTTCGGAGGGAGATTCTTAACAAGGCACACCATTCCAAGTATAGATCAATCTAAAAAGTATTGAGATGTACTAAGATCTGAAAAGAATTTTTAGAGTAGCGAATTGAAGAATGATGTCACGGACCACATTTCTAAGTGCCTGATGGGCTAGTATGTTAAGTCAAAGAATCAACGGCCATCTGAGAAGCTATAGTTTATGCCTATTTCGAGTAAAAAATAGGAGCACATTACGATGGACTTTGCTTCCAAACTTTCCAAGATAGCACATGGGCATGACGATATTTGGATGATCATCAATAGATTAATGAAATCAACTCATTTCTTAGTAGTAAGAATTAGCTTTTTCGTTGGACCATCTTGCAAAGACATATATTGATGAGATCATGCGATTGTATGAGATATTGACTACTATTGTGTCTAACTGAGATCCATAGTTTGTCTCACACTTTTGGTAGAGTCTATACTAGGAGTTAAAGGCAAATTTGAGATTTAGCATAGCTTCATATTCAGATAGACTTACTATCTAAGTGGACCATTCAAACCTTGAAAGATATGATATGGTTCTTTGTGCTTGATTTTATATGCAATTGAAATTCACATCTACCACTAACAGAGTTTATGTATAACAATAATCATTAAGTGAGTATCAACATGAAAATTTTTAAAGCACTCCATGGGAGAAAGTATTATTCACAAGAGATGAGAGGATATTTGTGATTAGAGGATTATGAGACTTAAAGTTATGCCGGAGATCACAAAAAAGAATTAACTTAATTCAAGATCATCTTCAGCAGATAGAATAGTTAAGCCAACAAAATATATCAAGACCTACGATTTAAGGTTAGGGTTGTTGCATTCTTGGAAGTTTCAGCATGAAAGGGGTGATGCAAATTGGTGTGACCAAGTTTTATAGGACCTTTCAAGATCCTAGAGCGTATCAATGAGATAGCTTATAAATAATGTCTTTTATGTCTCTATATTAAGAAAGTACATGCATGATCCGTCACACGTGATCAATTACATGCCGTTACAATTGCACAAGAATTTATCTTTCTAGGAGCAGCCAATTTCTACACTGGGTTATTAAAAGAAAGCCCTATGCCACAATATTATCTTGACAGTGAAGATCTTAAGGAAGCATCATAATGAGAACGAAACTACTTGGGAATTGGAGGAAGACAAAAGGAAATATTTACGTTTATTCTATGCACGAGGTATGTATTTTGATGACAAAATTATATACCGGGGAGGATTGTAAAATTCTAGTGTTTTGGTTTAGATTTATTGAACTCACGGCCCTAGGGTTCATTAAGGAAGATACTCAATGAGTTATCAATTGTAGAGGAGCTTACATTCGCTTTATGAAGAGGATGATCATGTTAAATTCATAGGTTGGAGAGGTATTTTGATAATTATCCCATCGATAGTCATTAGTTATTTTTGATATCCTAGAATAATAATTAGAATAAATTACGATATTAATATGTGTTTATATGTATATAAATATATATATAGGTATAATTAATAAATTAAAAACTAATTAAATTAGTTTTTGTGAAATGTGTTAAACAAATTATTAAACATATTCCTGAATGTATATACATTCATGCCCTTCATCACACTCAGAGCTGCCCCCTTAATTGACTACACACCATCTAGTCCTTGATCCTTCATTTTTAGTTTCACCATGCATGCATCTAAGGGGGGATAATAACATGTTAGTTAATTAGTAATTAAGTGGAGTTAGTAGGTATTAATGTGGCGCATGATCTTTTCCCTTGGCTGCCTCTCTCCTTGTTTTCCCACTTGACATTTTATTCTTACTTTCTTTTATTTAAGTGGGAGTTGTCATCCTTCCATGATTTTGAATGTTAGAGAGAGAGTACGTGAGAGCCATGAGATAAAGAGAGAAAGTGAGGGGCCAATCATTCTAACCTTCGTACATCTTGCCTTGCATTGAGTGTGTGGTAGTGAGTTCACAGATTATTTGCATAATAGCAATGGTAACTGTTCGTATTTATAGATTTATTATTTTTATAAGTCTCGTGATAAATGAAAATTTTATTATTAATAAACAATCTAATTTTTATACTGACTTGTTAATCGAAATTCATAAATGTTTCCTTTTTTTTTAATGATATCAATTATGAAATACTATAATGAGTAATTCATAGGAAACATATGCTCAATTTTATATCCATGTGATTTAATTTTTATCATTTTTTGTGCAATATTAGACTAGCATTTGAGCTAGCTTCATATACACCACACTATTGTTCAACTAGTGTTTAAATAAATTTTGAACGCTAATATGTGCATAGTCAGTTATGAATATTTTTTATACTTCTATGACTACGCATGCCTTATTGCCTATGATAGAGATCTTTATACATATGGCCATAGAATAGAAAACCATTTTTATACATGATATACTGATTGTGTGATATATATTGATAAACTTATGGTTTGTTTGTTAGAACAAGACTGACATTCAATGCTACATTCGACTGCCAAGGCCTAGTTTAAGGGAGCTCAGTTAATCTTTGAATTTGGTTATGTAATATTGGAAATATATCTTGGTTGATATATTCTGAGAGGCTAAGAGATATGTATGATTATTTCCTATGGGAGTTATTTGTTTATTTCTTGGGTTAAGGGCCAATGCTTGAGTGCTATGAGAGACAACATTCAAACGCTAGGCTGACTTAAACAAATTTGAATGTTTTAAAAAATCTGTGGGTTATTGGTAATAGATATGACATTTTACTTATTCTAGATGTCTTAATGTCTTAGAAAGTATTAATGTTTTAAAAATTCTTTGTTGTGAGTTTGACGTGCGATCCTATGTTTGAACATCAGAGGACGCAAATGTTGTTCCAATCCATATATTAGATGCAAGATTTAGAATAATTATTCTACAGTTTTTTCTCATGTTCTTGGTCATTAGTTACCTTTCTTTATATGATCTTTGGATATATGAGTCTGTTATTGATATCCATTGTTAAATTAAATAAGTTTATATAAAAGCAATTTGGTTTTTAAGGAATGTGTAACTTTAGTGTGGTCAGTAATTATCCCATACTGATTCTCATATCTAAGTAGATTAAAATTTATATTAATAGAGAGATACTTATAATCCTATAAATAAATAATAATAAGATATCATACCAGAGTGTCCTGGGTTTGACATGTCAATTGATATAGAATATTCCATTCTCTATTTAGGTAAGGCTTTCGATTGGACCATGACAATACAAATATAGCATATTCTAGACTTATTTTGATGGGTAACGAGAATATTGATTAGTTGAGTTGTGTTTGATAATTGTACACCAATGGTAGCAAGGTATTGTAGAACTATAGATTTAATCACTTGTCAAATTTATATGTATTAGTACTTTATAAATGTTACTCAGCCGTTGATAGTAGGTGCATAGTCATTGGTTCACAGTGATAAAATAAAAAGTAGATTGTTACAATCTCTCATATAATTATGGCATCTGTTTACGTAAGTTTAATAAAACTTATATCTTTATTGATATTCGAATTTAGTAAAATTCTAATTTTGTTCATAATGTTTAGTTTTAATGGAAACCATTGTAACTCTTGAATCATAATTATGATATGGTATTGAATCTCATACAGCTGATGATTGATCACATGTTATTATTCTTGCATATTTTGGATTGTTATTCAATATGTTTTATTTATTGCTAATATTGTTGATTACATCACATGTTGGACTTTTGGCTAATACACGTATTTCTTAGCTCCAAAGTAGAGAAGGTTAATAATGAGCTAGATGGGATTATGCAGTGTAGTAGATATTTTCAAGTAAAGATGATTTTAGAATCGAATAGCGTTTATGACGTGAGATGGGAATTTCATTTATCTTTTGATAAATGTTAGACATTTTATTAGGTCTGTATTTCTTAATTATTATTATTATTATAGATATTTATGTTATTTTTTATTTCAAGAACTTAATTTTATAATAAATATTTTATTTATTATATATTTATAATAAGCATTTATTATTTAAGTTTTTTCACCTAGTCGATTATGATTGAGTCCAGGGATTGAGATCTGGGTCTCCGTATAAAGGGACTTAATCTACATAAAAATATATATTTCCTCCTCCCTTTTGTGACGTGGGCAAGGTATATTTTGGCCGCCTTTCCATTTTTCTTTCTTTCTTTTTTTTTTTTCTTTTCAGTTTTTCGGTTACTCATGCCCTCATATATAATATGAAAATCACCTCTCATTGGATATTTTTAAAATAAAAAAAAAGAATTGAAAATTGTTTGATTCTTCAAATAAATATGATTGTTTAAATTAATATGAATTGTTGGAACAAGTTTTGATTTGATTATATCTGTCTTTTCAAAGGTGTCATGAGTAGGTGCTACTATTGAAAAAGTGACACATATAAATGCAGCTATTTAGAAAAAACATGCAACATGCCAATTGTGAATCTACGTGGCATGCATGTGTTACAAGATAGAAAGAACTTGCAACTTATGACAGTAATATGAAGAGTAGTAAACTGGAAATGAATATAAATTATAGAAAAGAGTAATAGAAAGAAGAAAGGATCAAAAGACAGGGCAAAGATAAGAAGATAACTAAGCACGACTGATATGATTTCTAAAAAACAATAAGGAAACACTACATTACATCTAAATTCATCCAATCTGATTATACATGCCTGCTACTACGCTTACATACAAAACAAAAATGATCCAACTACTTCAAATGCTTAACAGCTGATTAACAAACTTGGCGCCCTTCACCTAGCTGTTATAATAGTGGCTAATCTACTATAAGTAGTTTGCATGCTGTTTGTACAGTTTCAAATCTGTTGTGACTTGAATAATGCTGACTATCCATAAAGAGCTTGCTGATGTATATGCCGTTCTGTCTTCTAGTTTGCTGCGTTGTCCAACCTACTGCTGTTGTTTGCATTTTAGTTGTAAGCCACGTTGCAATTATTTATGTAACAATTACTCTTCCTTTGGCCACATTCTTGTCCTCAAGAATGGACGGTAGGAAATTATTTTGGATATAAAAGAAGCAACCTCCCATGTTGCGTTTGCTTCTTCCAATTTAGTCCAATGGATCAACTACTACTGAACTAAGATCCTCTGTTGATTGTCCTCTTAGAAATGATCTGTTGAGGGTGAGTCACAAAAGAATCCTTATCTTGTAGAAGAGGTAGAGTTTGCTTAGCTGATGATTCCCAATATACTTTTTCGTTAGAGGAACATGAAAAATAGGGTGTGTTTTACGCTCTATGGGTAGTACCGGTCAATATGCTATCAGTCCCACTTCAGCTTTAATTGGAAAAGGACGATGATACATGGCAACAAGTTTCAATAATTTTCTAAGGGAAACTGAATTTTGTCTGTAAAGCTGCAAATTTAAGCATACTAAATCACCCACTTCAAACCTTCTATTAGACCTATGTCTATCAGCAAGTGTTCTTGTTTGGTTTTGTGCTTTTGTCAACTATTTTTTAAGGAATTGGTTAAGGGAATGTCAATTATTGAGGTATCTTTGAACAAATGCAATAGGCGTATCTGTGGGATTATCCATAGGTAGGTGTTGAGGAAGATAGCCATATAGCTCTCAAGGGTGACACGTTGATAGATGTGTGAAAGGTGAAATTATATTAACCATTCAACAAGAGGTAAGCATTGAGAGGAATTAGAAGGTTTTTAGCTTGTAATGCAACAAAGTTAGCAATTAAGTGTTTGATTAACCTTATCGGATTGGCCATCTGTTTGAAGGTGATAAACTGTTGATAGATGTATTTGGGTTTCAAGTGTTTTGAACCGAGTTTGTCAAAATCGACTTTTAAAAATCCTATCTCTATCTAATATAATAGTGAATGGAACTCCGTGGAGTTAGACGATGTTACCCATGAAAATATGGGCTACTGTTAATGCAATAAATGGATGTCTTAATGTGAGGAAATTACCATATGTAGTGAACTTATTAACTATCACTTATAATGTCTTTGTCACTAGATGTTGGTAGATGTTCTATGAAATCTATAGTGATGATTGACCATGCTTGAGATGGTATATGTAATGGTTGCATAAGGCCTAGGTATGTATTTCTATCAGCTTTATATTGTTTACAAATTGTACAGCACCCAACAAATTGGACTACTTAACTGATACAAGTCAAGCCAATAGAAAAGTTTATATACACACGTTCATATGTTGCAACCATACCTGAATGGCTACTAATTGGAGAAGCATGGAGAGTTGTAATGAGTTTGTTCCTTAACTCTATATGAGAGCCTATGTACAGTCTCTTATGATACTTGAGGAGACCAGCATGATAATGGAATGGAGGACAGTTACTGCAATCAAGTGAAAGAGTCATCTTTAATAATGAAGCTAGGGAATACTCTTGATGACTTTCGTCTACCTTTTGTAACCATTGTGGAATCACCATTGATAAGGCACATATTGTAGCTTTTTTATATTATGTAGATAAGACGTCCGTAACTGCATTACATATAATTTTATTGTATTATATTGAATGCTGTAAACCCAATAGTTTAATAAGGCTTTTATGCTGAAGAGTTGATGTAAACTTCAATTCAAGTAGATATTTGAGGCTCTTTTGATTAGTTTTGATGACAATTGGTTGATGCTGCTAGAAATGCCTCCATTTGGTGACGACAAAGAGAATGGCTAACAATTCTCTTTCATAAGCTAGTCTGCCTTGGTTTCTTAGACCAAATGGCATGCTAATGAAAGTAATTGGTCGACCATGCTGTTGTAGAACAGTTTCCATACCTGAATTTGAAGTATCTGTCTCAATTATGAATGTAGAAGTGAAATCAGGTAAGGCCAAAATAGGAGCCTACATCATTTTGCTTCTCAAATTCTAGGAGGCTTGTTCTACAGCAGGGTTTCATTTGAATTTGGCTTGAGCTAATAATGATGTTAAAGGTTGAGTCAACTGTCCATATTCTTTGACAAATTTTCTATAGTAAACAACAAGGCCAAGGAACCCTCTTACTGCCTTGACTGATTTAGGTAGTGGCCACTACTGTGTTGCTTCCACCTTGGCTGGATCTATTGCCACTCCTCATCCTAAGATAATATGTCCCAAGTATTGAAGTTGCAGTTGTCAAAATGAACATTTGGACATCTTGGCATATAATTTATAACCCCTCAAAATGTGGAGCACAACATATAAATGCATTAAATATAACTCAAATATGGAGCTATAAACTAAAATATCAGTCAAAGAATATTAAACAAATTACAATGTTGTGAAAAAATCTCATGAGGAATTGAAATGTAGCTGGTGTATTAGTATAACCACAAATTTATAATGACTTTAGTATGTTTTGAATGTTGTCTTGTGAATGTCAATGGGGTTCATTAAGATCTGATGATATCTAGCTCTAAGGTTGAGTTTAAAAAAAAAACTCCATATAATTTATCCAACAAATGTCTTATAACTAAAATTGGATTTTCCTTTTGATGGTAACATTATTAAGTTGTCTATAGTCGAGACAAACTTCCAAGAGCCATCCTATTTCCATTAGTCATAGTCATAGTCACTTGGAGAGTAGTAGTATTTAGGACTGGTGAATTGATGGAGGCTACAGGCTATTGTCTTTGGATCCGAGAAGTTATGTGACGAGGGACCGACATCAAGGAGTCTTAGAACCACGACCGGACACGTTACCAGACCATGGTGCGCTCAAGAAGATGAGTGGGCTGCCGTACAGCAGTTGGTAGCAATTTTGTTTAATTAGGTTAATAATAGTATTAGTGTAATATTGCAAGGGCTATTCAAATTATATTTGGTTATTTAAGCTAACTTCACACGGAGTCACTTACCAAAAAAAAAAAAAAAACTTCACACGGAGTTGGGTAGATTTTTGAAAGATTGGAATAGGATCTCCCGGAAGAGACGATCGGCTTCGGCTTGGAACCACAAAGGTATCCATCAGTGACCTTTGATTTCGATCCGAGGGGAGCTTGGGTTGTTGGAGGACAACCAGTTGTTCCTTCTCCAGAGATTTCACCCTTTTGATTTTCTTGAATTTAATTTGATTTTTATTTCTCTTGATAATTGCAATTTGTGTGAGAATTGAATTGTGGTGGATGTTTGGATGCGAATGCTGGTTGTTTGGCCAAGATTAGATCTTGATCAGGTTATTAAAAATGAAGACTCTATTAATTGGTACTCTCGTTGAGATCTTACGGTAATTTCATGTGAAAAGAAAGAAGCTCTACGCAGAAAATCAAAAGAAAATAGTTGTCGCATAAAGTATGGGAAGTTTCAACGCGACGCTCGTGTAAGCGGGAATTTGACAGTAGCTTCCATTAATGAAGTGTTGGGTTGTGGGTTACTCCATTATGAGTTTCATACTCATTGTGATATATTGTTTGATGGCACACAAGATGACATACATGTGTTGAACCGGTCCAGAAAAAGCTGCTGAGTGGCATGTGCCTAATTTACGCGTGTGCACTAATTACAGATTAGAGGCGCTCGAAAGACGTCCGAGGGACGCACATGCACTCATTGGCTAGATTGAAGCCGCCTGAGGAGCGCCCAAGGGGCATGCAAGTGGGATTTGTTCATATTGCTCAACTCCTAATATGCGGTCGAAAGGCACTCATACATTGATTATACAGTGAGTTTGCATGTGATACGTGCTTGGTGGGTGGTCGAGTATTGTTCCTGATATAAAAAGCCCTGATGTGATTTTTAGGGTTGTACTTTCTATTTTTTGAGATTGGAGTGCCGATACATTGAGAAAAAAGACAGAAAGGGAGAGAGGAACATGTGGTCATTCGATTAAATTTCAAATCGAATTTCATTCTCTATTAACCTTAGGTGCATTGTTCTTAAAGTTAAAAATATCATTTTACCGATTGTGTTTCTTCTTTGTTGTCTTTTACCCTTTATTATTGGGCATATTTATTACAAGGAGTTGCTCTTTTATATTTATTGGGGTTTGTATAGCCGAACAAATCATATAGTGGATATTTTGAATGTATAGTCTCGTGATTTTTTTTCCTCAATGAAAATTTTTACGTAAAATCTAATATTCTTCATTATTTGTGATTGTTATTAATTTGTTACTGTTATCGATTATTTCTTCACTGTTCAAGCAAGCAATTTGGTTTCCAACACAAAGGACGTTTTAGTTGAAGCAAGATGGAGTTGGTTCATGCACCAGATGCTTTGGCCAATGGTCTTAATTGTTAGGATATAGGTCACTTGTGTGTGTGCTTATATCCAATTAGAAGGATAACGGATCTGGCCAAATATACATGGGTGCAATACTAATGAAAAGTATTATTTGCTGCGTGCGCTTGCCCTAATGACATAGAATTGGCCGGAGTGGTGAATTTGCTAGAGTATTGCCACTAGGCTGAAGTGATAACGGTAGACAACAAGGAAGTCATTCTAGAAGAGGCCGACTGGATGGAAGAAGAAGCCGAACAGGAAGGCTAGCTGGCTAAGAAGAGACTGGCTAAGGGCACTAATGTAAGGCTGATGATGGCCTGATAGATTAGCCAAAGATAGCCTATTTGAAAAGCTGGTCATTTGCAAAGTCCTGTACAAACGGCTGACTTTGCATAATAGGTTGTAGAGTAGATAGTTAACTTTTTAGAGTGGGTAGCCGACTTTGTATAGTAGGTCAACTGTAAAATTCTTATGTGAAAGGGGACTTTGCAGAGTAGGTGGCTGGCTTTGTAGGGCACGCCACCAACTTACACAGTAGGCGCTATCTGATAAAGAAGACCCATCTACATCTATATATGCATATAGCTGCGATTTGGAAGCACAGTAGAAGCAGAGAAAAACAAGTCACCATTTTGCTCTTATATTCTATTCTTCGAGGATTTTTTATAATCAAGGGGTTTTTGTAACCAAAATTTTACATAGTAAAATTTTTATGGATTAATTGTCTCGTAATTTTTTTCTCTTATTCAGAAGAGAATTTTCACGTAAAATTGTGTATATTGTTCTTCCTTTTCTTCTACTGTGCATGATTGTTGCTATCATTTTCTCAATTTTATCGTCCGGCCGGTATCTATTTCCCTTGCACTAACTCTAATTGGGCAAGGATTCAAGCACCGGAGGAAAGTTACCCCTAATAGGATGGTTGAGGAAGGAGTGACATCCGTAGCACAATTGATTGTAGCAAGGGGCAAGTTGAACTGCTCTATGGAGTGAATTAAGTGTGAAAGTAATGATGATAAGAAAGGATCAAGAGAAGACTAAGTGGAGGAGGTCTTGTTGAAAAAAACCGTAGATGAACTCATAGAGATTGACTGTTGTCCAACGATTTTAAACAGGGAACTCAACAGACAAATGAACATGAGGCAATAATCACCAAAGGTGAGGTAGAAATGAAGGTAGAGAATGAAGCCCGATTACGAAGGGATGGTCAAATGTAACAGGAAGAAAGAGCATTGGAAAGATAGAACCAGGGCAGAGGATGATCCATGGCATCCAAGCACCATAGGATGTATCATGAGGATGATACAGGAGGAGACAACTCCAAAGAAGAACGCCTTTTAGAGTAAAGGCCTCTCGATCAGAGATAATGCCATGGCACAAGATGAGCAATACATTGAAGTGATCATCAATATGCATGTGAGAGCTAAGGCAATCAATATCATGACCAAAGACCTCGGAAATGAAGGTAGACCTCCCTTAGTTTTACGAGGGAGACCCTCATGAATGGTTATATAAGGTAGTATGCTAATTTCACATATGTGATGTGCCAAGAGTTGACAGAATAATGACCGCTAGCTTCCACCTTGAAGACAAGGAAACAGTTGGTGGAGTTGGCTCGTAGCATAATATGCCAAGGAAAGAAGAAGATTACAGTGGACAGCATTCGAAAGGGAGTTCATGGTACAATAGAGACCATCGTGGATAGTCAATTACCTTGGATAGCTTTCCAAGCTATGTCAAGAAGGCAAGGACGAGAGCTACATTGAAGAATTTCATCAACCGCAAACCATGGTGCATGGGTGGACTGAAGAGATGCTATTAGGAACCGTCATTAAAGGCCTAAAGCTGTGGCTAGTAAGAAAACTGAAACAAAGATAATGTGTTGGGTTTAGTCACCCCCTAGTGGGTAGCTCAATAAACGGAAGTGTCATTGAATGATCGTACAAGGTTAATGCAAAATTTGGAGTGCTGCAAACTGGTTATAGCAAACGATCGGAGTGGCATTTGCCAGAGTGGTAAATGTCACAGTGAATTTGCTGGAGTGGCAATTATTGGAATGGTGCACGAGTTCAAGGGTGAATCCGATAGGGCTATGGCCAAATGGGCTGCAAGAGAATGGCTGGCTAAGCGGCCAGGCAGCAAGGAGGTTAGCCTGTAGAAGGCTAGCCAGCAGTGATGGGCCGGACAGCAAGAAGCTGGCCAGGGAAGCTGGCTGGTTGAGCTAAGATGAGGTTGGCTGGAGAGGCCAACCAACGGTGCTAATGCAAAGGGGCAACCGGGCAACACTAGTTCATGGGAGTCGACCTGGCGGAGTTAGTAGATGACTTTATAGAGTGGGTACCGGGCTTTGAGAAGTAGGTAGCAGACTTTTCAGAGTAGGTAGTTGACTTTTAGAATTTGTAGTTGACTTTGAAGAGCATATGTCGTTTGTGCAAAGAAGGGCATGCGTCGTTTATACAGAGCAAGTTAACTTACAGGGCATGCTTCATCTGTGGAAATATGGGAACTTGTGAAGGCGTAGAAAATGACAAAGTTAGTTTGGCAAATCATCTGTAAGATTAAATCAGGTAAGCAGATAGGATTTGGAGTCGACGTTATTATAAAGCGCACCAGGTGCTTCAGAAGGAAGAGCAGTGGAACGTGAAATGGAGGGTGGAACATAACAAAGTGCGGAAGAGAGCTCTCGTTGTTCGCCGTTTTTCGCAACACTTATAAAATCAGAGTGAGTAAAGAGCACCACCAGTGAAAAAAGAAAAAAAAAAAAACATAGGGAAAAAGAGGGAAGGAGAATTTTCTTACTCTAGAGATTATTTTTCTTATTCTATCTCGAGTAGATTATTGATATTCTGTCATGGGATTTTTACAACCAATTTTACATAGTAAAATTTTTTTCGGAGTTTGTCCCATAGTTTTTTTTTGATTGAGAAGGATTTTTCACATTAAAAATTATTATGTATTCATGTATTCTTTGTGCTCACATTCTTAGTGGCTGACAGCCAACAGGGGTTCAGATTTTTCATTGTGACTGCGTTGTGTTAATTTGGATGTCAAACTCTAACAAGTGATATCAAAAAAAGGTTATAAACTTTCGATTTAATGACGTCGTCATCAAGGAGCTTGCTATTTAGTGCGAAGTAGTTTATTGAACAAAATAATTTTTTCGTTAGCAAGAAAGGGTGACGAATATTCTGACCTGAAAAGGAACGGTAAAAGTATTTCGGAGGAAGAAAGAGAAGTCAGAGAATATGATGGAGGAACAGTGGCAAAATAAGAGGGATCTTACTAATTGCATGATCAAGTTTTATCTTGCGGACAATACTCTTCAGGAGGTCATTGATTTGTCGGACCCAGTAGAGGTTTAAAAGAAACTTAAGAGTCTGTATATGTCTAAATCCTTAACAACGAGGTTGCATACGAAGAAGCAGTTCTATGACTTATATCTGTCGGAAGGGAAAAGTTTTGAGAAGCACTTGGACGAGTTTAATTAGATTTTAACACAAATGTTGGCCATTGATGAGAAGATCAAGGAGAAAAACAAAAGGTTGATGTTACTGGTGTTCTTGCCGGCCTCGTATGATTATATTGTCACGATATTATTGTTCGGTAAAGACACGCTCAGTTTAGATGATATCATCACTTCTTTACTATTGAATGAGTTAAGTTGGAAGGAAAGCGGTGAGGCCTGAAGGGAGCCGAGTCTATTTGTGGCATCCAGCGGTCAGGGATGTGGGAGATCGAGGGACCAATGTGGCAAATCGGAGAAAAACAACGGCCGGTCTAACCTTCTGAAAAAGGAATGCTTTCACTGTAGCAAGAAGGCCACATGAGGCAGGACTAGCCATAGAGGAAGTAAGAGAAGGAGGGCGGGAGCATGCGTCAAGAGAGGTGGGATCATGATGATAATGATTGGGCCACTATTACTCTTTACGGAGACCTCCTGGTCGTCCACGATGAGGAAGCATAGAGCCTACCGAATTAGGAGACGAGTTAGGTGATGGACAGTGGTGCCTCACACCATTTAACACCAAGGAAGTCTCACTTCATGAGCTATATACCTGCAGACCACGGGGTATTGAAGATGGGTAACCATGACTCGTTGAGGGTTGTTGGCATCGGGAATGTTTGCTTACGGACAAGCAACGGGAAAAAAACTTGTCTGAAGGGCGTGCAACATGCCTCGGACTTGAGATTTAATGTGATTTCAATCGAAAAACTTAATGAAGAAGGCTTCCAGACAGTATTCAGAAATAGTCGGTGGAAACTCACCAAATGCACCTCGGTTGTGGCAAGGGAAAGCAATAGATCAGGTCAATACCTGATGAAGGTTTGGGTTGCTAAGGATGATGCGAAGATGACTAACGGGGGTATTGGTCAAGGTGGCAGGAAAAGGTGGTCGAGGTGGAGTCAAGGGAAAATGATTCGACCGTGAAGGAGAAGCCGAAGTAGAGTGGGACTATGCCAAGATCGGTTGAGCAAAAAAAGGTATCATTTAGGTTTGTGGAGGGCGACGTTGGGATCCAGTTAAGAGAAAGTTGCCGAAAGATAGGCGATGACGGTCGTCGAGTAAAGGAGAAGGTTCCCTTCACAAGATCGTGAGGGAAAATTTGTTGGGTCTGGTCACTCTCTTATAGGTAGCTCAACAAGCAGAATTGTTATTAGAATATCGTGTAAGATTTGTACAAAGTTCGGAGTGTTGTAAATTGGTTGCAACAATTCACTGGAGTGGCATTTGCCGGAGTGGCAAATGTTAGAGTGAATTTACTAGAGTGGCAATTGTCGGAATGGTGCATGAGGCCAAGGGCGAAGCCGGCAGGGCCGCGGCTAATTGGGCTGCAAGAGGACGGCTAACCAGGCGGCCAGGCGATAAAGAGGTCAGCCTTCAGAAGCCTAGCCAGCAGCCACTGGTCGGACAGCAAGAAGTCGGCCAGGGAGGCTAACCGGTTTGCTAAGCTAAGATGAGGCCGCTCAGAGAAGCCGACCAAGGGCGTTAATACGAAGGGGCAACCAGGCAACATCAATTCAGAGGAGTCGACCTGGTGGAACTGGTAGATGACTTTGCAGAGTGGGCATTAGGCTCTGAGAAGTAGGGGATAGGCTTTTCAGAGCAGGCAGTTGATTTTCAGAATTGATAACTGACTTTGTAGAGCATGTGTCATTTGTGCAAAGCAAAGTATGTGCTATTTATACAAAGTAGGTTAACTTCTAGAGTATGCACAGTCTGTGAAAGTGTGGAAACTAGTAAAGGCGTAGAAAATGGCAAAGTCGGTGTGACAAATCATGTGCAAGATTAGGCTAGGTGAGCAGATGTGATTCAGAGCCGACGTCATTATGAAGCACACCAGGCGCTTAAGAAGGAAGAGTAGTGGAACGTGGAACAGAGGGCGGAACGGAGTAGAGTGCTAAAGGGAACTCTCGTCTTTTTCTGCTTACCACCATACTTGTAAAATCAAAGTGAGTAAATAGTACTACCAGTGAGAGAAAGAAAGAGAAGAAAAATAGAGGGGAAAGAGGGAAGAAGAGTGTCATTACTCTAGAGATTGTTTTTCTTATTCTATTTCGGGTGGATTACTGGTACTCTATATCGGAGTTTTTGTAACCGATTTTTACATAGTGAAATTTCTTTTAGAATTTGTCCCGTGATTTTTTCCTTGATTGAGAAGGGTTTTCCACGTTAAAAATCTTTGTGCATTCCTGTGTTGTTTGTGTTAGACTCTTAGTGGCTGACAACTAATGGGGTGTTCGGGTTTTTCATTGCGATCAGGTTGTGTGTGAAATCGGGTGTCGAATCCCAACACAATGAGGATGGTGGAGATCCTTAAAGAGAGTAATTACATCTATTATAGGCTAAACAAAGAGAGTATGTTCTCAAAATCCATGCAAACAATGATGCTGGGAAATGGAAAAGAAATTGTGGTGAGCTGACCAAGGTAGATGCCTAGAGAAACCAAAAGGTTATCAAGGGAAGAAGTACAAGAGAGGATTAAAAAGGGTCTTTGTTTCAAATGCAGAGAAAAGTGGAGTAGGGGCCATCAATGCAGGTCTGGGCAAGTATTTGTATTGGTAGAACCAAGTGATGGAGACAGGGATGACAAAATAGAGGTGGAAACCAGTGAGGATGGTAAACACCAGAGGAACAATGTTGATGTTGAAGGAGAAGCTGAGCTGTCACTGAATGCCATGACAGGAGCTCCCAAACAAACAATGATGTGGCTAATAGCTTGGGTAGGCAAACATGATGCTACTCTACTAGTTTATTCGGGAGCATCACACAACTTCATCAACACTCTTATTGTGAAGAAAGTGGAATTGCAAGGAGTGGCTATTGAAACCTCTGAGGCGAAAGTGGCTATTGTTGAGAAATTAAAATGTCAACTAGTGAAAGTGGTACGGACAAACGTCCAAGGGATGCGAATTGTGGCTGATTGCACGTTCTATCATTAGTAGGAGTGGACATTGTGTTGTGTAACGCAAGGTTGAAGAGTCTTGGAGATCGCTGGTCAAGTTTTGAAACTATGCAGAGGGAATTTGAACTTGGGGGCAAAAAGAGAATGATCACAGTATTGCCAACCAATGAAATCAAGCCTTGTGAAGTCAACATGTAGTAAAGAGAAGCACAAATCAAGTGAAGGGAGGGTATAAGAAAGCTGAAGACGGGCTGGATGCAGTGTTATAAAGGCTGCCAGAGATGGTAAAGAGTGTGTTGGATATTCACAATGCATGGACAGAGATTTCTGATGTTTCCTCTTCTTCCGGAGGTTGTAATTCCGGATCCTCTACTTCAGTTTCTGGACATTCAATAAGAATAGCATTGTATTGTCTTGCTTGGCACTTGTGACCTTGGGAGAATGTCATTGCATCTATGACGAAGTCCCAGTGCACATTTTTGGTCTAAGGACAAGTGGTTGGAAGGTGAGTATTTTGCTTTGGGGGTCCGTGTTCTGGCTGGCAAGAAATTTGGTTCTGTTGCAGATGCAAGCTTGTAAAAGCTTAGAAATTGTGACCATTTGGGATTTCTATTAATCGTTTCAAATGTTTGTTCTTGCAGTGAGGCAAGCTGAAAACCTTGAGTCAATGAAGTCAGATCAAGGAGTTTAACCATTTGTCTAATTTCCTCTTTAGGGCCACGAAGAAAACTAAACACAAAGTAAGCATCAGAAAAGTCCGTCATTCTTTTGTAAAATCAATGCCCTGGGTTCCTCAAATCGTTCTTTATATTTTTCCAAGGAAGAATGTTGCTGACACTTCAATAATGTTTAAGAAAGATCTATCACCAAATGTTGAGCATATATCCGAAGAGAATATCTCCTAAGAATTGTGTTCATGGCAGTATAATAGCCTTGAAACCATATAGCTGCCTTACCTTCCAGGTATACTGAGGCTATTTTGATTTTTCAGCATAGTGCAATTTGATAAAAGCTGTACTTTGGCACTTGAAGAACCACGTTCTAGTATTGTGTTGTTCAAATGTGGGAAAATCTAGTTTTGGTAAATGCTGGTGAGGCTGATTTCTGTTGGTGATATTGATAGGAGGAATGGTGGCTGTGTTGGGGTTCGACACTTGGATCCACCTGATCTAGCAGCAGCGAAAAACTCGAATCCTCCGTCATCGTCAGCCACCATTTAATAGGAACAATGAATAAATGAGATGCACAACATTTTTTATTTAGAAACCCCTTTTCAACTTGGGAAAAAATCACCGGACACATTATCCACCAATAGATTCCACTATGTAAAATGGTTATACAAACCCAAAGATAAAGTACCTGCAACATATCCGAGAATGACTAAGAAAAACCTCTTCAAAGTAAATAAGAAAACTTTCCTTCTCACTTTTTGTTTTTCTCGCTTCTTCCTCTCACTGATGGTACGCTCCTTTCACACATTTTATAGTGTCTGGCTACACAAGCCCCGATGATTGCTCGCTCATGGTGATTGCTCACCCCTTGGTGTCTCACACACACAGATGCTACCACACCTTTGGCGTTTTTCCGCTACACTTGCCTTGCTTCTTTAGCCCGTCAACGAGTTGACTGGCCATTTTGTCCCAAGGCAAATCCGCACCTGCCAATGTGCATCCTTAGCCGTCCGCGCTCCTTGGCCGGTCAATGTCCATTGACTAGCTAGCCTTTTCATCTGGTTAACTTAGTTGATCGGCTATTTGTTGTCCGAAAGCTGTTACCCTTACTCTCCGAAAATCCTTTGCTCTCCAAATTTCCTCACTGAAAATCCTCAGATGATGAATCAGTTTATTGGGTTACCCATAAGGGAGTGACCAACGCCAACAAACTTTTCCTCACGACCTTGTGGGAAACACTTCGCCTTTTATCCGGTGACCGTCATCGCCTATCTTCCGGCAGCTTCTCCTCAACTGGAAACCCGGCGTTGGACTCTGCAGAATGATACCTTCTTCCGCTCCACTGAATTTGGAGTAGTCCAACTCCCTTTCAGTTTCTTCCCCACGGTCGAATCATTTTCCCTTGCTTTCGCCACCTCAGATCCGTCGTTGGCCCTGCTGGCTTCGCCATTGGCCCTACTCGGCTCCGTCCTTGGCCCTATACAGCTCTGCCTTTGGTCATACACAGCTCCGCCTCTAACCCTGTTGAGGGCCGCTGTGCTTTTACTATTTCCTTCCAAGTTCACACTAAATAGCAAACTCTTTCACGATGACACCTGAATTTTCACTTTGACAGTCATAAATCTTGGCAGCTACACTTTTGCGATACTTCACTCGACGGCTTCCCTCTGCAACACTTCAATCTACTCCAACAGCATGTCAGCACCTTCACAGGTAGCCCTTTCCTATCAACACCTTCCGCAAGTAGCCTTTTTCGGGCTTGGGCCGACCTTAACTATCTCTGATACCACTGTTGGGGTTCAACACTCAGATCTACCCGATCCGGTAGCAACGAAAAATCCAAACCCCCCATCATCGTCATCCATCATTTAATAGGAATAAGGAACAAATGAGATGCACAATATTTTTTACATGAAAACTCATTCTCAATTAAAGAAAAAAATTACAAGACACATAACCCATCAACATATTTCACTATGTAAAATGATTACACAAACCCAGAGATAGAGTTTCTATAATACACCCAAGAACAACTAAGAAAAACCTCTCCAGAGTAAACAAGAAAATTCTCATTCTTCTCACTTTCTATTTTTATCTCTTTTTTCTCTCACTGATGGTGCATTCCTCTCACACATTTTACATAGTGTCTGGCTACACAAGCCCCGACGATTGTTCGCCCATGGTGATTGCTCACCCCTTAGTGTCTCACACATATAGGTGCTACCACACCCTTGGCGTTTTTCCGCTGCGTTTGTTTTGCTTTTTTGGCCGATCAACTCGTTAGCCAGCCATTTTACCCCAAGGCAAATCCGCACCTGCCAATGTGCATTCTTGGCCATCCGCGCTCCTTGGCCGGTCAATGTCCATTGACCGGCCAGCCTTCTCACCCAGTTAACTTAGTTGACCGGCTATTTGTTCTCCGGAAGCCGCTACCCTTGCTTTTCGAAAATTCTTTGCTCTTTGGATTTCCTCATTTAAAATCCTTAGATGATGAACCAATTTATTGGGTTACCTACAAGGGAGTGACCAACCCCAACAGGCTGGAATTAGTCCGTTTAGAGGAGATAGAAATCACCTGGTGAGGTGAAGTGTCGAGTAGCTGATTTGTGGAAGCGGCAGTTGGATTTGCAAGCATCAATTGTCTGATTTCTTGTGTAAAGATTTCTATTTTCTGATCCATGGAACTGGATTTTTCTTCCATGGATTTTTGCTGTTAAAGCAATTTCTCATTGCACTAATCTTGCCATTCCAAATGGAATTGTTTCTATTGTTCTTCGATCACCTGTTTTTTGTTCAGCCATCAAAGGTGTTGCAGGAATGTGTTGAGAGGAAATAAACCAAATCTGATACCAATTGTTTAAAGATAAAGAGATCTCAAAACTTAATACATGCTCAGGACGTTTACGTGTTTCTGGAAGCCCATTTTTTCCAGTTCTTAAGACATCGTTCAAAAAAATATTACAGACAATATGAAATAAAAATTAAAAATATGTATTGATCCATTAATTTCTTTTCTTTAATTTTGGTTGATGGGATATTGCCAAAAAAAAAAAAAACAGAAAAAATTGGGCGCCTTCGGTTTTCCCGAAAAATAATCCTTCTGCACCAAGTAAAATGGCAAGCGCGCGACCAGAGAGCGCGATCAGAGACTGGAATATTCATGCCCAACATGCGACCATGCATGGCCGGCTGTCCCCTTCGCCGGCCGATGGCAGCAGGAAACCCGATTGGGGGGGGGAGTCAAAGCGAAAAATGGTTTGCAATCGTTGGTCGGCAGCCCAGGTCTCGATCCTCCGCCGCGTGGAGGCAGCAATGGGATCGTCGGATGCGTCATGGGTTGGCGGTTGTGGCTGCTGTAGAGATTAAAAAGGACGAAGCTGCGACGGTGTCAGCGACTGGGTTAGAAGGAAGAAAGAAACATAAAAGGGGCCTGCCTATTTAGTTAAAACCGATGGATACGGCGTTGGGATTTGAGCATGGCCCTTTCTATTATAAATTGGTTTATGCATACCTTTTCTAAAAATATATAAGAATAATTGAATGTGTTACACAAATATCATGTCATATTTTATATAAAATTAGAATTTTTTTTAAAAAAAATTGTGAGTAAAGTAATGATACATCATTTTGATGAAAACACTTTAATCGTCTCTGATAATTGGTTGTCAACTACGCTTTCCTTTCATCAAAACAATACTTTTTACCCCATGAGACGTGCATTGGGTTAGGACAACACAACAATGAGTAGTTCACTTTAGGATTTTACTTTATTGAGAGTAGGATGTTGGCTGAAATAGAGTTGGGAGTTAACCTATACTCTCTTGAGGTCCCAACATCTAAATAAATGGTAAGTATCGAAAAAAAAATCAACCTAACTTTTTTAAGAAAGTTTTTCTTGGTAGGCATTGCCTACTCACTCAAACAATACTCTAAATGCAAAAAATATGTACTTGCATCCTCTTATATTATGCTGAGTTACAAGTAACACCTCAGAAAATATGAACGAGCTACATGTACGAAAATTTAGATTTGACTATTCCTATTCATAAGTTAGGTATTAGTGTTGTCAATTTCATTCAATTACAGAATGATATCTGCGATATTAAAAAAAAAAATTATGTTGGGCAACACTTATTGTAATTTAAAAAAATAGGCATGAATAACTAGGTTGACAATGACAATTAAATTCATTGCATTAATATGCTAGTAAAGATAAATAATGGTTGAATAACTTATTAAATAAATACCCCATGATCTTATCATGAAAATATAATCAAATATATGATGATAACTAAAAGATAATCATGCTAAATAATTTATTTGTAATTGATACAGTTAATATTGATTTTGATAAATGTCAAATTAAAATTTAACAATTACTTTAGTAAATGGATCTGTAAAAATATGATGTTTTTAACATCACCACAGATGAGTCACAAGCCCAAATGAATTTCTTTTTTTTTTTTTTAAGGAGTGCCAATGATGGAATTTCCATTTAATCATTGATGTTAAATCAAGTCTTAAGTTCAACAATCACAAATACTATATTAATTACAAGAGTGATTATAAATATTATATTATACTAACTCATATTATAAGAATGATTATGAGGACTATATAGATATATTTGATGAAAGCTTTACCTTAAAATCATAAAGGTTATTTATTTGCTAGATGAAAATTTATATATATTTTTATTTGTTATAGAATCTTTTATTTTATTCAAATAAAAACTAATGTGGATAATCAATAGGATATATTTTAATATTAGATATATTATTTATAAATAAAAATCATTACCTAACATTCACGAATTTAAAAAAATAATAATATTTAACCACATTTATAAGAAATAATATATAGTCGACTCATTCACGGGTTTTAAACAATAGCATATAACTAGAGTTATAAAAAAAATTTGTAACCTAATATTTGATATTTAATTTAGTGATATTATCACTAACCCTTTTTCTTATATTATATATATATATATATATATTTATCATTAATCATATTTATTACTACATTTTGCATATGATGATTGTTGTCCTGATTTTTTTCCAGATCCACATATACATATATATATATATATATATTAGCTGTGCTAAATGTTAAGCTTACTATTGTTATATTTTTATAATTTTTTTTTAAAATTAGTTGATTTGGGTCATTTGAATGGTTTATAAACCGAAGGAGATTTTGAAGGATTAAATCATAATTATCTAATTGTGTATTTGAGGATTGTAGTAGAGTTGTCAAACTTTAGGCTTGTTTTGAAAATTATATAATTGTTGCGTTCTGGCAATTGGATTTGACGGCCCCATTTTATAAATTAATTTATGTTTTTGATAATGATATTGTTAAATTGATAATGATAAGCGATTTTCCTTATGTTTTGGTGAGAATTGAGCATGTGCATTGATAATAAGGCCGAGCGAGAAAACATTGGCCAATCTTAGGATGTTTCATCATGATATTTGGAAGAAGTTGTGGAGAATAACTTTTGGTTTGCAGTGCTCAACCTAATTTCAATTTCACTCATACGTTTTGGTTTATATTTTGCTTTGTTTACGTCATAATATTTATATTTTATGATAGGATTGTGATAGGTCAAAAAATTATAATAGATAATTGAAGATTGGGTGAAAAATATTTTTAATAGACCTTTAATAATTTTTATTAAAACAATTCAGATAGCAAATTATTTTAAATAAAGTCTACTTATATGGTGTGAAGCATTGCTACTCCTTAGAGTGCAAGGGTTTTGATTTTTCAAACATTCATGAATAGATACAATAAACAAATATTGACATATGACAATAATGGTTGCAGATATTATGAATATTGGTTACGGTTGCGTTTCGAATTTCGAGGGTTCAATGCAACACAAGTGTTTGAGAGTGTAGGATGTGGAGAAGGAGAGATTAAAATCGGATTTTACGTGGAAAACCTCCTCTGGGCCTTTAGAAATGTTTCACTATGGTGGAAGTCTTTACAAAGTACAAGTTTTTGGTGGATGCATTCCTTGTCTCTTGTATTGTATTTCTCTCCTTAGAAAGTTCTCTCGTTGTGAAGCTTTGTCACCTTTTTGTTCCTTCTTGTGAGGGAGAGAGGAAAAAGGGGCCCAGAGAGAATCCTAAGGCAAGAGCCTCTACTGGGTATTTATAGGAGAAATTGTGGCATTGGGGAGAGGACACGTGACAACTGGCGTGTGGTCGAGAGGCTGTTCACTGTCCCATTGGTCACATCTACCGCCTGAGGGAGCCGTCCACCTGCCCTGTTGTCCATGTCAGAGATGATGGCGTGTGCAGGGAAACACGCCGCTGGCAGGGCCTGAGTATGTCAGGTGTGTAGATTCTAGGCGTCAGTCTTGATTTGATTAGGCGTGTTCTGTAGAGGCGGCGTCTAGTAGTAGTTGCAGGTTCATTGAAAATCGGCGAAGCTGCTTAGTTGACGCCCTCAGCCGTGTATGAGATAGTCCTCGTCCTTGTGTGGCATGCCTTGTCTCTTTATGAGTTCGCGGACTTGCTGAAGAAGGCAGCTCTTGAATGTTAACTGTCTTTTGGAGGATCTTTGGTCCTTTATGGAGGGTCCTCGGGTCCTTCCATGACTTCTCGAACTAATCTGAGGCCTGATAGAACTTCTGAGGTTCTGGGGCTTCTTCTTCTGGTTTTCGTACCTGGATATCGTCTGCTGTTTGCGATATCCTCAAGCCCTTATTGGTCAAGGGGACCTCTCAGACCTTTACCGTAGCTTTGGCTTTTGGGACATTAGCCCGTATTCTCGAGCTCGTTAGGCCAGTCTATCGTAAGAAGCTAGTTTTGGTTTTGGGCCTCTTGGGCCATGAACATATTTCTGGACTTTTTACTTGGACCCTTTCTTTGGGTCGTGTTTTATGGGCTCTTATATTGGGACCCAACAGTTACTTTTAAACTTATGTGTAATGGGTTATTTGAAGTGATTGAAAAAATTATTCATTTAATGCATAGTTTATCTTATCATTCTAAATAACTATAACATCTTTCCCACTAAACAGTGATTAAATCATTAGTGCCACTATTTATGCATACATTATGAGATTGTCTGAGATGTTGCATGTTTTCAATTAATGAAAATGGTGGGGAAATGCAGGATATTTTAAAAACATAAAAGAGATTGTCAGAACATGTGTGGTTGCAAATGTGATTGTTTAAATTAACAAAATTATTTAAATGCAATTTGCTTTAAGCATTTGTCTCTTTAGAAGAATCACAATTATTTAAAAATGATGTAAACAACATAATTATTTATAATAGATTATTATGCATCAACGACTAATCTATGTGTTACACATATGACTTTGACTTTTATGTGTTATTTGAAAGTTATCTTTTGACATTAATTAATTTAACTTTTAATAATCAATTTAACTTATATTTATCATTTAATTGCATATACATACTTATTTATAAATAGATATTTCTCTTTTGTATTAGAAGATGATAGAAAATGAACAAGTAAAATATTAAACAATATATTCTAAAAAATAATTTATCATGGCAAATAATTTCAATTTCATAAAAGTTTTAAGTATAATTTTATTAATATAAAATACAATAATTAAGTAATTATTATAACATCAAAACAGTTCCACAAATCCATTATACATTTATAACTAATATCTTAAAAAATAATATTTTAATACGTCTTAAAATTTTTTCATGAGATATTTTTCTACTCACACGGTATATATCTTACGGGGTCCATTTTTTTCCCCCAAAAAAACCTTGCCATCTCTTCCCTCCCACATGAGAATAGGACAAAAATCTAAGTAGATTTTTGACTCTTACTTGTTTGAATCTTTTTAATACATAAAATTTCATAAAATAAAAAATCATAATAATAATTTGGATGATTCCTAAAATATATCCATTACATTTTATCATCAGTATGAAAACTCTATAAACTAGAGCTACATAAAATAGGAGCTACGAGAAACTAGATTTTATGAAAATGTAGTGTCAAATATTTTCTATTAAACTAATGAAAAAGCTATATAAAATCATAGAAAATAAAACACTATTAGACCAATACAGAATTTTAAATTACATTATACAAAACAAATAGAATATATATATATATATATATATTATGAAATTCATATATTTTCCTTCCTCATTATAATTTTACGTAAGCTTGCCTATTTTATACATTTTTCCCCCTAATTTAAACCAAACAAAACACAAATGAATGCGAAGAAGAAAACGTCATACAAAAATACAGGTCCCAACTAGCATAAGGACATCGTGGTACCGACCACACGTTTGAAGAAGCCAAATATAGCGAGATAATCAATTCAAAAAGGTTAAAGAAAACACAACCATAAATTAAACACCACGTTAGCCTAAAAAGAACGTAATACAATTAACTGTCACCAAGGACATCTGCAATACTGCAACTCCCAACAACAGTAAATAGGATATCGATCAAGATCCAAATGACCCAGAAAAGAGTTACATCAAATAGAAGAGGGGTCAGTCGACGCTTCAAATTTCTACTTCGAATGCTAAATCACTGCTAGTAGTAATAAATATACAGATTTGAACCAAAACCCTACGCATAAACGGAGGCATAAGAGAGAGCCATCAAAAGCACAGCAGCTTGCTCCTCCTCCCCTAACTTCCTCGTCTGCTTGTCAACTGTTGATCTCCGCATCAACACCTCTCTCCCAAGAGCTAGAAGCCTCTGATTTAATGGACTCCCCAATTTACTGTTACTGAAATTGCCGCTACTGTTTCTCTGATGCCTGCTCTTATTTGATGATTTCTTCTCCTCTGCCTGCAACTTGTTTAATCCCAAGATTGTCCTCCTCTTCTTCCTGCTTCTGATCCCACATGCATTACACAGTGACTGTAAATAGAGATCACATTATTAAAAATCAGATCAGACAATCAACATTAATATCAAGAGAGACAGATACACATACCTTAGGGCCAGCAGGGCCACCTCTCCAAAGAGGGGTTTTGGAGGTGCCGCAATCAGCACAAGTCTTCTTAATCTCACTGACTTGGCTTTCTTCAGAGGAAGCCCCTTCTGAGTATTTATGATCCATGTCTCCAAACTCTGATTTCTGCGCCAATTAATGGAACCATGCTGATCATTAGATTATTACTGGATATTAATACATCAAGAGAGAGAAAGAGAGAAACAGCGAACAATTAATGTTGGTGATCACTGATCACTTACTTTCTTACTCAGATCCACCGTCTGTATCGAATCTTCTTAAGATCTGAAATAAACCCAGAAAAATCGAAGGCCAAAACAATGTGGGGTGGGGATCGAAACGCGTGTTTGGCGATAAACGAGGCCAGAACACAATGACCTTGACGATTCCCCAGCCTGGAGTATCGCACAATGGCTCCTACTCAGAGATACTTTAGAAAGAAGAAATCGGAAAGCTGATGAAGCTTAATGGTAGTGAATCTCGACGGCAGTGAGTAATAACGGAAGAGATCAGCTTAGGGAAAGAAGACAGAGCAAGAGAATTGATTCGTAGATTTTCCCAATACAAAAATCATCAGAAACCTGAGCTACCCATCAGAAATAGAGGGGAGAAAGGAATTAAAGGACATCTGCCAATGATTGGTGGGAAGGAGAGAGCGGTGTGAAGGTGGCGGAGGATAATGGGGAACTTTCCGGGGGTCTAAATATGAAACCGAAAATGCCAACACGAGAGAGAGAGTGAGAGGGGTCGGTAGAGAGGAGGTAACCAGCGCAGTCACAGTGACAAATACAGTCGATTGGGAGAAAAAAGGCAGGCTTAATAAGCATTGCGTGACAGAAAAAACCCTAGCGGTCGAACAAAACGACGAAAATGCCCTCGGTCGTGAAAATTGCTGATCTGAGTGTCCAGCCCGCCAAACATTTGGTGTGCGCTCTGATTTGATATTGGCTTATTGAATTGTTTTTAGGTGAGGGAGAGGGGAGGCAAAAGCAACCCCGCCAAATAATTTTGGAAGAGCGGGTTTGACTACAAATTTGAGTACTGAATTTTCAGAAAGTGAATTAAATTCGTAAATAGGTTCCTACAGAGCTTAGACAGCTTTGTCGATGGCACTTCATTTTTTCCCCCTCCTTCCTTCCTCTTCTTAGCTACCATCATTATAATTATCATGGGATCAAATCGGCAATATAATTAGTCCTTTGGGATTATATTATTAGAGGAAGATCAATTTATCAAGTAAAAATATTAGTCACCCATAAATCAAATGTAAAAATAAATTAATGGTTAAAATATTAACCTTTTACTGTTAACATTAATGTTGATTGTTCAAATTTTTATAAATTCCAAACTTGTTTAGATTTTTATTTTAAATTTTAATACCTTTTAACAATAGTAAATAATAAAAGTTGTATATCGAAAAATCAAAGTTTTATATATATGGATATTGTTCATCAAAATATCTACAAAGATGATTACTATTCATGCATACCCAAAAATCAAAAAATACTGACCGATAACTAATTGATTTTTAACAAAAAAGTTCATATTTTTTCACTTGATCTATGTGTTTCTCTGAATATGATATGCAAAACCTATCTTTCTACATCTTTAAGAAATAAAATATATGAATCATAATGATAGATTTCCTATTAACGAACAGTATCTTTAATGTATTACAGTATATTATATTTTTTAATACAATAACCAATATATGGTAATACTACTTAGTGAATAAATTTTTTATTTATCCTAGGTCTAACTATTATTTTTTAAAAATAAATTGACTAGTGTATATACAAATTGTAAGAAAATATCACCAACATATAGAAATTGTATTAAAAAAATATCATCACTTATACAATAGAAATCACATAATAAAATTTAATCTCATTTTAGTTACATGATCTTTCAGTCTCCATTGTGACATGGCTCTTAGGCAGAAGATTAGCGATCATCAACTTAATACTAAAGTGTTTAATAGCCACTTTCTTTTTATTGTGTTCATTTATGACTAAAAACTTTATATTGATATGTTTATTTTAACTATTATTTTTTATTATTTTTAGTCAAAAAAATAACAGTTGAATTGTTATAATATATTCTTAATAGCATTGAGATGAAATCTACTACTTCAAGCCTAAATATGGAATTTCTCATTCATATGCCATTCTTTATAGTCTCAAACTAAAAAAAAACTCAACCTCTATAGTAGAAGTAGCATTTATGACATATTTGGTTTAGAGGAATATAAATTTTATTATCACTTTATTATCAACGAAATATTTATTCCTACATTTGATTTATTTTTTATATAGAAATAATTATTTTAAAAGAAATAAATATTCCTCCAACTCAAAGAATAAAAAATACCAAGTTTACTTAGATATTTTTTATTCATTGTTTGTAATGAATAACTATTTTCACAATTTTTACCGTTTTATCTCTCGTTATTTTATCTTTCGTTCGAAACTCTTACTGCTTCCTTATTTATTTTTCGTCTTTCAGTCGTTTGTTACTCTTTTTTTTTTTTTTTTTTTTTTGATTCGATGCTATCCAAATTCGAGACCACCACTCTAATGCAAAAATTTCTCCCATACAATGGTGAATCCAAACGCAAAGACGAGTTCAACCCAAATTGTAATCTATACTCCTTCGACCAATTTTGAATGTATGAGTTCAAGGTCTATCGCTACAGTCACAATCGAAGCCACAATTGGATCAATTGCCCATTTGCTCACTTGGGAGAGAAGGCCCATCAGCGAGATCCGCGGAAGTACTACTACTTCGATTATAATACCATACTTCCATTTGATTTATTTTAGTAGTATTTGTTATTTTGGATTATTTGGATTCATTGAAATTAATTGTATTTTGTAAAATTTGAAGAAAATTTGGTTCATAGATTGATGCTTAAAGCATGCTTGAGGGGCACCTGAGTCGTAAAACACAGAAAAGGGGTGCTCGAGTAGTGTCCAAGGCATTGATTTTTGAGTTGGTGTGCCTGAGGAGCACCTGAGTGACACTTGAGTACTATTTGTGTATATAAGGCGCGGTTGAGGCATTGTTGGTCATTCGTGCAGGAAAACGGAAGAGAAGAGAGAGAGAGGAAAAGGGAGAGGAGAGAAAAAAAGAGATAAGGTAGATTGGAGTATCTTTTTATCAAATTTATTTGGTATATAGTTGAGACAAATATTTACAAGCTTTATCATTGGTTCATTTCAGTGTCTAATATATTTTACTTCTATTTTGAATGTTTAATATTTATGCATATTATTTTTACTTACCTTATCTGTTTCCCTTCATGTATATATATATATTTATCAATTATTTGGGGTTTTAATTTTAATTTGTAAATATTTAAGGGTTTTATTATTTTATAAAAAATGGATAAATATTTGAGACCATATATTTATGTATCCATATATTTGTATGTGATGGGTCTGGAACCATGGGTTGGCTCGAAGTTCGAAGTGCAGCAGTGACGACTCGTGAAAAGTTTTTTTCAAAATCCATTGCAAGGTCCTGAGCAAATACCAAGAGCTCCTTGTAGCTTGGCCTAGTGGAGTCCCACATAGCTTGAAGCCCGTTAGCCCGGCCTAGGCTAGCCTAGTGAAACCAGCTCCTGGTTGGGGCCCAAGAGCACGGGCCAATGGCTCCCTAACTCAGATAACGCTGCACAGCATGCGAGTTGGTAGGGCCACTATCAGTGTATCATCACCCTGATTCAAAGGATCAGAATGCAGGGATGACCACCGACAGCCCTCTTGCATTGCACAATGATCACGAGGATGGGCACTTTCAGAAAGGAGGATGGTGGCCCCTTCTAGTAGGAAAAGGCAAATTCTTGGGTTTTATTATCTCCCAATATGGAATCAAAGTGAACCCCAAGAAGATAAAAGTCATTATGGATATAAGCCCGCCTCAAACTATAAAGGAAGTCCAAAAGCTTATCGGGAGACTTGTAATACTCTCCTGATTCCTAACAAAATCGACTGAAAGAGTTTTTTTTTTTCTTAAAGGCCTTGAGAGAAATGAATACAAGCAGCTTTCAGTGGATAGCTGACTACCAAACAGCATTCTATGAGTAGATGAAATATCTTGCCAACCCCCCTCTTGACATCATCACAAGAAGGCAAAGAGTTATTTTTATACTTTGCGATTTTGGATACAACGCTAAGTTCAGTCCTAATCAAGCTGCAGTCCAAGATACAACGATCAATTTACTAGATAGCAAAGTACTAATAAACACCAAAACTCGTTACTTGTATGCCAAAAGGACTGCTCTAGGGCTCATTTATTTTGTCAGGAGGTTATCACAGTACTTCCGGGCTCACAAAATTGTTATCTTAATGGACTAGCCACTAAAAGGGAAAATGTAGAGACCCGATGCATCCAGACGATTAGTTAAATGGGCCATCGGATTAGGCGATTTTGATGTAAAATTTTGACCATGGCCGATAAAAGGTCAGGCCATTGTAGATTTCGTGGTCAAAATAACAACCCAAATTCCAAAGCCCTCAATTCAAGTGACGGCGCCAGCCAACAAGAAGAAGCTTCGATTTGGATATTACACGTGGATGAATAATCAACTCAATTAGGAAGCGGATCAGGCGTGGTTTTGAGCACTTTAGATGGGTGGGAGATGAAATATTCAATAATTCTTGAATTCCTAGTCACCAACAATGTCACCGAGTATGAAATATTACTAACTGGACTTAGGTTGGTAAAGGAGTGCTCGAAAAAGAATCTAGTTATTTATAACAACTTAGAATTAATTGTCAACCAAGTCCTCGAAAATTTTAAAGTGTCTAACCTTTTACTCGTGAGATACCTTGCTAAAACAAAAGGCCTAACCCAAACATTCGACAAGATTGGGATAATCTATATCTTGATGGAGGACAATTGGAAGGTGAATCAACTGGCAAAAGTGGTAGCAACCGATAATCCCAAGTAATATGCTCGAGACATGCGGAAAGTTCTTACCTTCCCGAGCATAAAGGAGCAAGAACAAGAGGTGCTACAGATCTCGAATGATAAAAACTGAATGACCCTAAATAGATGGTACCTTATCGATGACCTTTTACCGAAAAATCTAGAGAAAGTCAAGCGTATGAAAAGGATAGCATCGTGGTATACCATTATGAATGAAAAACTATACCGACGAGGGTACTCCACCCCTTACATCCGGTGTCTCATGCCATAGGAAGTTCACTACACGCCGAGCAAAGTGCATTTTGGAATTTGTTGGTCACACATCGGAGACAAGAATTTAGTATTCAAAGTTATATGGTTACTACTGGTCGACGATGAAGCGTGATGTCGTGAAATTTGTGAAGAAATACGAGAACTGCCAAGTCCACAAAAATATTCCTCATTAGCCGGGTATAGAATTGCAAACCTTGTAGTCACTATGGTTGTTCGCACAATGGCGGCTCAACATATTCGGCCCATTGCCCATTACTTCTGGGCAAAGAAAATTCGTCATAGTTGGCATCGACTACTTTACTAAATGGGTGGAAGCCTTTTCATTAGCATAGATAACCGAACATATTCAAGATTTAGGATTTGGAAAAATATCATATGCAGATTTAGGATTTCTAAGGTTATAATGACTGAAAACGGAACCAAATTTACTAGCAAAAAATTCACCAAGTATTGTACGAATTTGAAAATAAAGTTGGTTTACACTTTCGTCACATATCCACAAGTGAACATGTAAGTTAGAATAATGAATTGAATGCTATTACATAGGTTGAAAACAAAGCTAGAAGATGCCGGGGGCTCTTGGGCGTACGAACTACTTTCCATACTGTGGTCATATAGGATGACGCCAATGGTACCTACCAATGAGACGCCCTTCGGTTTATACTATGGGAATGGAGCTGTCATCCCGATAGAAATCGGACTGCTTAACTTCAGAGTCAAGAGTTTCAACCCACTCAGCATTTCCTGACAACTCAGAGAGTATATTGACTTGCTCGAAGAAGTATGAGGCGCAACCAAATTATGCAAGACAACTTATTAGTAATGGATCACCTGGTACCACAATAAGAAGGTGAAAACACGCTAGTTTGAGGTGGAAAACTTAATTCTTTGGAGAATAGAGGCAACGGGTAAGAACACCAATATGAATAAACTCTCCCAAAATTGGGAGGGGCCAAGCCTTGTCTTAGCAATTCTCTAAAGCGATGCGTGTAAGCTACACACCCAAATGACAAATTGGTTCCGAGGATATGGAACACCATCCACTTCAAAAATTATTATCAATGATTTCTCACCGACATAGGTAAGTCAAGCATATATCACGCAGGTAACTTGTACTATATATCATGTTTCAATTAATAAAATGACTATTCATTTATTTTATTGCTTACCTAATTGTTTGCATGTCGTCGCATAAAATCAAATGACCTAAACTGTCCCTAAATTGAGTGAAACGCTTCACCTATGAACAGATCTGCTAAAGCCTTACCAAAATCTCGATCCTATAATCCAAGCGGCCTAAAGAAGTCAAAAACTAAACCTCAATTTTGACAACAGAGCAGCCCGAATGCAGTCAAATACTATGGCTCAAGGGGCTTATGGACGAAAATTTGACCTCCCTAGATAGGCAGCCATAACGACATCAAATTTTAGGGGGTGTTTCAGCATGTAGGCGACAATTCCCTCCAATGGAGACGAGCACCATCAATCAATGAAACTTGGCGAACTAGGACCAGGAGCACAAAAGCTACAAAGTCCACTAACAGGATCAAGCATTGACGTTCTGTGCGAACGACGGCTTAGACTTTGTCAGAGCCCGATAATTATGGCAACCAAACCCACTCAAACCCAGTGAGGCTCATCAACAAGTGTGCTATGAAGTCCTGTCACAAGAAAGAGCACCACCCAATAAAGTCAACATGACATGACTTCCTCCCATGGGAACGAGGGCAATCAAATAAATGCGTCTAACCAAACCTTGCGACAATAGCAATAACACTTAGTTGGCAAATAAAGAAATGTTGAATATAGAAATTTAGCATAAACAATGAATCATTGGCGGCAACAATCAAAACGATCTAGTAGATTCGTTGAAGAATCAAATGTACAATGAGGAACATCTGTTTGCCTCAAAGATGCAGCCAATTGCCTATGCTCGTACAAAGCGACTTTCCTAAGAAGCGAAGTCCCCCGGTGGATGTGGCAAAGGTTCCCTGCATGACTCTAAGAAATCAAATAGATTAAAATGGCTAAGAGTTTCAATATTCATTGGATCAAGGTACCTCAAAGGAAAGTCAAGAGTGAGTAAGGACATGACCCACTTGCAAAGGAAGAAACCATCCCAAAATCTATCATCCAATAAAGGTTCGACCTCTCTTGGGTGGAGTTGAGTCCTTAGCTCCCTTGTGAGTTGAGCACACCAACTTTGAAGATTTATGAGCTACTGTTCAGCCTCCCAAAGCTTATCCAAAAGATTCATATGACCTTACAATCCTTACAAACAACTCTTTGTTGCAGAAGGTGGCTCAATCTTAGCTCTACTGAGTCTCAACAATGGCGACATTGACCCTGATGCACATCTCCTCGAGCATGCTGGTGTCAACACACATCTGGGATAGGTGGGAGATCTTAGCATCCCACAAACGCATCATAGAATCCCATTGGTGCAAGCAAGCCTCCACCAGACGTTGCACCTCTTGTGACTGCAAGCAAAAGGTGAGTGGTAAGACAAGGATGACAATATGTATAAAAATGAGAAGCTACACAGTCTATGCCCTAATGAATGGAAAATCCTTCGAGGATGAAAGACCCGGTAGAGTCTCGAGCCAAGAAGTAGATGGAGTCTTCCAACCAAGTAGAGACACTGCATGACAACAGAGGGGTACCACGAAACTTTGAGGTGAAGGAGAACCATCTGAAACCGCCAAGACTTTGGATGCCGGATCCTCCGAGTGAGATACCTCATTAGTTGCCACAACCTTCACATTATTCTCTACTTGAGCTTCAGCCACCCAATTACCGTTAGGATCCTCCTCAATAAAAATACCAGGAGGGTTAGATGCAGGCTTGTCAGGTGACAAATTAATAAAAATAGGGACCCCATACTCGGCTAAGTTTGGCGTGTTGATTGGCTCGCTTGACCCGCCAGTCTCGAGGTCACTTATTCTTGAAGAAGAAGGAATAGGGGGCTCACTACTCTCAGCAAACTCGGCCGCCACCTTAAAAACTTGGTGAATCGAAGAAGGACGGATAGAGCCCATCCTCTTAGATGACTTGCCAGCATTCCGCACTTCCTCCACAATGGCCCAACTGGAGTTAGAGGAGGAGGAACAAGACGAAGTTTTCGGCTAGCCGCCTCTCGGGAGAGTCCCGAATAAACAATGACCCTAGTTTCCTCTTAGGCTTGTGAAGCAGTAGAGCAATCACATCCGCCCTTTCCATCTAGAACTCCAATTCAGCTCATGCAAATGCCTTTGTAGACATCCAAAAGTCCTTGGACGAAGGGAGTCAAAATACTTCTCAACAAGCTCCGTCAGCAGTTTCATCACGTGTTCCTCCCAATTCAAGATATCACTAGCATAGAAAGCCTCCACTTTATGAAGGGAGTCAGAAGGGATCGACAAATAAAAGAACCGATTTTTTCAACCCTTTACCGAGTCTGGATTCCCCCTACTTATTCGATACTACCTACGGGGGGTGAGTGAAATCTAGTCTACTTCTTGGTTGAACTGGAAGATTGCCTTCTTAATTAGGGCATCCAAGGAATGTTCATGGTGGTGAAAAAAGAAGCACAATGAGACCAAGTATTGAACAACATTGGGGAGGAGGCACACTATTGGAATGTCAAAAGACACCAAAATCTCATACAACTCTTGTGCAAAAGGATTATGAAGGCTTTCCTTCAGGTAGGCCTCATCAATGGTGATAAACCCGTGTCGTGAAAAGTAAGCCCTGTCGTCATCAACAAACAATATGTATGGGATGGCACTCGAGATGTTGTTTCAAGCATACAAAGACTCTAAATTGTGGGAAGTGAGAACAGACTGGATTGCACCAAAACTCAGGGGAGCCATGTAAAGCAAAAAAGGAGAACTAGGGTAGAGCAATTCAAATCAAGAAGAGAAGTGTGAAAAATGGTGAAGGCTTAGAATTTAAATAGCCAACGTGCTGGTCCAGAAAAGGGTGTCGTTCAAGGGCCATAAAGAGGCATGTCCCCATAATGACCGTGACACATGCTTGCATTGCAGAGGACTATGGCACATCAATCTCATAGCAGTAGTAATCACAACGTGACGCTATGCCTCCCTGTGCAGTCTACTAACCGCTGACCGCTCTCATATTTTGATTGACGAGTTTGCAGTGCAGCACGAGTTACGAGACCCCAACACTTTGCTTTCCAAGGTGGCAAATTGGAGGAGTCACATCCCGACAAGCCCGAGGCAAATTCTATTAATTTACATCTTAACTGAATGTTCAGGGTTAGTTGTTGTTAGTCGAGTTGTTAGAGGTCCGGATTGTTAGATTATCAAAATTATGTAGCAAAAAGCAACATTTAAGCGTTTTAACTATTCATACCGTACAAGAATATTGGAGCCAGATGATAAAGACAAAAATATTTGGGGGGTTCCATTTATTAATTTTTTTTTACAATGTACAAGTTTACAATAGTAAAAATTTAACTCAAAAGTGAATAAAAATACATGAAGCAACGATCCAACTGAAGTAGTCCAACTGGTCCCCAAGTGGCCAAAAGAAGAAAAGGCGTCCCCCAGGAACTGCAATAGTACTCTCGAGGAGAGCTCCTCGAGAGTACAAAGAATGGCCACAGTTTGTAGATGCCTAGGTCATGAGTCTCTACAAGATCTGCTGTAATGAGAATGGCCACAGTTTGGTGAGGACGAAGAAAAAAAAAGAGAGCTCCTCTATCTCCTTGGAGCAAGGAGTAGTGCCGCAAAGAGAATCGCTTGGCGTCAAGAAGGAGGACAGAGAACCATTGCCTAAAACACAAGATTTTGCTCAGAAAGACTGGGTTCAATTTTGGGACAGTCATAAAAGAAGAAAATCAAAGTGGCTTTCCGCATAAGAGAGGGTAACCAAGGTAGATTTCAAGTGTATCATCGGATCTCGCTTTTGAACTTTGGAGGAGAACTTCCTCCAATTCTAACTTATGGCACCGTAAGTTCCATGCTAGCTCCAAACACTCATACCACTTGGTGGTAAAGATGATTCTTGATGTAAGGTATAGAGAGCCACTCCATTTATAGCAAAAAGGAGCATCAGCAAGCAGTCAATGTGAGAAAATTACCCACGCCAGTGTTATCCGTAGTGGATGGAATCAAATCCTAGCAAACTCTTGGCCAACTGAGCAGCGAGTCAGCAGATAACTTGAGAAAGGAACACGTATGTAGGCCTACAGTTGGTGTCCCTTTATCGAACATATCGAGAGTTAAAAATTAAAACTTTTCGACATGGGGGCTAATGATGGGTATGGTGATTCATGAGCCAGTCCAGAAACTCAACCCATCGAAGAAAGAAAAATCCAGATAACTAAAGCCTACCGTGCGACCCTTTGAGCCTAAGATTCAGAAGATAATGCGGTTGACCCAAAAGGGTTGATCTAAAATTGTCTAGCAAAAAATGGGCAATTAGGTTTGCATAATGTGATGCACCAGCGGTTGTTCCTCTAACTCAATAGCCGACAGCCTTTCCAACTCGATGCATATAAGCAAGCAACACTTACCATAATCGCACAGGTTGTTTAACAAATATATCCAGAATATCACCCCATGATTCCGTATTGCCCCATCATATCAGCTGTGGCTCAACAAATCTCATAAGGTAGTAGTTACCACATAGCGTCCCCATGATTGCTCAAACAATGGAGTGAATATTCCTAAACGGCAACGGTTATTATAATCGTTCTCTGTGATGGCTAAAATAGCTCAATAGATCCACGTGGACAATTTTTACCCGTCGTGAGTCCCAAGGATCGGCACTCACTTCATAAATATACCTCCTCTTCTCGGAGGAGGGGGGATCGTCTCTCGAATTTAAAATGTTCATAATGTTCAGGCATTCCAACACCCTGAGACGACACAACCAAACAAAGCCGTTTTGTCCATGAGCGTATCTAGTCCAAAGCCATTAAACCCACAAGTGAAATCCTCTAAAAAAATCACTCTCAGTCGGGTGCACCATTTGAAACCTAATCTTCCAACCAATACTCAATCCTCTTTTTTCGTGAATCCACACATATTGTATTTCTCTATCTTTCTCTCTATTGAAGAAGAATTTATAATTTGAAAATCAGAGAATATATCGGGGAGTGAGTCTCGTATATTTTTAATCTCTCGATTGTTTGCTGTGGTGTGCAGGACCCGAATTTATAGTGGATAAAAATCAGACCCACTTTATTTTAATCTGCTGGGCAAAATCAAGCGACTAATAAATTCATACAACAATCCGGATCCGGATACGCATCATTAATTTTTATTATATTTAAATTTCTATATATATATTATTTATCATTTAAATACTATTTTCTTGGATCTTCCTTTGGATGAGGGAGACGTCGCAAGGGCCACGAGCCGCCACACATCACATCCCCAAAATTTGAGATACAATGGGAAAAGAGAGGAAAGAAAGGTTTTTTATAAAGAAATTATTTATATAAAGTTACATGATAATTTTATTATAACGAATATAATTAATGAGAACACAAATATGAGTTTTCTAATGCAAATAACTAGCAACTTGTGAGATTTTTAGAAAAAGTTTAATTTCCCATGAGAAGACATTTGCTTTTGGGCTCGTGACCGTGGGGGATCGACATTATCATCTGTGAGATTAATTAACCCTCTTTAATAAATAAAAAGCATATGTAATTAAAGAAGTTGATGCTCAAATTTACCGTGGCTGTTTGGACTTTAACTCATATTTACTTAATCACACGATGGCTTACCAATTTTTTCTTTTTAAAAAAAGGTTGCCGAAGGGACTAAGAAGTACATAGGGAGGAGTATAAGATGCATCTGCTAATTCTGGGATTCATATATTTCTGCCCCCATAAAATGGTGTTCACTATAAATTTTCTTCATCGAAGAACTGACCATGAAGTGAAGTCTTCTTGGCAGACATAAAATATTAGGACATTCTTATGTCATTTGCCTCATATTTCTTCAAAAACATACAATTCGGAATGGTATTACCGTATTTTAAAATATACAGCATGCCTTCTACAATAATAGGCATCTATCACATCGGTTTTTTTTTTTTTTTTCCATAAGTAACATGAACATTATTTAGGTAGTCCTCTAACAAATAAAAGTAAAATAATATAAAAATTAACTTACAACCTGAATGATATAAATATACTTAATATTAATCGACTTATTCCTAATTATAACTCCATCCAAAAACTCATCAAATCTGCTCATAACAATGGAACCAAATATCTATCGATCATATTATAAATCGATATCACTTCACTTATTAGTGAGTTTGCATATAACTATTGTAATTCAATATCCATGCTACTAATGCAACCACAAAAGTTTGTTGGTTAGAAAAAATTTATGAACAATTAAAGAAAAGAACAAGTGAGAAAATTTTGACAATTTTATTTTGAATGTAAAACTTTTTTTTTTTTTTGTAATTGATATCTTCTTTTTGAACAATGAAGGCATAAAGGTTGATGCTCAATTTCGTAGAGGCTAGGATAAGAATAAGAGACTATATATAGAGTTGGCTAAAAATTATAAAAACACACACATTTAAGATGAAGTAGCATTTCAATGCTTGTGTGTTGCACTAACACGCATCAAGTGCAAAGCCTTCCACAAGGTGACAAAAGTGCGCCACAAAAGCATATAGGTGCAAGTCTTTTAAACCAAATGCGCTCATGCATAGAATAGACGAATATTATGCATATGTATATTAGACCAAATGCACTTATGAATGATATATGCATGCATTTGATGTTAATTTTTATCGATTTTTTAGTATCATTCAGACCACCTGTTTCATACTCATAAAATTGTCTATACAAGATATTCGAATAATCTCTTTCTTTTACAATTCCATGATAAAATCCCTTATATAATAAAACTACAAATACATGAACCATGGGTTCAAATATCACTAGGATAGAATTCATATAAACAAAAATATACTTCTAGATATTAAATGAACAGTTACACTAAAATATAGAACTTTATAAGATGAGTGCACATTGTTCCTGATAAGACATTGTTAATGCAAACTCGTGAAATATACAGAGCATCCATATGAATGGATAAGCAATAAAAATCAATAGGTAATATGGCAATTAATCAAATAATGACAAAGTATTACACCTTTAGATAATAACAGAATTAGATAAAACGTAACAAATCTATAATAAGACAACATATAAACAAAACAAAATACTCTCCATTTTGTCACAAATACCAAAATGGAGCCTTAACTAGAAACGGAGTCATCCCGATCCCAGAGAGAGCACAGTTTCTTGAAGATGTGTCCAAACTACCCCTTATATAGGCATACTGGTCATCTAAATAGATGTCCAGCCACCAAAATCCTTCAACAGCATGACCTTTTTAGTGGTCGATGTTAGCAGCAAGCCAAAAATAGTTGGTTGAGTGAGAAGCCATTTGGTTAAACATCCAATACATTTGACAAAAGAAGCAGTCATAGATAACAACGGCAGAGCTAAAGGACCGATGAATAGGGTGCTTCACTTGGAGTAGGGTTAGCCAAAAAACCATGACAATCTGAGGGATGACGATGGGTATATATAAGTCTGGCAATCAATAGGTTTGCCCAAGGCAACCTGAGAACGATCGAGAAAAGAGGCTCCTAAACCAATGATGAGGTGCTTAATGGGATAATTATGGGAAAGACTGCCATTATTTTTATTAGCAAATATTGATCATGTGAGAGCATTGTTCGGAAGAGAAGTCGATGGTCTGATCAAGAATAAGGGCATATAAAAGAGATTTTTATCGAGACGAAGGGAGATTGTCGAAATAAAAATAATTTTGGAGTAAGTATTAGCTTTAGACATATTTTTTTATAAAGTCAAGGCCCTTCCAATTTCCAATAGACTTTCCTAATTTCAATATATGAACAAGTTTTTTTTAGTTCTAATTAAAAAAAATTCTAAGATCAATTTTGGACATTTTAAGGTCAATTTTAAGAGCCTTGATTTATTTATTTAGTAACCTGTCTATACTTTTGTGTTGCTGATACTTGTTGCTAGGAATGTTAAGTTTTGTTCGAAGACTCTTTTTCCTTTTTTTTTTTTTTGGATTCTAATAATTTGTGGGTAATCAACTTGTTTGCTTTCTTTACCTTTAAGTACTTCCTAAATAATTTGTCATAAAGATGTCCAAATTCATTTTCAGATTCATATTAAAAATAATCAGATTATTTATGTTGTTTTATAACATTTTCTTCGCAACTAATAACAGAGGCATTAAAACTCATATAATTATTCTTGTTCTCTTTTGAAGATCTTTTGTTATTGAAAGAACTAATCATTCTGAATCATAAATAGTTTCGATCCATTAATAAAATTACGAAAATAATAAAAATATAAATATTTGATATACGTAAAGAATATGCGAATTTAGATGATATAACTAATAAAGAGCATATAGGATAGAGTAGTAAGTAATAAAAACACAATTTTTAGTGATAAAGAAAAAATCTCGATAATCACGACTATCGAGTAAAATCCTTCGAATATCAATAGTCAGAGAAGATATGTACAATAAAAATTAACTTACGGACCGGGTAGTATAGGCGTACTAACCTAACAGAGTTAATCTTGTCTTGTAATCATTATCAAAGAACTCCTTAATTTTCCCCGCAACAAAGGAACTGAATACCTTTCAGTCTTCAAGTCAATCTTCCTTCACAAACTACCAAATCTCTGTATATCATTAGAGCCTAGTTTTCACCCCACCGTTGTCGCCAATGAAGGTTAACAAGTGGGATAAGATGTAAAGAGTAAAATTTAAAGTGATGAAAAAATTTTATCGAGGAAGCACAATTGCAGAAGCTAAGTTTTCTTAAGTGAAGAAATTAATAAGTATGAAAGAGTAGGTTTTTCACTGAAACGTTCATCCAAATCTCATGCAAGAAGTTACGGGTAAATAAAATAAGATGAATATATATAGAAAGGCCAAGAAATCATGGTAAAAAATATGACTGTTAGTGAAATACGCGTCATAGCGTTTGAGCATGGTTCGAGCACACGGTGAAGAGCTTTGGGTTTCATGGGATACATTCAGCGGAGCTTAAGCATGGATCGAGAGACCTTCGAGCATTAGGCCTATTGGATCCGGTGCTCGAGCGTGGATCGAGCGAGCAGCGGGGCGTAAGCTTACCAAAAACGAGGCTCAAGCGCTAATTGGGTGAGTAGCGGATGCAGGCTTACTGAAAATGGAGCTTGAGTACACTGTAGTGTGCAGCAGGCGAAGCCTCTCAGGAAAGGCACTCGGGCATGGGTTAGATGCACGGCAAGTATGAAATTGGACATGACGCTTCAGCAAATAGCAATCAATATTTTGATGCAAATATTCAAAATAGTACAACATTCGCCGACAATAGACTAGATATGGTCGTAAAATATACCAACACATAAATGAACTAAACAATCTTCCCTTTTGGTAATTCTGTAACAAAACCTCATACAAAATATAAATTAAAATACAAAAAAATTACGGGTTCAGATACTACCGAGATAAAATCCATATATATAAAAATCTATACCCAGTAGACATCAGACATAATACAAAATGCAAAGTACCTGAAAAATACAAAAGAGCTGCTGTGTCGAAAAATAGCTATTCTGTATGTTCAACCATGGTTAGTATAAAAATAGATAAAAGTAGAAGAATAATAACAAAAGAGCAACAGTTAACAAATAGATAATAACTAAGGTTCCTTGTAACAGGAATCAAATGGAAACAAATAATAAGGCACAAAGAAAATATGAATCAACAACAAACAAGCCTCCCCCTATCAAAATCAACTGAACGCTCCGTCTAAGTAAAATATCTACTCTCCCAAATAATGTAAGGCTCCCCCTACCAAAGACAGCCCTCCTAACAAAGATATCTCCCTTTTTTTGTCAAGAATGACCAAAGAGAAGTCATCACTAAGAGCCAGAAGAATCACCGAAAGATGGCTAAGTAGAAGAAAGGTAAGCATACTACCATTGCAGACGAACATGCGCCTCTTCCTGAGTAGCCAAGCATGAATTAAGATGTTTAAAACTGGCAAACATATTCGACCGCAGTAGTGTGTGAGAAGTATAGAGTCGCTCAAGCCAATCTGTTATCTTGGAAGGCTGACTCATAAGCATAGAGGACAAAGAAGTAGAGAATCGAGGAGGATCGGACGAATCAAGACATGAGGATTTTGGGTAAGCAGGCCTGAACAAGATAGACCACTCTCGGTCGAGAAGGGAGGCACCTCAGGGAGGGGCTCATTGAGAGGATCGATGAGATCTGGGGAGGATCAATGAGTGTGGGACTGACTTTGGGTAAACATAGTGTGGGTAATGGGCCGCCCAAGCTGTAGATGTGAAAGATCTGGAAATGAGACTCCTAAACCCATGACAAGTCAGCTGAATGAGACAACATGAGAAAGGCTATAATCTTTTTTAGTCATAAAATGAGCAATAATGTGGGAGCAGAAGTGGAGAGGTAGATCAATGGGCCACTCACTCAAGAGAGTAAATATGAATAAGACTTTATCGAGAGGAATGGATGAGAAGTGAGTGATCGAAAAAATATTAGTAAGTGTAATCCGATTGACGACCATCCTCCGAGGGGAGAGATGCTTAGTTTTGAAAGACCTCTTATTTCATTCCATAGGAGAGCCATAAAAAAAAGAAGTGATCTCATGTTGGTGTGGCATGGAAAGCTAGAAGTAAGGGTGGTCGGGATTTTTAACCCGAGGAATATTGAGAACCCGAGAAATCACATCCAGGGTAATTCAGAGATGACTTCCCCTCAAAAAAGTAGAAAAAGAACGAGTTTAATAGTCATGAATGTTGGAGTAGAATTCTCGAGCGCACCGCAGGTGTGCAGCAGCTGAAGCGTCTTGGGAAAGGTGCTCGGGCACGAGTCAAGCGCACGACAAGTATGGCATTGGGCATGGCGCTTTAGCAAATAGCAAATGATATTCTAATGCAGATTTTCAGAATAATACGACCTTCACCGACAACAAATCAAATATGGTTACAGAATATACCAACACATAAATAAGTTTAGCAGTTATTATACTAATCTTTTTTATTATCAGTTAGAGTAGTATTCTTTTATGCACTATCATTGTTTTTAGTATTGTTTCACGCATCTATTAATATTTGTATGATAATCAATGCACTTGGATATATTCTTTCATTTTCCACCTACTATGTTTTAGTCAATGTATTTATATTGAGAACAATGTTTAATTTGGTAAGGATAAAAATACATTTTCAGGCATACATATAGAATGTTGTTCTTTCTTCTTGCAAAAAAATCCCAAAAATTTTAATATTACTCATAAAACAGGTGTTGAATGCAATGTTGAAGAGATAAGATCTTGTGAACTATCAAATTTGAGCATCAACTCTATTTATTTATTTATTTATTTATTTTGGAAATATCTAATAATTTTATTTTGAGAGTGATATCCATATTGTACATATTTATCTTATTTTTATCAATTTATTGTAAGAGTCCATAGATACTTATTATCCAACTGAGATTTTGAGACTAATTTTCTTTTGACAAGGTATTTATGCTTACGATGACAATAGATATTTTTTTCGGTGTGAATTCTCAAATAATTTTATTAAAATTATTTTTAATTTTTAATTTTGATTTAATTAACCAAAGCTAAGTACTTGATTTTTACATATGTGGATTATCGTTATTCATATTTAGGATTACTAAAGGTATATTTTTTGATATCTTGAGTTTAGGTGTATTTATTTCTTCATATGTTTATTACTTGAAACCAGTTAGGCCTAATGTACATAAAGTTTATAATTATTTTCTTTGGTTCATCTATTATGACAAATTAACCAAGACGTGTTATATGGATTATCTCACATTTGTGTCTTGAGATACATTAATTATTGAAGGAGGAGAGTAAAAATGGTGCATGGCAAAAATTACAAAAAGTGAGACATAAACAAAATTGTTATATATTTTGGTGCTTCAACTAAGGCACCATGAAATGTATTAGTTTAAGAAATTAATTGTTTATAAATGTACACAAGTCATTTCCAAATGATTTAAAAAAAAAAAAAAGAAGAAAATTGATTTAATTATAACTCTATTATAACTATCAAAGACTTAAAAAGATCTTAGTGATATATGATTCGAATGTGTAAATTGATTTAATTGTTTTGTTTAATTTGGCTGAAGTTTGAATTTTATCACGAACCTTTAACAAGTCATTTATTTTATTATAGAGTTCTTTAGATTTGAGCTGTATATCCTTAATTTTAATATACATTTAATTATATTTATGGTTAACTCTTGAAAGTAGCTTATTTGTTCGACTATTTTTTTAAGGTGTATATCTAGTGACGTTTAAAGATAAGGGTAAAAGGGGGGATTTATGTGAACTAATATACAATGAGTTTTGACGAGACATTTTCATATATTTGATATGTGAATGATAAAAACATATTTTTGAGTTATTTAATTGAATTAGATTCTCCTTCTGAATAATGGTTTGAGACCTTAACATTTACAAAAATATTCTATAAGGAACCTAAGATATGTTAAATTGTAAAAGCAAAACACAATGAAATATATGTAAGCTGAGATATATGGAGAAGATGAAATCTGTCTTCTTAGTTTTCTATTCAATACGTGATTATAGAAGATGTAATTTAAGTAAATTATTGTAAACTAATTATTGAAGTCTTGTTTAATCTAAGCCATACAATACATGTTCATCTAAACCATTAATTATTGTAAACTAATTGTGCTAGTTTACTGAGAACAAAACCATAATACATTGATGATCTGTGTATCCTTGTTTCCACTAATCACGATCAAGGTATGTATGTAATCCAATCTCAGGAAGTAACAACACATATACACCAGTAGATTGAAACCCTCAGCGTGCTGACAATAATGGTGTAGCATGAATCGATATACTGAATTTCAGTGAAGTAGCTCAATTGTAGCAGTGACATAAGCTGAATAATTGTGAGACATATATACATATGTACACAAACTCAATTGCCGCTGAGAAAACTTATTTCACCAAGAAATCCAATGTAACAGTAACCAGCACTAATGAAACAGCAACCAGCATAACAATTGTTCTGTTTTGTATCAAGGCAATGTTCCGTTCTGTATCAAGTCAGAACATTTCTGTTTCATGAGCAATATAATATTTAATAAGATGTTTGTCGGTATTATTGCTGGAAACCTTCAGGAGACTACACTTATCCACTACAGTCAATAGAGCCTCAGAATGATTCATCTGTCACTAGCACTATTGGGAAACCTCTCTTTGCAAATTCCCACTTTGAAGGTTTGTCCCACATTGGCTATGCCCGTATGTGCATTAAGATTGAGGTCAATGCAACCCTACCAAAGTCTACTGATGTGGTGGTTGGAAACGACCCCATTTCTGAAGAGGACTTGTTGTCAAAGTGGAGTTGAATTACTCTTGGAAGCCCACTCTCTACTTGAGTTGCAAATTTTATGGCCAACTTAGTGATAATCGTAAGAAGTCTCATGATTCCAACCTTCCAACTCTTGGGAGGCACACAGCATCAACTAAGGGGAAGAAGCCCTCTACCACCACCCCAGTGGTTGTGTAGACTTCTAAAGCAGTCAAGCCTCTATTCTTGAGTCTCACAGCTCTTTTTTGCAGCTCTGGAATGCCTGGAGAAGCAAGGGGAGGGTGATTCTTGCTAGGATATACACGATAATTCTGATTCTCGGTCTCCTCTGCAAGCCTTTAATGGTACTCATGTTCTGTGCGTTTCTAAGCCAACAGCTGATCCTGTGGCTGCAGCCTCTTGCCTAATTGCTCGTGTTGGTAGCCACGTGGGCGGTACCACTTGATCAAAGAACCGCACATCTCCAAAGGAGGCAATCCTGGATTGCCATAATGTGATGGAAATAATCATAAGGGGCCTAAAAGACTTTCCCCTCCCTTGTCTATCTAATGGTCAAAGTAGCCTGCTAGAAAATTAGAGGATTTAATGGTTCCCTGGAAGTTAATAAAGTTAAATACTTCATTGGTCGTTACAATCTCTAATTTTTTTTCTTGGTGGAGACTAAGATGCGTGTGAATAACATCGTCAGAGTAGCCAATAGAATTGTTGACTGTTGTGGGTTACTAATCATTCCTCTATTAGGGGTGGCCGTGTGTGGGTGGGCCAGAACCTGAAGTTTACTCTTTAGGTTAAATACTTGGATAACCAGATTATCCATTTTGTCATTGAATCCTTGATTGATAGGAGTGGGTACCTTTTCTCCTTTTGTGTATAGTTCGAACAAGGTCATTGATCGCTATAGGTTGTGGCGTGCTATGAAAGGCATTTCAAATTCCTCCTAAGATGAGGCATGGTTTGTTTCCAGGATATTAATTCTCTCAGAGATGTATCCAATTTGGTTGGTAGCCAATGTTGGGGATTCCAGACCGGATACACAACTAGTGTAGCGGAACAAACCGAATCTCCCCGGTCGGCTGTCAACCACCAAATTATGAGTATAAGGAATACAATAATGTACAACAATTTTTAATATGAAAAACTATTTTCAATTAAGGGAAAAATCAAGCGACAAACTCCGAAAAATCCCCACAATGTAAAGTCTTGGTTACATAAACCCCTAAAATAGAGTACAAACAACCGACCTTCCAAAAACAAAACAAGAGTGAAAAACACAACCGCTTTTCTTTCTCTCTCTTGGTACTCTTTGCTCCATTAATTTTACAAGTGTTTCTTGGTGAAGAGGAAGGTCATCTTCGGTTTCCTCACTATCGCTCCCCCTTTTATAAGCACGAAAATGCATTTCCCGTGGTTTCCCACAGACGGCGCCTACTTTGCAAGCTGGTCACCTATTTTGCAAGTCGGTCACCTACTCTAGACTTTACATGTGATTTGTTACATTTACTCACCTGCTTACTCATGGCCCTTACCTTGTACTCAATCGTCCTTCAGCACCTTGGTCACCCTTTGGCCAGCATCTGTCCGGCCACCCTCGGCCAGCATCTGTTTTGTTGACCTTTCACTTCGGTCCATATCGGTCCAGCAAGCCTTTCACCTCAGCCGGTATCTATTCATCCTGGCCCCTGTAGCTCAACCAGCTCTCATTAGTCCCTGCAACCAATTTGCACTGCGGTCGCTTCGCTGGGTGCGCTTTGCTCGTGCAAACACTTTATCCTCTCACGAGCCTCGTGCGAATTTTTGATAACTTTTCATTTGTTGAACTACCAATAAGGAAGTGACCAAAACCCAATAAACATTTCCTTACGACCTTGTGAGGGGACCCTTCGCCTCTAACCGGTAACCATCATTGCCTGCCTTTCGTTAACTTTTCCTTAACTGGAATCTTGGTATCGGCCTCCGCAAACCTGAATGATACCTTCTTCCACTCCACCGAACCTGGAGTAATCCCGCTCCCATTCAACTTCTCCTCTGCAATCAAATTATTCCCCCTTACACTCCTCGGCTTCCTCTTCCAGTCACCTTGACCAATATCTCCGTTGGTCACTTTGACAATATCCTTGGCAACCAAAGCGTTTATTAGGTATCGTCCTTAGTGATTGCTTCGCCTTACCATAACTGAGGAGCCTTTGGTGAGTTTCTATTGGCCGTTTCCAAAAGCCGTGATGAAGCCATCCTCATCAAGTTTCTTAGTTGAAATCACATTTAACCTCAAGTCCTTCAACATGAGCTTTGTCCAGTTGCTTGTCCGCAAGCAAACATTCCCAATGCCAATCACTTTCGGTGAACCACCGTTACCCATCTTTAATACCCCGTGGTGCCCGAGTGTATAGCTTATGAAGTGAGACTTCCTCGGTATCATATTATATGAGACGCCACTATCCATCACCTAGTCCCTCTCCTAGCTCAAATAGCTTTGTGTCTTCCTTATGTGGACAATCCAAAGGTCTTTGCAGAGAGTGACGGAGGCCCGTCCGATTATCATCATGATTCCTTGTCTCTTCATGCTCATCTATGCCTTCCTTCTCCTGCTTCCTTCTCGAGTAATCTCGCTTCAAGTGACCCTTCTTGCCACATGAAAGCACTCGATATCCTGAAACTTGGGCCGACCATTACTCCTCTCCGACTTGCTGCCTTGTGCCATCGGCCTTCCATGTCCCCGACTGCTATGGCTACAAGGAGACTTGGCTCTCCTGAATCCTCAACGCCTCTCCTTTGTCTTGATTCATTCATAGGCAAAAAGCGATGACCTCAACCAACTTGAGTGTATCCTTTTCAAACACCAATGTCGTGACAATATGGTCGCACGAGGCCAATAGAAAGACTAGCAACATTAACGCCTTGTCTTCCTTCATGATCTTCTCATCAAGTGTCAACATTTATGTCACAATTCGGTTAAACCCCTCCAAGTGCTTCTCAAAGCTTTCCCCTTCCGATAGATGTAGGCCATAGAACTACTTCTTCACATGCAACCTTATTATCAACGATCTGGACTTATACCGACTCTCAAACTTCTCCCAAACCTCCGCTGGATCCAACAAGCCAATGACCTTCTGAAGAGTGTTATCTGTAAGATATAATTTGATCATACAATTAGTAAGATCTCTCTTATCTTATCACTCATTCTCCGTCATATTCTCCGTTTATCTTCCTTTTTTCGAAATACTTTTATCGTTCTTTCGACTCAAAATATTTCTTACCCTTTCTTACCAAAAGATAAAATTATTTTATTCATTAAACTATTTCACACAAAATAAAAAACTCATTGATGTCGATGCTATCAAATTGCAGGTTTATGAATCTATTGGAGATTTTGGACTGGATACACACAACCGGCATAGCAGAACAAACCCGAATCCCCCTATTAGCCGTCAACCACTAAATTGTGAGTACAAGAAATACAACAACGCATAATGATTTTTAATATGAAAATTACTTTTCAATTAAGGAAAAAACCATGAGACAACTCCGAAAATCCTCCATTATGTAAAGTCTTGGTTACATAAATCTTGAAAACAGAGTACAAGCAACCGACCTTAAAAAATAGAGCAAGAGTGAAAAACACAACCGCTTTTCTCCTTTCTCTCTAAGCGCTCTCTACTCCTCTGATTTTACAAGTGTTTTTTTGTGAAGAGGAAGGTCCTCTTCGGTTTTCTTACTATTGCTCCCCTTTTATAAACACTAAAACACATTTTCTGCGCTTTGCTACCGACAACGACTATTTTGCAAGTTGGTCATCTACTATACAAGTCGGTCACCTACTCTAGATTTTGTAGGTAATTTGTTACACCTACTCACCCGTTCACTCACAGTGCTTATCTTGTACTTGTGGGCCCACGACCAGTTACCAATTTGGCTAATCATCAGCTCTCTAGTCCAGCTGACCATTTGATTCATCTCTGCCAGATTGTCCCCTCTGAACTGGCACTGCCTGGTCACCCCTTTGCATCAGCATCCTCAGTCGCCCTTTAGCACTTAGTCGTCCTTCAGCACCTCGGTCACCCTTTGGTCATCATCTGTCCAACCGCTCTCGACCAGCATCTACTCAGCTAACCTTTCACTTCGGCCGATATTTGCTCGGCCGGCCTTTCACCTCGGCTGGTATCTATCTGTTCAGCCCCCTGCAGCTATACCAACCCTCATCAGTCCTTGCAACCAGTTTGCACTTTGGTCGCTTCCTCACGGTCATGCCTCCATCAAGTTTAATCAATGCAGAGTCATCCAATCTAAATTTTAACTTTTTAACCTAATTTTATACATTTTTGACATCAAATTTAATTATGTTAGCTTTATTAATTATAATTATCATTAATTAAAAAGTTAGGCCATACAAAAACTTTGTGACTCCATTTTTAGTTGGTAGGAATAGACTTTATGATGTAGATGACCCTCCCCATTTATATTTCAATGAGAACCATCGTAAAGTAATTGAACAAAACTAATATATTCGGATATTCTAATATATTAGACAAATTTAAAACTATAACCAATGCTACAGGTGGTAAAATATAATGAACATGTTCATTGTCTATAGGAGAAAGTATATAGATGGCCCTACCCATATGTCTAAATAGTAATTAATATGGCTTAAGGTTATTGGGAATATGTATAATACTTCATCAAGTTAGTCTCTTAATTTTTTATTCCCTAATTTATGCAAGTTTTATATTTTAATATGTTTTCAACAATGATTTGTATTATACTTTATTTAAGATTCATAGGTTTGCCAATATTTGGGATTTTGTCAGTTTCAAACATTTGGATATGTGATTTCGATTTAGATTATATGATTTCAACCCGAATTATGTTTCATTCAATATATATTTCATTTGGACTATGATATAATTTGGATTATATAATTTCGTTTCAGACTACATTTCATTTAGAGTATATCCCAATGGGGCTACATTTCGATTTGGATTATACTTTGAATATAATACTACCTTTGAACTTTCGATATTAGGCTTTCAAATTTGTATCTTTCATGCATTTTGAATGTGTTCATGGACCATCACTCTGATTTCAGACATTATTATTTATTATATTATATAAATATTTACTAAATTTTGAACTCGTGTTTTTGCTTTATATTCCTTCAAAGTAGTAGGATTGGATACATTATAAGAACTTGGACAAGATCGATCACCGTTCATCTATTTTGATAAGTTTAGTTTTATTATTAGACTAAATATGTATCAAATATAATATGGGTATTGAGATTATTTGAATGTAGGCCTACGATTATGTATTGGGCACTATTGGGCATGTTTATGGTTAGTTTGTCCCTCTCTTACGGCATGTGTAGCAGGTCATTTTGTTCTATTATTCAGACAAATTATTCGATAAAATCCTATAATGGGTGAAATTTCATTGTTGTATATGGATCCTGTGGTTCGTCTGTCAGGTTACGCCCAAAATTTAGATTTAATTATTATTTTAATTTAATTAGATTTTAATTTTATTAGTTATAATTATTAGAAAAATATTATTAAAACCTGCATTAGTCTCGGTTCATGACACTATTGGCTAATGAGTACGTGCTGCTTATCAATGTAGTAAAGTTCAAAAGTTTTTATGAAGCTATGGAATATGGGTATAAATTGGAGTAGATGGAGGCTATGTAAAAGGAAATAAAGTCACTGTATGAGAACAACATATTCATGCTAATTAAATTGTTTAAGAAAAATGAGTTTTGAAGAATAAGTGGGCCTTTAATGTGAAGGTTGATGAGAACAATTCACAACCAAGCTATAAGGTGAGAATAGTTGTGAAAAGCTTTAATTAGTGGAAAGGTATTGATTTTGAGAAGATTTTTACTTCTATTGTAAAGATGGCATCAATAAGGGTAGTGCTCAAATTTGCTGTGGCTCTTGATTTGAAGTGGAACAATTAGATATTCGGATAGTGTTTCTTCATGGTGACCTTGAGGAGGAGAAAAATTAAATGGAGTAGTAGGAGGGATTCTATTTTGAGGAAAAGAAGTATTTAGTGTGTTGTTTAAAAAAACTTTTATCGGTTAAAACAAGTCTCGAGACAATAGTATGAGAAGTTCAAGTCTGTTATGGTATATCAAAACTATTATAAAACTACTTTGGACTATTGTATCTTCGTTTAAAGGTTTTTTAAAGATGACTTCGTTATTCTCCTACTCTATGTGGATGATATGCATATTGTTGGATAAAATACATCCCAAATTGTCAAATTAAAGTAATAGTTTCGGAAATCTATTGCCATGAAGGATTTAGGGCCGATGAAGAAAATTTTGAGTAAAAGAATATTTTGCGACCGTAAATAAGGAAATCATTGATGTCTCAAGAGAGTTACATTAAGAAGGTGATTCAATATTTCAATAGGGAGAAGTCTAAGTCGGTAAGCACTCTATTGGCCAATCATTTTAAATTGAGCAACCGGTAATACCTTTACACAAGGACGAAAAGGCAAGCATGAGAGGCATTTCCACTTCTTAGTCATGAATAGTTTGATGTATCATATGGTGTGCATGAGACTGGATATTACTCATATTGTTGGAACGGTTAATTGTTTTCTTTTAAATCCTGATGAGGAGCATTGGTTTGTGGTGAAATGGATATTGAGGTATCTTTGAGGAACTTTTAAACTGTGATTGTATTTTGGAAGTGAAGGCCACTTCTAATTGGATATACTGATGCATACATAACAAGTGATGTTGACTCTCGAAAGTCTACCTCGAGGTATCTAGTCATGCTCATGAGAGAGGTTGTTTTAACAATTTAAATTATAAAAGTGTATTACTCTCTTGACCACCAAAGCGGAATTAATTGTTGTGATGGAGGTAAGTAGGAAGATGCTATAAATAAAAAATTTATCTGGGAACTCAACTTTAAGTAAGAATGATATGTACTATTGTGCAACAATTAAAGCGCAATTTACCTATATAGAAACTTATCATTTCATTTCAAATCGAATCACATTGATGTGAGATATCATTAGGTATGAAATGTCATTGACTTGGAGTTGTTGATGCTAGATAAGGTTAGGACCAAGGAAAATGGATCGGACATGATAACCAAGGTGATACAGAGGGAGAAGCTTAAACTTACCGAACTATTACCAGGATGATGATTGCCCCCACACGGACTTGAAGGAAAGGTTGTTCAGTTATAGGTTACTCCATTGTGGGTCCAACACCTATTTGACATGTCATTTGGTGACTTGTATGACGACGCACGTGTATTGTGCTGATTTAAAAAAATTACAAATTGACGTGCGACAGGCACCTAATGTGTGCGTGAGCACCATTCTAGATTGGTGAGAGCCTGAGGAGTGTCCAAGGGATGCTCGAGTGGTATTTTCAAATTGTCTAGCACCTAAGGTGCTCCCGAGGAGGGCACTCATGCACCGAACACAGTGGGTTGGTGCCCAATGTCCGCTCCAGGGCCGTTTTGGGTATAAATACACATTGACGTATTTTTATGGTTACCACTTTATAATTTTTAAGACTAAGAGTATTGACACTGTAAGGAAAAGAAGAAAAAGAAAGAAAATAGAGAAGATGAAGGTTTGAGTATTCAAATATGTCTCGAATCGTGTTCCAATCTCCATCAACCTTAGATACACTATTTTTTAAATTGAGAAGAATATTTTACCAATCTTATTTATTCTCTTTTGTGCTATACTCATTATTGATCTAGTTTATTTATTATAAGGTATTGAGTGTTTATATTAATTGGGATTTGTGTAACCAAACTCATTATATAGTGGATATATTTCGAACGTATCGTCTCGTAATTTTTTCCTATAATTCCAAAGAAAATTTTCTACATAAAATTGTTTATTCTTCATTATTTATAATTATTATTTGCTTATCGTGTATCATCGATTATTTCTTTATAATTTAAATAAGCGATCCAATTCTCAACACGGTATTGGTGTTGACAAGGCCCTCAGACCTCATAGTTTTTCCACAGCATTCATAAAGGACAGAAGGTATACTGGGCCCCTAATTACTGAGATGGTTTCAGACTTTTTTGCTTCTCGAAGGATCCATAGACTGTTTAATACTATTGTTATTGCTCTTGTTCAAAAAGTTGTTGCCCCAACACAAATTAATGGCTACGGGTCCATATCCTGCTGCAACATTGTCTACAAAATTATTTCAAAGATGCTTGCTAATCAGCTTTGGTTTTGTCTTGTGTTTTTATCAGCAAGTCACAAACTGCATTAATTGTTGGCCGTAGTATTAGTGGCAATATACTTTTTGCACAAGAGTTTCTTAATTGGTACCACTTAAAACAAAGGTAAGCCATCTTACACGTTGAAGATTGACCTCCATAAGACAGGGACTCAGACAGAGAGAACTTTTATCATCCTACCATTTTACTATTATTATAGGGGTTTTCTATGATATTATTTATGTCAAGAGTTTCAAGTTTCATTGGAAATATAAGAAGACCAAGACTACTATATTAACCTTTACTAATGATGTTTTCCTTTTTGTCGGCGCTAATATCAAGTCAATGTCTATGCTCAAACATTGTCTCTCTTATTTCTCCAAGATTTTGGGCTTCTCCCTAATCCTCTTGAAAGCAAATTGTTCATATGTGATGCATCCAACATTGTTGTGGAAGATATCAATGAAGCCCTTCATTTTAGACTCAGCCATTTGCCCGTTAAATACTTGGAAATCCCACTTTGCTCTATGAGGCTCAAGCCCTCATACTGTAAGCTCATTATTGATAAGATTGCTAAACAAATTGCAGTTTAGAGAAATAAGGCACCCTCATATGCTGATAGACTCCTTACTAAATCAATTTTTTATTCACTTTTATTCACTTTTATTTATATTCTTTTAAATAATGTGATTAAGGAAATGAACTCCCTCATCTGAAATTCCCTTTGGCATGGGGAGAATGATGGTAGATTTGAAGCTAAAGTTACTTGGAAAGATGTTTGCAATCCTAGAGAAGAAGGGGGGGGGGGGAGCTTGGCAATTAGAGATTTGCATGCTCGAAACAAAGCCCTTATTTCTTGCCTACTTTGCAGACTCTTTTTTGCCCATTTTAAGTCCACTAGGTTGATTAGACTATTCCTATTGTATTTGAGGCTGATATTTTTGAACTTTAAAAGTCTCCAAGGATGTGTCACGTATCTTTAAAAAGATTAATAGTATACCCAATAAAATTTGACTGGTTATCTTTAGACTGAACATTGATATCCTTATGCTATTCTTGTTAAGAAATGCCATAATTTGATTAGTCTAAAGTTGTGAGAATTATCTTTGAAAACTCTTATTGTCTGCCTTACGAGCATAATCCTTTTATCACCAGACTTTTTGAGAATATGCCCATCTACAATCCAATTTTAGGTGAATTGGACTGCTTCTTGTGGGACCCAAGTGAAGTTGGATCTTTTTGTATTTGTTTGTCTGGAGAATTTTTCAACCGGGGAACGCTATAGTCCTCTAGTATCACCTTGTTTGAGCCCTGAATAGAATTTTGAATCATTCATTCTTTAGCTTGCGAGAGGGGTTAATTGAGCGCTAAAGGTAGAATTCAAGGGTTATGAATTTTTATGCGTCTTCTGTGGTTTGCGTAGAGAAAATCACTAACACCTTTTTCCAATGTCAATTCTTTCAGGAAGCTTGGTACATCATCAAGAGGAGATAGCTCTTATCCGATGGATCAGTGAGGGCTAGGCGTTCGGTGGGGAGGTAAGGACTTACCTCAATGATATTCAGACTCATTTTAACCGTTTCAATTTATTTTATTTGAAGGGTTAAAATAGATATTATTTTTAACGTGACGTGATCTCCTAATTTCAGAGAGAATTCTTAGTTGTATGCACAACAGAATTTACACCATTTGACGCCCAAAACCGATACATTTGTAGACATTGGGGCAGTTCGTGCGGCCTATGAGGCATCCTTCCGAAGCAGATTAATTCGCAAAGATTTGTTGTTTCCACTTCCCTTATTTTAGTGGTCATGTTGTAGATCAATTTTGCCTTGTTTCGTTTTTGTGGCTCCCAAGGGCCGGTGTTAATTTCTTATTTTGATGCCTCCTAATTCGATCTCAGGCTGTGCACATAACTTTCCCTATTTCTTATGCAATTATAAATTACCGAAAAAAGAACCATTAGGCTTGGATATTGAGAGAGAAGAGACAAAACATTGATAGTTTTAAAATATTTTATTCTTCAAGTTGACTCTCTCTTTCTTTCTTGGGTGTTAGTAGAAATTTTTCTATGTCTAACTTTAAGTATCACTTAAGTTATTGTTAACTCACGGTTTTTATCTCTCGGATTGTCCGAAGGTTGTCGAAGAATCCGTGTGTCTAACTTAAGTTTTTCTAGGATCATGTTTAGGTGATGATGCTACTTTAAAGGTCTTTGTTTGTACATTTTTAAGGAAGCCCCCCAAATTTTTAGTCCTCTGCCTTGCCTAGGCTGCTTGATAACATGATTAAGTTTTAATTATTGACCTCGTTCGGGTCGCTTAGTTATATAATTGAGTTTTATTGACCACTAGGTGTATCCACAATACAATTGAATGGATTTCACTTGATTTAGGGGCAATCTATGTTATACAATGTGATGAAAAACAAGCATGCACAAGAATGAATAAACAACTAAAATTTTATTAATGAAATTTTATAAAGATATAAGCACTCTTCATGATGCAAATCTTACCTACTATACATTTGATCATCGATAGTATTTTTTAAGGTGAGAGACATTCCAAGTCCAAGGAACTAGTTTGCCATTTTGGATATGTAACTTGTACATCCCATTTTTAAGAATAGCTGAGACTAGGAATGGCTCTTCCTAGTTAGGTGAGAGTTTATTTTAATCGGCATTTTTGCTAGTGGTTTCAATACTTCGTAACACTAAACATTCAACATCAAACTGTCGTACCTTCACCTTTTTCTTATAGTACCTAACAATCTTTTGTTGATAAGCCGCCGTCCGCAACCGTGCTTTATCTCGGACTTCTTCAAGTAGAACAATATTTTTTTGAAATCTTTGTGAGTTATAACAAAAATCAAAATACTCAACTCGAAAACTAAGGAGTTCGACTTCTATTGGAATAACGGCCTCGATCTTGTTGCACAAACTAAAAGAAGTCTCATGGGTTGGCTCTATGGGTGCTATCTTATATGACCAAATGATGGATGGGAGTTCGTTCACCCAAGAGCTCTCATCATTTTCAAGTTTTATCTTTAGATCATATAGTATTGTGCAGTTGGTAATTTCCACTTGTCGATTATATTGTGAATAAATGACGGAAGTATAAACCAACTTTATTTTCAAACTAATACAATACTTTATGAAACGTTTGCTAGTAAATTTAGTCTCGTTATCAATTACAATAACTTCGGGTATACCAAATCTACATACAATATTCTGTTGGACGAACTAGATTGCATTCTATTAAGTAATTCTAGTGAGTGGGATGGCGTCGACCCATTTTGTGAAATAATCTATCCCAATAATTATGAACTTTCTTTGTCTCGATACAATTGGAAGTGGTCGGAGGATATTAAGCCCCCATTGTGTGAACAACTTTGGTGACTGTAGAGTTCGTAGTTTTGTATGTGGCTAATGGGTAAGGTTCCCATGCATCTAGCAGTTTTTATATTTTCGAACGAAATTCATGGTATCGTATTTTATAGTTGGCCAATAATACCTTTACCTCATGAGTTTGAAAGTAAGTTTCTTATCTCTAATGTAGGATCCACAGATACTGAAGTGTACCTCTCCAATGGCATATTCAATCTCGTCTGACATAAGACACCATAGGTGAAAAGGGAATATTTCGTCCCAAATTATATAATAATGTTTTGACCCCATACAAAATTAGTGAAAATAGTATAAAATTAAATATTCAATACATATAATAAATATTTATTTTTAGATATCAACAATAATAATAAGTATAAAAATATACGATAATAAACAATAATAAAAAGATAATTTTGGTGATAAAGGAAAAACTTGCGGCGAGCACGTGGCGAGCATACCGAGAGTTTTAGGAGAAAATCCTATGTGCACTCGATCGAGAAAGAGGCGGACAGCAAACGGATAGGTTCTGGAATGTGCGCTCGAGTGCGTGGAAATCACGCAGCAAGCGCAGGGGTACTGGAATCATGGCTCGAGTGGGTGGCGTGCGCATGACAAGCTAGGGGTACTGGAATCATTGCTCAAGCGGGTGGCGTGGGCAAGGCAAGCGCGATGCTCCAGGAACCCGAGAACGGACAGCTACGTAAATATATTGATGCAGCACTTCGATGAAACACAATTCGACATCGACACATAACTAAATATGGTCACGGAATTGCCAATCATAAAAAAGACACTAATAATAGATATGGGATTGAGTACCCACATCGGTACAATTTTTTATCCATAATGGTATACCAGCCTGCTGTCTTTTTCAGACGCTTCGCTTCATTCAAGTTCTCCTGTAATATGCCATAGGCAAATATTTCACATAAAGGGTCGTCCAATTTTTATTATTGGTTATTTGCATGGTATCATCAATTCTTGGACCTGATTAATAACCAGTTCTGAGTCATTGATACTATGAGGTTCTTGAACGAACATTCTTTGGCCAATTTTAGTCTAGCAAGCAGTGCCACATACGCGGCGATGTTATTTGTCGATGAAAATTTGAGAGTCATTGAATACTTTATCTCTAACCCGTCGAGTGTTCTTAGCACCACTCCAACTCCATAACCAACCTGCATCGAAGAGCTATCTACCTGCAAAGTCCATGTTGGAGTACTACGGGGGCTGTCGGCCCTAATAGGATCAAGAATTTCTAGAACAGGTGTCATCGTTTCAACAATAAAATCCATGAGGGCTTGACCTTTTAAGGACAGTCTTGGTCCAAATTCTATGTCGAATTCTTCCAATTCAATGGCCCATTTGATCAGTTGTCCAGACACATTTGGCATTTGCAAAATTTTTTTAGTGGTTGGTCTATCAAGATAATAATTTTATACACCTAAAAATACGGTCAGAGTTTCCTAACGAAATACATAAGTGCCAGACCTATCTTCTCGGCACAAAAATAATATGTTTTTGGGTCGGTTAAAATTTTGCTGACATAGTATACAAGCTGTTGTTCGTCAGACATTTGTCTAACCTGAACCAAACTCAGAGTAATTTCAGACACAGTTAGATACAAATATAATTTCTCGCCCTCTTGTGAAGAAGTTAATAGTAACGGGTGCGAGAGATACACTTTGAGTTCTCAGAAAGCGGTTTCACATTCGGTAGTCAACTGGAAGCCGACGGCCTTTGTTCCCCTTATGGTCTTGAAGAAAGATAAATTTTTTCCGACTAATTTAGTCAAGAAGCAGGAGAGTGCTGCTAGTCTTTTAGTTATTTTTTGGACTTTTTTTTACTATTTGAGGTGAATTTATGTCCAAGATAGCCTTAATCTTCTCAAAATTTGCTTCTATCTCTCGATGTGAAATAATAAAGTCCAAGAATTTTTTTCAAAGTTACTCCAAATGTACATTTGGTCGGATTAAGCTTTATTTAGTGTGCCCTCGGGACGTTAAACACCTCATCTAGATTGCAAATATGGTCATTGAGCTCCTTACTTTTCACGAGCATGTCATCCACATATACTTTCATATTTCGTTGAATCTGTACTTTAAATATTTTTTTGATGAGCTGTTGATAAGTTGCATCGGTATTTTTTAGGCCGAAGGGCATAACTTTATAATAGTATGTCCCTTGATTGGTCATAAAATCTATGTGCTCCTCATCTTCTGAGTTCATCCGAATTTAGTTATACCTCGAGTATGCATTCATGAAACCGAGTATTCCTTGTCCGGACGTTGAATTTACAAGCAAATCAATCATTGGTAATGAAAAGTTATCCTTCGAATAAGCTTTGTTGACATTGATAAAGTCAACGCACATTCTCCACTTCCCATTACTTTTCTTCACCATGACCATATTTGATAACCAGTCCAAATATTGAACATCTCTAATGAATCCAACATCTAGCAGTTTCTTAGCATCCTCTCAAATAGCAATTAATTTTTTGACCGAGTAGTTCTTTTGTTTTTGCCGAACGGATTTATGATCAAAATCTAGGCCCAACTTATGGACCATTATTTTGGTTGATATTCCTAGCATATTTCTAGGTTTCCAGGCAAAGACGTCAGAATTTTGTCGAAGAAAATTGATAAGCTGACTTCGAAGTAGTTCAGATAAAGAACTCCCAATCTGTATATACTTTTCAGGATCATTGAGGTTCAATATAATTTGATCTCTTGATTCTCCATACTGGGCTTGTAATAAAGTGGTCTCGTCACATAAGTCAAGGTCTTGGATTGGTTGACTTGTGGACGTCTGAGTGACTTGGAATAGATAACATATCCGCCTGGTCATTTGATCACCTAAGACTTCTCCGATGCTAAATGGATTCGAAAACTTTATTTTCAGATGCGGGATTGTAGTCACTACTCAAAATGCTGTTAAGTAGGGACGTTCGAGGATGGTATTGTAGACCGATTGAAGGTCTACAACAAAAAAAAGAAAGTATCTTGGTGGCCATCCTCAGATAAGTATCCAATGTAACTTCTAGTTGGACAACTCCTTTTACGGGTATTGGTTCGTTATCCAATCTGTATAAGGGTCCTTCTGAGCTCCTTAATTGACTTCTTTTAATCCCAATTTGAAGAACACATCTAAATAAAGTAAATTTTTAGAACTTTCATTGTCAATAAATACTCATTTCAATTGGTAGTCTATATTACCATTACAAACGAGCGCATTTACAATCAATGGGTCGGAATGTGGAGATGGTACATGAGTTAAATTTTTATCACTAAAATTAATAATATCATCTCTATTTTCTATGCTTGGTTTTTTGTAGCCGAGGGTCATTCTCGATCTTTTCAGAATGTCATCTCAAGCGGGACGCATGGTAATCATGCTTATGACACTAGTTGCCACTCAGTTTCTTGGCAGCTCAACCTCATCTCCATCTACTTCTCCAGATGTCTATCCGAATCTTTGCAAAAATCGATTGAAATGTCCATTCTGGATTAACTCTTCAATTTCTTTCTATAGCATCCTGCGGTCTTCAATACTGTGGCCACCGCATCGATGGTAGTAACAATATTTTAACTAATCACCTCCATTAAGATTCTTCAATACTTTTGACCATTTGAAGAATTTTTTATCCCAAATTTATATAAAGATATTGGTGCAGGATTCATTTAGGGGAATCAGATCTTACTGTCTGAACTCTCTTCTAAGTGCCAATTTGGATTTTTGCTACTTCTTTGATCCTTAGGGACCTATGTTGTCCTTATTTTTCTCTTCCCCTCCATCGTCTTTTGGTGATGTTGGTCTCTTTGATTTGGTCGTTTTACTTCGTTGGCTTCCTCGGCCGCTCTACAGGTTCGAGCAATGACTTTAACCTCTCTGAAGGTTTGCGGGTTCTTGTGAGCCAAGTGACTAAAAAAGTTGTTGGGCTCCAACGTGGATATAAAAGTACTAAGTTTCAACTCTTCGGTAACTTCAGAATTTTTCTAGTCTCAATCGTAAATCTAGTTAAAAACTTTTTTATACTTTCATTTGACCTTATAGATATCGTCCATCTTCATCGCAAGTGCACGTATACAATGGTCCAGATGGTTAACCATTCGATCGACCATGAGAGGACAGCTGCCACATGAACTGGCATCTCTAATGGGTGCACTGATTTGTGCTCTAGTGTTCACCATGTTTTTATCGAGATTGTAATTTTTAGACTTTTGGTCATATTTTTTACAGACGGCGCCAATATTACTTCCGAAGACTTTAATTGTTGTACGGATAAAAAGAATTATCCGTCGGGTGTTAAGGCATCTTCGATCTTCGTACGTCCTTAATCAAATCCTATACAATCACAAAACAATGGTAAAAAATTTGCCGGGACTCGCTTCCCGGTATATCCTTCGATACTCAAATTAGTATCTTTCTTAAATAAGAGAAAAGATAGCGGATACAAAAAATATATTTTTGTCCGAAGGTTTGCGCTCTTATAGCAGAGTTTTAGACTAAGAGAGAGTACGCTTTTGGCGTCTTTTTATTATTTGTTTGCTCTATCTGAGAAGTATCAAGTTATCATATTTTGTTGGAGAAGACAAACTTTTATAAACGGTGGGCAAATGGTTAACTATTAGAAAAACTGACGAACAGTTAAATTTTATCCCAACAGCGGTGTTAATTAATGTCCGATGTCGTTAATTAGTGAACCATCTGGGCTGTTAAATTGGCCTCGATCATATTTGCTAAAATGGGCCACGTGAGCGTTTTGGACTGTCGACCTTTGTCTTTTAACTCGAAATCGTATTAGGTCGACTTTTTTAGACCGTCGGATATAATATTCATCAATATTAAATTGACGTACGAAAGGCCATAATCTCATACGAGGAGAGGAGGCTATGTGACCAAACTGAACCACAGGAGAACTCATATTGTTATATGCAATATAATGTCATTTTATTTATAATATTATAAGTAAAAAATATATAATTATTGTATATAATAATTAGCAATTTTATCCCATCTTTTAAAAAATAATTACGTACTTCAAATTAATTATAAAAATTATACATTTAGAAAGTTAAAAAAATAAATATTTTAAAAATGTTTCTAATAATGAAGTAGGTGGTTACATGTCACATTTCAAATTGGCCGCATAATCTTTCCGTGGGTTGGGAAAGACATGCAGAAGGGATGAGAATCCGAAGAGTTATTGTTTATTGATGTTTGACAGCCCATCGAAAGCGAAAGCTCACGGGACGGGACCCCTCCATTTAATAATAACAATAATAATAATAATACTCAGGCCTGCCTTAGAAAAGGACCACCCCTATTTCTTGTAATTATTTTTTATATTTCCTTTTTTTTCCCCCTTGATTTTTAAGCGTTTTACGTTCGTTTTAATTTTATATCGCCCACTAATACTTTATATAAAAGTTAAAATTATATTATTTGAGTATCTTTTAATAACTCTTTACCCACTAGTCAAACATGAATTTGTTCATCAATCTATCGTAATTAATTTTAATAACTTAAATAAATAGATGAGATATTAAATTATTATAGTGTATGATATTTTGATAATCATTAATAGCATCCCCAAATATCTTTTAAATAAACTACTAAATAAAATTTACATTTACAATATATACTTTTTTTTTACAGCATATATATAATATTATATCCCCAAATATCTTTTAAATAAATTACTAAATAAAATTTACATTTACAATATATACTTTTTTTTACAGAATATATATGTTATTATGTACCTCAAAATATGACTATTTAATCTAAAAAATCTCACCTGATTTAAAATTTATAGATATTAATTGGTCTAGCCCATCATAGATTGCGTTAAGTAGCATCCAATATTTTAGACTATATTAAACTATGTGGTGGGTAATTCATAGGCTGTATCACACATTTTTTGTTTACCCACAAACGGTCATGTCACTATTGTAGGGCAGCCAGGGGAGGGAGGTGGAAGTGCAGTTGAGAGGGGCCCCAAATTTTTATCTAAGAATTAAATGTTAAAAAATTTTTATATATATATTTTTATTGCTCACAATACATACAACACTTTTTTTTTTTTATTTGCTTTAATTTCTACACTCTTACCTCATATTTGGTTCAATAAAATTATAATTTTATTTTGATTAATTCCTCTAAAAATTAAAATTTTCTTATTTAGTTGATAAATTAGCTGAGAATAAATATTTTTAGAGAATATTTATTCTCACATATGTAGAAATAGTTATTTATTATTATTATTATTACTAATACATATTATTGTTATTATTATTATTAGATTTTATTATTATTATTATTACTAATACATATTATTATTATTATATTTTATTACTAATACATGTTATTATTATTATTATTACTACTACTACTAATACATATTATTATTATTATTATTATTATTACTATTATTATTATTATTATTATATTTTATTATTATTACTATTCTATTTTATTATTATTACTATTATTATTACTAATACATATTATTATTATTATTATTATTACTACTACTACTACTAATACATATTATTATTATTATTATTACTATTCCAATCTTATTCATCATACTATTCTACAAACTAAATAATAGAATACTAATTTTTACATTATTCTATTCTAACAATCAAATATGAAAATAATAATTCTAACTTTATTTTTATCATATTCTATTCTTTAAGAATAACTATTCTATTCCCACATTGTTCCATTCTAATAACCAAACGTACCGTTAGAGTATAAAGTGATATTAATATAATATTTACTTATATATTTATATTAATCTTATTAATTTTTTATTTATAATTTATATATAACTATTATCATTTTATCATTTTATAAGCTAATTATTAATTATATAATGTAATTTTTTAATTTTAATAGTGATGGAATATAAAAAAATTATTCTGAATATACTTTTTAAAAATTTTAACATATCAAGATAACTATATTATTAAATTGAAAAAAAAAACTACTATGATATTTTATGACTTTAAAAAATAATAAATTTACACTATAAGATGAGGAATCAGCCGCGTATAACTGTGACAGAGCATGCACTAAAAATAGTAAGTTAAAAATACAGCTTCCAACTCGTATATAGACATCAACTCCCTTCTCGCCAAACTTCCTCTTTTGCATCGTTTTCCTAGCTTCTGACCAGATTTGGGCGTGACATAGCAGGAGCCAACAAAGGGATATCAAGAGCCATGAGTTGGCAAGCAAGATCGCCGACTAAGGCGTAAGAGAGGGAAGATGGGCTGAGGTAAGGGACTGACCGAGGTTCTGCATTCTGAGACTCGGGGGCCTGGAAGGAGTTAAACAGATATAATTGGGGAGGCAGACCGGGAATAGGGAGGTTTTAAAGTTAACGGCTAAGCTTTATGGCCGCTGACAAATAAGTATTGCAATCACTCTTCCCGAGTCTAAATGGCACACAAGAGGGATAGGATTAAGGTGGTTTCCACTGGTATTCAACTTTGATTTCAGCAATCTGCTCCTTCCAAACGGAAGCATCTGAACCTCTTGGATGACATGCTTGGGCAAAGATGTCAAACAATGTTCTCATGATACACGTGTAAGGTTCGACCAAGGATCGGTCAATGATTGTCCAAGTAATAAATAAAGTTAAAAGATCACACAATATTCGAGTACGGTTTGGCCAATGGTCGTTCGAAGATTAGTTGAGCCGTACATGATACGTGCCTCAAGAGAACATGTGTGCCGTTTGCCTAGAAGAGTGAGATATTATAGGTATATGAGGGATGTACATGCATGGTCTATACAGAAATGTCATAACTAAATGCACTCATGCGCCATTTATCTAAAGGTATGCGCTTGCTTATGTGCCTTTTTTTTTTTTTTTTGATAAAAAGTCATATCTAACATGATTTTAGAATATATGAAGTTATGTTTTCACAAGAGTCTCAGACAGAGAGAAAAGAAAAAGAGAAAAAAGAAAGATGTTTAACATCTAATTGAAATTCAATTTGAGTTCTATTTTTTGCTAAAGTTAGGTATATCATTCTAGTATTATCTTTTAGAATATATTACCACTTGGTTATTCTTATTTCTTGATATATTTTTTATTGTAGATTATTAATATATTGAGGGGATTAGTATTCAACCATTTTTTACTTGAGTTATAATAAAAAGATTTTAGAATGTGGTTATTTTATAATTAGTATTATTTTATAGTGAACTTATTTAAAATTTATCCAATAATTTTTTTCTTATTTGAGATAAATTTTTTATATTAAAAATTATTATATATTATTATATTCTTTATACTTATGAGTTTACTAATTACTATTTGATAGAGGATTTAGGTTTGTTTTATTACGTTAGGTGTGAATGCTTTGGTTGAATCCCAAAAAGTAGTATGAGAGCGTAAACGTTTTGAAATTGTAAAAATTACAATTTAGCAGTATCAATATCAAAAAGATTGTCATTTTATGTTGAATAATTTAATTGATAAAATAAATTTATTTTTTGGTAAGAGAGAGTGAGGAATATTTTATTTAAAAAAAAAGTAAATGAACTTCGAAATAAGAAGGACAAGCCAAAAAGATGATGGATAAGGAATGGATTGATATGAGAGATCTTACTAATTGTATAATCAAATCATATCTTATAGACAACACTCTTTAATAACTTATTGACTTATCGGATCTAGTGGAGGTTTTGATAATATATGAGAGTCGATATTGTTGTGTTCATAGTTTTGGATTGTCTAATGGGCCAGGAAGTTACTTGATCTTTCAAGTGGGTCAAATCAAAACAGGTTCAATTCTCGTACCTTTTAACCTAGAACCTGTACAACATAACAAAAATAAGAGATCAGAAAAATAAAACGGTTGTCCTTATTTATTAATAGCCGCCCATGACAGTCGCCAGTAGATAAAACGAAACGGTTGAATGGTTTCTCTTTTAGGGTCGAGTGTACCGAACCCATCAAGTATAAATTTAAATTCTTGACAGTAAGGTTGTATGTGAAGAATAAATTCTATAATCTTCAGTTGTCCAAAGAAGAAAGTTTTAAGAAGTATTTAAATGAGTTTAACTAAATTTTGACACAAATGTCAACACTTGAAAAGAAAATGAATAAGAAAGATAAGGCGTTGAAATTATTAACTTCTTTACTAATTATATACTCATATTGTTATGACGCTACTGTTTTGAAGGGACATATTTAATCTTAATAAGGTTATTACTTCTTTATTTATGAATGAGTCTAAATGGAAAGGAAGTGATGAGGTTTCCAGGTAATCAAATTTCATGGTATCCACTTGTAGTTTGGCAGATTGATAATTGAGGGATCAAGACGACAAGTCTGAGTGGAGTAACATCCAATCTAAGTTGCAGAATATCAAATATTTTCACTGTGATAAGAAAAGTTAAACAAAGTGAAATTGTTTCAACAAAAAGTCGAAGAATGAGGGCAATAATGAGCGATTAAAAATGATGGATCATGAAGAAAGTGATCAGGTCTCTATTGTTCCTTGTAATGACCTTCTAATTGTCAATACAGGGAAGACACAAAACTTTATGAACCACTAGACAAGTTGGGTGATAATAGTGTTTTCTCACTCCATATGATATCAAGGAAGTTCTTCTTTACCTTTTATACATTCGGGGGATTGTGATATATTAAAAATTAATAACAATAACTTATTGAGGGTTGTTTGTATTGGAGAACGTTGGCTTGCGAATAAGAAACCGAACGAGACTTATATTAAAGGGCATGCGACATGCCCCAGATATAAAAAAAATATTTATGTAATTTATATCTATGCATAATATCATTGTTGATTCTCTTATGATTAAAGTCGAGTTAAACAAGTGTTCTTGAAGTTGTCAATTATTGGTAAACATTGGATCTAAATAGAAGCGTGTATGATGAACAAATGTTATGTGTGTTTATAATTAATTGTATGCATTATATTATACTCATTGAGTTAGTGTATGATATATGTGGTAATATGAACACACATATACAATTATAATATGTTGAATACATATATTATAAAAATGTATACATGACAAGCTTGAAATTGTTCACACAATGATAAGTGTTTCTAAAATTTGGAAGCGTGTAGAGGTGAGAAATTATAAATATAGAAAAGTTTTAAAATGAGTAAAAAATCAATTTCAAACAAATGTCACATTGATAAATGATCATCTGCATTACACGTATACTCGTTGGTTGCATAACTCATTTACTATATGAACGGTTTTGAATGGAATTGAAAGAGAAATATCTATATTCTAGTGGGGATAGTATTTCAGTCCATGGCGTGCAAGTGGGAGATGTTAGATGTTTTGGAGAGATTAGATTTGCCCCCGGTGAACAATCCCACTTAAGCAATAATATGTTAATACTAAACGAAGTTAGTCTTAGTTTCTGGTTCAAACCATATTCTCTTCTCTCAGAGTCTTATCCATTCTCCAGAAAATGTAAGAGGGTAAATATAGGGAGGACATAACTCTCATTTTGAAGTGTACAACGGAGAGACTTAGAAATAGAGAATGACATAGAGGCGTGACAATGAGAGGAAAGAGAAAATGGTGGCGTTGGCTTTTGTTTTCTTTCTTATTCCTCTAATCCTAGTGTATTTGAACAGTAAGAAAATGTTTTTTTTATTTTATTTTATTTTTGTGGCTATTTTCTGAAACTAAAGTGAGTTCTATTGATGATCCAGTTGATCCTAGAATTTTTGTTGTTATTCCGGTTAAGGTCATAAATAGTTCAACATTATTTTTTTGATTATTATGACTTGTATTAATTTTCAATCCAAATAGACAAGGATTTGAATGCTTCCCTATTGAAATAATTTTTAACTGATTCCTATATATGGACCATACTAATAATGATATTTAAAATTTACTATTAAGGCATTCCATTAATATAAAGATGTAAATTAAATTGTTGATCATTATACATCAAATCCAAGAGATGGATTGACAGATTAAGAGGTAAAGAACTCAAAAAATGTTAGTATCACATATAGATGTAGTTAGATAATATATAACTGTATTTATTTATTTAACTTTTTTTGAGCATTGATTAAACATGATATTGCTACACTTTGTTATGAAAATTGCTTGGGATTTGGACTTGTCAAAATTTTCCTATATTTACAACAAACTGTAATTGTATAGATATCCAACCTCTACTACTTTTTCACACTATAGAGGGACGTGTAACTCGTTTTTTACAGATATGGCCTTAGCTATCTTGATACAGCATGCTTGAATTGTTTTGTCTATACAATTTTTAATATATTTATAATAATCGAGCCTTGGTTGTAGTGGTAATGGCAAACCAAATCATGTATCTTTAGGATTTGGATTTTCAAAGCGATCTCCTAGAGAGAACAAGAATTGACACAGCTATGATTGAAGCCTTTTCATTTTCCTCAGTCACAGGTACTCATGATCAATTGAGGAGGAGGCATGTACATGATCTAAATAACAGAAATTACTAGACTGTATAGTGTTAAGGCTTACGTTTTATTTTACGTAAACTCTTAATAAATTATGGCATTAAATTAATGAGGTTCAAAAGGAAAATACGAACATTGATTTGCTTTAAAATGACCTAGTTTTAAGTTCTCGCGAGTACGTTAGGAAAATATTTTTTATCTGCTTTGTGTGTGTTACGAACCTTTAATTATTTTCTTTTCTCATTTTCTCCTTGGTTTGTTTGGTTTGTTTCTTTGGAGAATCCCGTTCCGGGTTCCCCGTTTTCTGTTACAAGACCCCCGTTCCCGTCCCGTATATAGTTACTGTACACGTGAATGGAGGCAAGGAAGTGGTTACTGCCCCCCGTGGAAGATTGTCCCGTTTCCCATTTTCCTAATTCCCCGTTCCCGTATATAATTGTGGCCACTGTTATGATGAAGGTAAGGAATTAATATTCTCTTTTTCTCCCTCTCTCTTGCGTCTTCCTCTCCTCTCTGTTTTACTCTCCCTCTTCCCTCTCCCTTTTCCCTCTCTTTTCCTCTTACCCAGCACAAATCGGCCGCATCCCTCCTCTGCAGATCTCTGCTCCCGTCACATTCTCCTCATCATCGCCGGCGACTACATGGAGATTGCATCAAATGGTGCTTTCATTGAGAGAAATGTAGAGGAGATCGAAGCACAAGCTCTTGAAGCGCTCGAGAAGTCTGTCACCGCACTGTCCAACGAGATGAAGGCTCTCCGACGAGCTACCGACAGATTCGGTGCCCGCATGTCCACCGCGGTTTCACAAGCAGAACAAATCGGGTCGACCTGCACCAATCTCCGCTCATCCATGGCGGAACTCCGCAACTCCATCCACCGCCTTGAGCAAGACACTATATGGTCAGTAAACTCTTCGCTTCCTGTAGCTTCCTCTACGATGGCTTCCCATCGTCCCATTTCTCTTCCTGCCTCCTCTTCCATCATTGGTTCCGTACCACCACCACCCGGTCCTCAAATCGCCATTCCTGCTCTCATTCCCGAACAAATTTCAACTACAAGTTTCTCGTCGCCTTCAACTTCATCACCGATTTCGATTCCCACCTTTGCCAATTTTTCTCAAACTATCCTTACTTCGAGCAATGCGTCCGTACAATCACCTGATGCTCGAATCGCTCGAATCGCTTCCTCCGTTTCTACCTCCTCACAAATTCGGCACTCCTGTATCAACCGCTTACTCCTGTCGACCGCAAATTCCTCTTTATTTTCAACGCCACCAGAACCACCGTGGTTTCCATCCCTGGTTTCATTCTTCTCACCTTCGACTGAAGCCTCTGATTCCCAAGGTGCTAAGCCACACACTGCCACAACTTTGCCAAATTCCCTTAATCCACACAGCTTTGTACCCGAGCGGCTGGGTGAGAACTTAAGACCACTAGATGGGGACTCGGAAGATGAAGGTGGTCAGATTCTCATTCCACTTACAGAATCTGGCTCCAATGAGGACGGATTTCCAACAGAACCGTTTCCAGAAACAATTCATCAGCTTCTTCTGCTGTTGGATGATGAACACGTGCTACCCTCAATAGTGAGCATTTCCAGCACTCGACATTTGAGAGGCATTACAAATTCCATGGGTTGTCAGTCCAACCAGGAGGTACTTCACGGCCAACTCGGGATCAGGCCGAAATCTCAGTGCAGACACTTTGCTTCTCTTGTGCCTAATTGCGGTCTTTTCACCCCCAAACTGTTGAACAACTCTGTCCTTGTAACCCCTTATCACTTCAAGAATGAAAGCGGCAAGAGTAGAATTGAGGATCATGGGCCTCCAATTCGTAGTTCATTGGCTGTTGGATCAGTGGCTGGTAAGTTTGGCATAACAAAGACCTTTCAACTAGAAGCTGATCTCGTCTCAAGGATGGCAATGATCATTGGGTACACGCAGTTGGGCCATCCAAGCAAGGTTTTGAAGTTGTTGGTTGACAAGGAGTGGACTGGTATCTTGCCAAATCCTGTAACAACTGCAAGTGTTCTTTTAGCATCTGCACTCCTTGGACATCTCAACAGGGGTAAAACAGTTCACTGCCTTGGTGCTGCTACTGCATCATCCTGGATGGATAAGCAAGGAAGAAAAAGTTTACTGAGCACAATTTTCCCTGGAATGGCTACTTCAATGTTGTTGTTGTCTTTGTCCTTCACATGGACGGCGAGAGGAGATCATCACCGTAAGGTATGCAGCATACCTGTCTCAGCCCATGGAACAAATCCTGCTAGTGCTGCCAATTGTGGAATGAAAATTGTGTTTGTTGGAACTGATGTTAAGGGGAACATTAATATGGAATTCGCTCATAGAGTGGGTTCCATAGAGGATGAGTTAATGGAATTCGCTCATGGGAAGATCGTTCTTGCCTTGGAAGGAGGATACAGTCTTTCCTCTGTGGCAAATTCTGTCCTCTCCTGCGTGAAAGTACTGCTGGATGGAAAACCCATTGCTGGATCTTCACGGCCATACTCATACACCTTTCAATCGACCTCTGCTGCTACGTTCTATGTTGTAGAGGCTGATTTGAGGAGTTCCCATGATGCCTGTGCTGAGCACCAGATCGTCATTTGGTTCATCCTTCCAGCGACACTAAACCCACAAACAGATCACAATAATAATGCTATTACATTGATAGATTTGCTTCAATATGTTCCCAGATTGTATCAGATTTTTCCATTGAATTCTCAAATTGTACAAACTACGGGGGTAATCACAAAGACTGCATGGGCTGGGGTTGCATACAACCTGTTGTTGTACATGTTAGCAGGTCATGTTCTGGGAGCAGCATGGTATTTGCTATCAATTGAACAATATACACATTGCTGGAAGTCTAAATGCACAGAGGAACATGGCAGGTGGGAGCAGTTATCAACACGATGGGTCATTGTATTGCTTTGCTTTACGCCATTGCTGTTGTGCCACATGGATCGTACAAACAGGAGCATTGCAAGACTCCCAAAGTCACAAGAGTTCAATTGGAAGAGTGTAATTAAGGAGGATGAATCATCAGATCCTGATCATGAAAATGGAGCTATAATTCCAATTAGTCATAAGACCTTGTCTCATCACATTCCTCCACTCACCAATTCCAGATGCCTCCCTATAAGCAATCTACCCGACCCAATCTCTATGATAAATCAGACTAAAGTTTCCCTTGATAGAATTACATCTTTTATTAGTCTTGAGGACTTACAGCCTGATATTACAGAGAGGATTCCTAGGGCCAGTTCTGATATAGCAGTTGAGATAATTGGAGGAAATTTCTCTTGGGATCTATCCCTTCCTGACCTAACTCAGAAAGATATAGATCTCAAAGTTTGCCATGGCTTGAGGGTTGCCAATTGTGGTGCTGTCGGGACAGTCAAAGGAGAGCCCTCTGTTTGCGAAAGTTCCATTGCAATTTTTACGAAATCTTCACTGCCATTGACGGATAAATATCATGGGCTAACTGATCAGGCTAAGCGCCATCGTCAACGGTATGTCGATATGATTGCGAATTCTGCAAGTGGCAGTTTAGCACTTCCAAATGGTGAGAATGGATTTGGACTGGAGAAGGAAAACCATGCTGCACCATCGAAACACGGCCTGGCAAAAGTGCTGTTATTCATATATGGCACTCCATACAATTATACAACCCCATTGCAAGGCCTTCCAGCATGGACATCAACAAACTATCCGCCAGGCTGCGTGAATATGGCTTGCGCTACTGCACAGATAGATGATGCAAAGAAAGCGGCACTGCGGTGATGTCACGATTCAGTAGTGGGTCTTGATCAATCTATTGAGGCGTAATCCCGGATCGAGTCGATCTTCTCCTTCCTGGGCAGCAGCAACTTCTTGTCACAGAAGTTGCAAAGGCTGCCAGAGGGCCCTTGATTCTTGTCATAATGTCCGGAAGTGGATTCGGTACTTCCTCCGCTAAAGATGATGACAAAGTAAGTAGCATTTTGTGGGTCGGTTACCCGGGCGAAGCTGCAATTTTTCCACAAAGATTTGATGAAGAAAAACATATATCAAATTTGGACGAAATTTTCATGATAATTCAGGACGATATAGATTGCTATCCTTACCTATCCAAGGGTGCAACAACGTGGGTCCCCGAGGTTTGGCCTATTAAGAAGGATGCAGTTTTTGTTTATGTCACTGCGGAATAGACCCGAGAGAACACTGGTAAAGCCGTTGCTAATTCTCCACCGGCACTTCTCTTGATCAATCTTGAGGACAAGGTTGTTTTGAAGGAGCGGGCAATGTTACGAACTTTTAATTATTTTCTTTTCTCATTTTCTCCTTGGTTTGTTTGGCTTGTTTCCTTAGAGAATCCCGTTCCGGGTCCCCGTTTTCTATTACAAGACCCCCATTCCCGTCCCGTATATAGTTACTGTACACGTGAATGGAGGCAAGGAAGTGGTTACTGCCCCCCGTGGAAGATTGTCCTGTTTCCCGTTTTCCTAATTCCCCGTTCCCGTATATAATTGTGGCCACTGTTATGATGAAGGTAAGGAATTAATATTCTCTTTTTCTCCCTCTCTCTTGCGTCTTCCTCTCCTCTCTGTTTTACTCTACCTCTTCCCTCTCCCTTTTCCCTCTCTTTTCCTCTTACCCAGCACAAATCGGCCGCATCCCTCCTCTGCAGATCTCCGCTCCCGTCACATTCTCCTCATCATCGCCGGCGACTACATGGAGATTGCATCAGTGTGGGAAACAAAGTGGGGTATGGCCTCTCGCTTTGTATTCACTCTTTAATGTGAGTCTGTTAGTAGTTTTATTAAATTTTATTCTCGCTATAGATAAATTACCTAAAACTGCATCCATGCTCAAAGAATATCATCTCCATAAAATAACTATTCTTAATCCCAACAAATTAAATTTAAAATAAGTTCTTACCTGAATTCAAGTGCTCAAGCGACTAGCGATCTAATAAAATACAAATTTTCTTCAGAGGTGCAACATCAAATCAACAGCATGTACATGCCCAATATATATATATATATATACATGCATTGGTTTTTTTCTACTTAATTAACATCATAAATGCACTGTGCACATAATCTTTCTTTTGAGGTTTTTATGGCATCACCGCATGCCCTATAAGGCATTGGTTGATGTCACAAGATATGTTATCAGAATTCGGTGTAAAGTTCCCATCAATAATTTACGGTGACGTTTCAGAAGCTATACAATATTGCATCGTCTCTCATGTGACATTTTTTTCTGTTCACGTACTTTATTATTTTGGTAAGTAAGTAAGTAATTGCATTTTATTTAAAAAAAAATGATCTGACTAATTTCTGTAAAATCTTGACAGTCACACCAAAGTCGACGTCTGTCTAACTTCCAAAGGAAAATAAACATCGAATACAAGAATGCCTATCCTTCCCAAATCAATAGAAAGAAATGGGTAGCAAGCTGTTCAATAGATCCACTGAGAAGTAAGACGCTACTACAAATCAAGTTCTTATGCAGTACCACTCATTCTATTCCGAACGACTAAACTCTAGATCCCGGTGTCTCCTTCCCGGTTCATCTGACTTTTATACTTATATTTTTACCAATTATTTATTAAAGAAAAATAACAAGTTCATAAATTGAAGCTATATTTCATTCCATTTACATCTATTTCACGTTATTTTTTAGAGAAGTAGATTTTTTCCATTATCATTTCCCTCCTGACTTGTCTTCACATTGGCTCACTTTTTCTTAATATTTAGATAAAGAAAATCAATTTATTTATCCAATTTGTCTCATTTACTTCTGAAAAGTAAATTATAAGTTTTTAGTTGCATCCAATAATTTTCTTGATCAATTTTTTTGAATTTCGTAAACACATCTAAATGTGCCGAGTTAGGGGGGATTCAAAGGGTTGGGATAGGAAAAAGGATTTCTTTTGGGAGTGGGAGAGAGGACTCCAACTCTATCGATTAGATAGTACAAATTATTAGATTTTTCAGTCATTTACTTAAATATTTCATACATATTAAAATACCATCAATAGCTTGCTCAGGCCAAAAAATCAAATAAAGATCAATTAAAGGTCAGTCAATAATTAATCGAGCAACATGGTTCATTGAGGCTCACATGAAGTTTGTGCAAAGGTTGGCTAAGCGAAAGCCATTCTAGCAAATAAAAAATTTCTGCACACCTGGGAGTACATGCGTGTAGATTATCAAGAGGGTCACACTTAGAGCATGTGAAGGGCACACGTGCATTAACACAAATACAAAGTGTCATGACAAGAGTTCAGGATTGACATATATGGGATTTTTCAGTCATTTTGAGTGCCGACAAAGAGAGAAAGAAGAGGAAGAGAAAAAAATGAAGAAGGAAAAGATTCACTTATCTATTTAGGTTTCGAATTATATTTCGTTCTTTATTAATCTTTGGTATATTATTTTTAGTGTTAAGAAAGATATTTCATAGATTATTTTCTTTTTGTTCATTCTTATATTACATACTATTCAGTTTTATGATTATAAGGTATTATACCTATATATTTATTTGAGATTTTTATAATTTGACTCACTAATCATATAATTGATATTTTTTAAAAATATAATTTTTATAGGTTTTTTGTAAGGTCTGAGTTCTTAATTTATGATAATCTTAATTAATTAAACTAATATAATCAAAATTAAAGTCAAAATATGTAAAAAAATTATATTAAAAAGTCAAAATTTAGACCGGATAACTTAACACTTAATGAAGACCTGACCAGCGCCTGAGCACAAAAACCAGTGAGCTCAATACCTGAGGGATGCCTGATTGGTGTCCGAGCGCTCATTAGTAGAATGTGCACGCTCGAGGAATACCCAAGTAGCACTCGAGCACTGTAGTCCAAAGGCAAGGTGTCTGATGCGTGCCTGAGTAACGCTTGAGTACCACTCAGTATATAAGTGGACCTCTAACTAATTTCTGTCATTTTTCTGAGTAGTTTTGAGAGAGGAGATAGAAGGGGATTGAAGAGAAGAGGGAGAAAGCCAAAGAAATTCAAATTAGGTGAATCAAAGTAAGACTTTGGTAATTTGAAATTAAGATAAGTGTATTCTAAATCTCTCCTTCTATTATTACTGTTTCTTTCATGATTCTCTAAACATTTTCTTATTTAAATATTAAAGAAAAACGAATTTACAGCATGGTGCCCAAGAGGTGCCTAGCACTAGTTGGATATTAAATAAGAAAGAATGAAGAAATAAAGATTAAAGAAGTAAATAAGAAAAGGAAAAAAAAAAAAGGAGAAGAAGAAAATAAAGAGGGAAGGAGGCGTGTAGAAGCAGGAATAAAGAGAGAAAAGAAAAGAAATGGAGAAAGGGAGAAAGAGAGCGAGAGTGAAGGAAAAGGCTGTGTGGCAGAGCAGAGGAGAAAGAAGAAGAAAGAGAAGAGAAGAAGAAGAAGAAGAAGAAGAAGAAGAAGAAGAAGAAGAGAAGGGAGAGCCTCGGTGGGTTGATATTTTATTCTAACGTCAAATTTACTTGCTAGCAAAACAAAGAGGAAAAAGCCTTTAAAAGTAATGTAACAAATAGTAATCTTGATGTGCTACTGTATACAATATTATTGTGCGTTGTGATCGTATTTGTCAATGTGAAAACACTGTTAACCATTGGGCATCCATACACAATTGATAAATTACACTTCCAACGCAGATCACCAGAATATGATAGAAGCTATGAACATGATGGCGTAGCCCGAGTTACAGATTCTTGTGGAAACATCTGATTTGCCTGCGCCATATGATATGCCACCGGAAAAACGAGGTCATTTATCAAACAAAAACGGAAAAACAGAAAAATATTCAGTAGAAAAATGTTGCAGCCTCACCTATCACAATTGGCCAATCTCAACTGTCCATCCTTACATGTTACTGTCACAAAAATATTATGATTATCTCACATGACATATTACATATTTAATAATTTATTAAAATGATTGAATATTATATTCTCATATGATCTTATTATATTTTATTAAAAGATATAGAAATATGATAAGGAAAATAAAGAAGGATTTTTATATTTATGTGAATTTATTACTATATAATGGGGTATTATTTTATTGGAGAAGGAGATAGGGCAAGCTAGAAAACTTATAATAATAGTAACTATATAAATAATTTATATTAAAAAATATCAATCATCTAATTTAGAAATTATATTATATATCCTAATATACATAAATAGTCAAAATTAAAAAATAATGATACTCTAATTTAATTAAAATATAATATCTTTAATAATAAATGATATTATATACTTAATATTCCCCTCAAACTCAACATAGTTTAAAAAAATCAATTTAAGTTTGGAAACTAGATCAATATGGTAACCAGATAGATGAGTTTTCATGAAAATGTCAATCAGCTTGAGCCAAAGAAATTCGAAAGAGACAAAGGATACATTCCTTAAGATGATAATATACAAAATAGCAATCAATCTTGATATATTTTATACATTAATAAAACACATCATTATGGTTAATTTAGACGACACTGTGATTATCATAGTAGAAGGAAATACCACTAGATCGAGAAACATTATTATCTTGTAAAAGTTAATAAAACTAGAGAAGCTCATATTTAGTATTAATAAGAACGTGATATTTAATTTTAGCAGTATAATGGGTAACGATATCATCTACATCGAGTAGGAGAATGACAAAATCATCTTCAGAAGACTTCCGAATAAAGACATAATAATTCGAAATAGTCTTTCGGTAGTCTTCATCCACCATAACAGACTCGAACTTCCTATACCATTGTCTAAAGGTTTGCTTTAACCCATACAGGCTTTTCTTCATAGGCACACTAAGTATTTCTTCCCCTTAATTAGGAATCCTTCTTGTTACTCCATATAGATCTCCTCCTCAAAATCATCATACAGAAAAGCTATCCTCACATCCTACTGCTCTACTTCTAAATCAAGGACAGTGGCCAAACCAAGCATCACTCGAATAGAGAAATTTTTATAATAGGGGTGAAAATCTCATCAAAATCAACACCCTTTTGCCGGTTAAATCCTTTCACCACCAGTGTTATTTTGTACCTCAATTGTGAGGTACTTTTTTCGGTCTTCAAATGGAAGACCCATTTGTTCTTCAGGACTTTTTTTTTTCTTTAGCAATTCAGCCAACTTGAACGTATGGTTCTTATGTAAAAAGCCTATTTCATCCTATATGGCTTCCTTCCATTCTGTACTATATTCACTTTCCATAGCTTCCTTAAAGCTCCCTGATTCTCCTCCAATAAAGAGTAAAACATACTCATTAGCTGACAAACAAACAGATAATCGTAGTTCCCTTGAAGATCATTGGACAGCAGTCTCTTCGACCAGCTGAGGAATGACATCCTCCTTTTCGTCCGACACTGGTATCTCCTCATTATCTTCTTTGACTATATCTTGGCCGTCAACCTCTTAACAAAGAGGTGTCGGTTAGATAATATCAACACTTATATTGTTAGTCCAACCGGTATCTAACACTGCCTTCTTCTCTTTGCCGATATCATCAATAGTTTCGTCTGCTACAAATATTACGTCCCTTGATCTAACAAGTTTCTTCTCACTTTGGTCATAGAGTCTAAATCCAAACTCATCTTCCCTGTAGCCCAGGAAAACACATTATATTATCTTCGACTCCAACTTTGTCCTTTCATCATTTGGTACGTAAACGAAGGTCTTGCACCCAATCCCCAAAGATGGCCATAAAACACTTTTTTCTCGGACCACAACTTCTCTGAGACTTCTCCATTTAGTGGTTCAGACGGTGATTTATTGATGACATAGACAACAGTTTTTAAGACCTTTGCTCAAAATATTCCAGGGAGCTTTGCCTCAAAGAGTACATATCTAACTCTCTCCATCAACGTTTGGCTCATCCGCTCAATCGCACCATTTAATTGTGACGTCTTCGACAGCGTCTTTTGGTGCCGAATACTATGAGACCAGCAGTAGACATCAAATATCCCAATTTACTCTCTGCCATTGTTACTTCGAATGTACTTCAGCTTTCTTCCAATTTGTCGTTCAACCAGAAGTATGAAAATACTCAAAACTCCAATGACTTGGTCCTTGGTCTTAAGTAGATACACCCACAACTTCCTCGAATAATTATCAATGAACGAGACAAAATATTGTGCACCTTCGAATAACTCATCCTTGAATGGCTCACAGATATTGGTGTGTACCAGCTCAAGCAACTCGACCTTCTTGGTGAACGAGTCTCCTCAGAATGAGACTCGTCACTACTTCCCCGCTATGCAATGAGGGCAAGTCTTCAGACCGATCTCCTTCTCCTTCACTCCTAAAATGAAGCCCTTTATGGCTAGGTTACTCATTCCTTTTTCTCTCATGTGGCCCAACCAGCAGTGCCACAAATCTAAGGACCCCTCACCGCCAGTAACGTTTACTTCTTTGGCCGTAGCAGGGGCTTGCAACACGTACAGTTCGAATACCTTTCTTCCGCGGGCAACAACTAGAGACCCTTTAGTCAGTTTACATATCCCTTCGCTGAAGATGTTGCAAAAGCCTCATTATCGAGTCTGTCTGTCGAGATTATGTTTATCCGACTATCAGAAACGTGTCAAACATCTCTCAATAGTAGTCGGGTCCCATTGTTGGTGACAAGAGAAACATTGCCATAGCCAACGGCCCTTGACGTCTCTTTGTTTCACATCTTCAACACTCCAAAGTCACCCAGAATATAAGATGTAAAACGTTCTCTCCAAGATGTGATGTGGAGGGACACACTAGTGTCCACTACCCAGTCGGTTTTTTGCTCAGCCACATTCACAACATCATTCATATCACAAGTCAACAAGAGATCTCCTCTAGTAACAACTAAGACCGAGGCCTTCTCCTCGCCTCGTCCCTTCTCAATTTTATTCTCCTTACCTTCTCTGTTATTATCATATCTCTACTTGTAACAATTCTTCTTAATGTGGCATTTCTTACCATAGTAGTGGCACTCAAAGTTCTGATACCTTAAACGAGATTTGTTGCAACCCTTTTCTCCAGATTTTAGGTCACACCCTTTACTCTTTCCCCGAGACTTCGTAACTAACAAGTAAGAGTGCTGAGAGGAAGAAGAGGCCTGTGATCGACGCCTCATCTCATTTAGCACGACTCCTTTTGCCATTTCTAGAGTCACCATATAATTTGGAACTGTATTGGTTGTGGTGATCCGTATCACTTTCTAGGAGTTTGGTTGAGTCGTCAAGAGCCATAGATCTAACATTTCATCTTCAAACTTGATGCCCATGCCGTTCAACAAGTCAACGCACCCTTGAGATTCATTTAAGTGGTCAGCAATGGACGTTCCCTCCTTATACTTCACTTGCATCAATTTATTCAAGTGAAACAACTTATTGTTGCCAGTATTAAAAGCATAGAGTATTTCTAACTTCTCCCACAGTGTCTTTGCATCTGTCTCATTTTAGATGTGATTGTATACATTTTCACCCACAAACTGTCAGATGTAGCCGCAAACCTGATTGGATTAAAACCCCACTCTTCCTCTGATTTCACCTCGGGTTTTTACGTCGTAAATATTGGAAGATGCATTATTTTTACAAATAGCAAGTTGACCATCTTGCTCTTCCAGGTATCATAGTTTGTATCATTCAAACAGATTATCTTATTTCTCACCTCCATCAGTTTCAACAAAATTTAACACCAGCCCAAATAACCTCTCTCTAATGTCACTTGTAGGGAAGATAATTGTCGGGTCATCGAACAAAATCGAGAGGACAAAAATGATAGACACACAAACACACGACAAATAAATATAAGAAAATTGAAAAATACATACAATTTTACGTAAAAATTCTCTTCTGAATAAGAGAAAAAAATCATGGGATACTTAATCCACAAGTAATTTTACAATATATATTCGGTTATAAAAATCTTTTGGCTACACAAGCCTTTGGAGAGTTGAGAACAAAAATAAGAGCAAAATACAAGAGTAAAAATGGCTACTCCTTGTATTCTCTCTTTTGTTTCTCTCTTTCTCACTTCTCTTCACACTCTCATATGTGCATATATAAACCGAACGACCGCCTACTCAGTAGGCAGGCTGTGTGTGTGGTAAAACCTGCTACCAACTTCACAACTTGCAACCAACTTTGCAAATCGTCATTCTGCTGGGAAGAGTTGATATGCTCTATAAATTGGCTGCTAACTCTGAAAGTCAACTTTTCTTTCTGAAAAAGTTGTTTACGTAGACTTTGTAGGTGCCCAATTTTTTTGTTAGAGTCCCCAAGCATTGACCAAAATCCTCGACCTTTTGCCTAGTGTCCTCAAATATCATCCCATATCATCGGCCGTAACTTAGTATCCTCGGACAACAATTGATGTCTTTAGCCATCATTTAGAGTCCTCGTCCTTCATTCATAATCTTTGTCCTTTAATCAGAGTCCTCATCCATTATGCAAAGTCCTCAGCCCTTAATAACTCTTCAGCCAAGTGTACCACTTCGACCTTTATTCATGCCGGTCAATTTTCACACAGGAGTGATAAAAAAATCCTAACAAAAGGTGCATAGAACGCCGTCGTCTACATTGTCTTCTAGAAATGAAAGAAATACCGAGTCGACGATGGTTCAGGCTGAAATTCTAGAGTCGACGATGGTCTGGAGAAATGTGAGACTATGGAATGACGATGGTAGTCGGCCACGACACAGGCTCCAGAAAGAACGAGGATCAGTACCAAGAGAAATGATGATTTTCTCCTCCGGTGCACATAAAGGTGAGAAAGCAAAAGTCAATGTGGTGAACGGTGATGGTGACGCCGCTGCCCTCCTGAAACTCAGATGCCCGTGAGAGACGACGAGGAGAGTGATGCCGACGACCACCAAAAGCCTGTTTGTCGTTGACTTCGAAGTCTAGATCTGAGATCCATATATTGAGAACCGCACGAGAAATCGAGTTAAGGTGCAGTTTGGTCAACCTATCTCTTTTACCGAGTAAAAATGTCGTGGGAATATAATGGAAGAATAATTTTTATATTTTTATATATTTGTGGCCGTGTAAAAGGCCATTGTTTTATAAATTGAAAAAGAGAGATAAGTGGAAAGGAAAAAAAATTGTTTTTTTTTTTTTTAAAGCATATTTTTAAATATATTTTTATTATATAATTTTATATTTTAAATAATAAAATAAACTGCTGATACGTGACAATCAATAAATTAATTATCTATATATCGCAAAAGAACTATTTATATATATATATCTTTTCTGTTGAAAGGATACGCCAATTGCATAGATTGCATTTTGCAACAGAAGAAAAATTAGAAGCATGACCACCCCTTCTACGCTCACCTGGGTGTCGCGTCGAGAGGTACATTCTGGTCTCCTCGGAGGCAGCTGCCGATGAGGGCTCCGCTGTCATCCAATTTTTCATTTTGTTAGCCTGTTTAATCTCATTTTATCATTCATTCTTCTATTTTGTTACTTACTGTAAACCTATATACAAATAAGTTTAGCACCACTGATATTAGTTAATTAATTATTTACTTATTTAACAATTATATTGACATACTTTACTATGCCAGTTTAATTTGGTTTACGTTAAATTCTTAAACTTTTACTCCAGAGTTTGATTTTCCAAATAATATGTCAAAATTGTTATAATTGCTAATAGTATCAATTAATTAATTAAGAGTACAAAATTATTGTGCATTTTAATAATAAATTAATTTCAACACACGTCTCGCTTGATTAGAATAGATAGGTTCGATCAATCAAACTAGGAGGAGCTGGAAAAGCCTATGTTTTCTTTTTTTCTTCTTTGCATGTAATCTATTTATAATATAATGGTTATATAAATATTTTACCTGAAAATTTGCTTTTGGCTGAAATTTCGTTTTTGTTCTTATAAGGGTAATTTTTGTGCGAACTAAATACCATAATATAAAATTTAACCCCAAATTGGACTTATAATTTTGAGGTCTTGGTCCGATTTTGATGTCCAACCAAATGTTTGCTTAATTTTTTTTTCCTCAAAATCAGTACCTGTAGTTTTGGGCGCAAGGACTCCACCGCCACCGTCGATTTCTGATTCGCTGCTCCTTGCTGTCAATGGTCCAAAATGCAAATAATTATTAGATGTTCAGGCAGAAGAGAACCCAATTTCCTCTTTTGATTCACGAAAACTATGCAAATCGCCAGAAAAAAATATAGAACCCAGTCATGAAATCAAGAATTATACTGTAATATACAGTCAATATAAATTATTGTAAATAACGCTCTTAATTTCAACGTTTAAAATTTTATTGCTAGGTAGTCTACTTGTAGGCCTTATCGTCAATTAGGATTTGATCACAGAGACTTAAAATTGGGTTTTTAAATTTTCTAAATTTAAATTATACACAGCACAAATGAACATGTATTCAATTTTTAAGTGTCTCATATATAAACTTTTTCGAACTATTTCTTGTAATTGGTTGATTTGATTAGGTATTTATTCACTCTCCATAACTTATCATTAATGACCACGTTTTGTATCTTCTCTCTCCATCATCTCTAGATGGCCTTCCCAAGTCTTGATTGTTGGGGTTGCCGACAATTTGGATGAACCAAGAGAAGGGTTTAACAACGGTGACACACGGTAAGTAACAATTATAAAATAAAAAAATAAGATATAAATAAATTTTACGTAAAAAATTTTTTTTAAATAAAAAAAAGGAGACGAAACGTCCGAAAATCTCCACCATGTAAAATTAGTTACACAAACCTCCAAACATAGAGTACAAGAGCTCCACGGTTTGTATCGGATGGACTCAAGTAACTGTAAGGGCAAAATGAATCTCCTTCTTCTCACTTTTTTCTCTTTTGTTCTCTTTCTCTCTCTGACAGTGCCCACTAGTCTGATTTTACAAAGTAATATTTTTCACTCTTTTAACTGTAGACGCATTGACTTGTTTTATGATGGTAGGCCATGCTTGGGCACTCCTAGGCTTGATGCTCGGGTACCCTTCGGTATCACTGCCCGGTCGCTCCTCGGACTCAACACCTGTTTGCTCATCGGACTTGACAATCGGTTGCTCCTCAGACTCCGCACTCGGTTGGTCTTCGGCATCGCCGCCCAGTTGCTCCTTAGACTCGGCACTCCGGCTGCTCTTCAGCATCACCACCTTGGTCTCCCTTGGACTTGGCACTCTATGCTTGAGCGCGGATATCCTCAAACACTCGCCGCGCGCACTTCGCACATTCGCATACCGCAATACTCCATCTCAGCATTGAACTTGTGTGTATTCGGCTGAACCTTCGAACGGCCCACCAATCGGGTATGGGTCCACACAGAAATGATTTATATCCCAACATTGATAACGGTTCCACTAATTAGGGTCATAATGTTGTGCTACATTCCCTACAGATTTGTTAATCTAATTTGTTACCTATAGGATCTTGGGCTTAGAGGTATTATTTGAACAGCCTATCACATACATTACTCCTCAAATATGTTTTTATTGTCCTTGTTGACATAGCATGCTGACCGGCATCGGCCTCCTTTTGGTTAACAATCTATGCTAATTTGGTTTTTTTTTTTTTTTTTTTTTTTTTTTTTTTTGAATTGAAATCCATGACTCACTGATAGAGCAGCTTTTTGGCAATCTGCCTCCGCATTTGCCTTTCTAATAAACCATTTTTACAATACATTCGTCTGACGAACAGTTTTCAAGTCAGACAATTTAGTTTGATGGACTGCTTATTTGACAATTTAGTCCGTTTAGACAAGATGAACCTTTTGAATTTATGGGATTTCTAAAATGTCTCTGTTTCTCTGAGACAATTTAGCTCATTTTAACAGTCTGTTTTCTGATATTTGGGTTTGAATCTGTTTTCTTGTGAGAGCATCACTAGCCCAGTCCTGATGCTTGAATTCGGGCTTTAAGGTTGAAAATTTTGATCCAACTAGAATTTGAATGGATTTAGCATATGAGCCGTTCTTTCCGACTAGCCTTTAGGATCAAAGTGAGTCATTGTGTCCCGCTGACATCATCCCATCCCTTCCTGCCAACATCTCCTGGATGACAAAGGAACTTCTTCAATTGTCTTCTTTGGATTAGGACTTTAACATACACTTTGAGAGTAATGAACTCATTCCGTGCTGCGCCACAAGCTCCGTAGGAACTCATAGTATTTTGAATGGTCCCAAGCTTCAAAATTTTAGACGGGCTTATCTTTTCTTAAATTTGCATTAGGATGTTGGATCTTGAGTCTATCAAGAGGTGAGTTACATTGGCTGAGCTGCCAGCCGCAAGACCATCACTTCCAGTCATTGTCTCTTTTACCTTCTCAAAGTCGTTGTTTTTTTTTTCCCATTTCTTGCCCCTTATTCGGGTGAAGTTCAGTCTCTTCGAATCCCCAGGCATTGCTTGCCTCATCCGCAGTGATGTTGGCCCTGGCCACTTTGTTTGACTCCATGAAAGTGTTGGGGTTTTACTGCATCAATGTTTCAAAGAAATCAGCAGATAGTACAAGGTGTCGAGTTTGGCTTTACTGATGAGGCTTGGTATGCTCCTCGATTCAGCGGTAAATTGGGAAAGGAAGGACATTAAGCTCTCATTTGGGGATTTTTTGATCCTAACGAGATGCCAAGGGTATCTATCTCCTCTCCAAATCCATGAAAGACAGGGGAGGAGTTGGATGAGAAGTCCTCGATGGTCCCAATGGAGTTTGGCTTTAGCCTGTTAAATCAAACTCTCATGTCTCCCTTAGGTGTTAAAAGGGAAGCACTAATAGATACTGCATCCTAGATTGTGGGAAGAAATCTTAGAGTAGCAGGGGAGGTCACAAGTCAAACCACGAATGTCAAAATAATCTTGTGTGACTTATACAACCAACGAGAGTTCAAATACGTTAGTCTTTGGTGCGTTGTGAAAAGGAAATAAGATATGAGGGGATAATGTTGATATTCTTATCGATATTTGTTGCGACCTCGTTCAAGTTGAGATTCAAAGAAATCCATACTTGTTAATATCTCGTGATGATCAGTCGGATTAGATTGTTCTATGATGATTTATTGGGATCGAGCTGTTTTTAAACAATTATGATTTTCGAGAATTATTAATACAGATTTGCATACCTTCTATCTTGTATGTTATACCTCGTACATCTTATTGTTATGGAGATTTCCAAAACTATTATTGATATCCATTGCCTTACCATCGGTTATAGATTATTTATTAGATATTTTACTCATTCTTTATATTTTTTATATTTTCAGATTAATTACAGGTTTTTTTGGATGCCTATCTTTGAGGGCATGAGTTTTAGGATTGGAATCCTTCTAATAGATCTCAGCAGCTATCATTGTTAGTTGATATATTTAATGACGTTGGACATTAATAATTTTTCTTTCGTTTATTGTGTTGTTTTTCTTCTTTCCACATTATTTATGAAAGTGTATGACCTTTGTGTTTTATGATACATTTGTTATTACTTATGGATTCTTAAATTTGCGGCTCGGGCAATGTGAGTTGGTTAGGGCCGGGTTGTGACAGTAACATTCTCATTTTCTTATACTTTATTATTTTGTTCTCTATTTTTTTAAAATTAATTTCTTGTTATTTGGAATCAAATATATATATATATATATATATATTGTTGTTGGGTTATGGGTCACTCTTGTGTGGGCCTATACTCACTTGATGTGACTAATGGAGGTAAATATTATCACCGCATGAGGTAAGCTCGAGTTGCGCCTGTTGGGCGCTCAAGCCACATTTCCAGTAAGCCCCTGCTCGCTGCTCATCTGAATATCGCTCGAGCCCAAATTCCAATAGCATGCCACTCGCTGTGTGCTTGAATGGCGTTCGAGCGCGAGCCTGCGTCCGATGCGCGCTCGACAAGCGCTCAAGCGCGCGCCTATTATATAAAACACGCACTTTGCATTTTAGGTTATTCCAGTCAGTTTTTTAGTACCGTTCCAGAGAAGAAAAAGAGATAAAAGAGAGAGAAGAAGGAAAAGATGAAGATTTGAGCCTCCGGTTGAATTTTCAATTAAGTTTCAATCTTCGGTAATCACACATACGAAATTTTTGCTGCTGAAAAGAATATCTATCGGGTTTTATCTCTACTCTTACTCTTTATATTTCTTGTACAGGCTATGCAAAGTTAGTTGATATTGATTCTTATGATTTGAGGTTTATATTACAGATCAACTGTTACTAGTAGAAATTTTAAACTCTGTGTCCCGTAGTTTTTTTTCCTCGTTTCATTGGGAGTTTTCCATGTAAAAATCGTGCCTTTATTTTTGTGGTTGTTTATTGTGTGCATGCTGTCATCTACTTCATATTTTCTCGTGGTTTAAACAAGTAATTAATTCTAACAAGTGGTATCAGAGATTTTAGTTCGTGTTGGGTATTGTGACTTGTTTGAATTGATGGAGGTCGGAAATAAGATGATGTGTTTGAATGGTACGAACTATGATATTTAGCGCAACAAGATGAAGGACTTGCTGTTTGTGAAATTGGTGCACCATCCGATTTTTGCGTAGCAAAAATCGAAATCAAAGTCCAAGGAGGATTGGGCATTTGAGTATGAACAAGTTTGTGGTTATATTAGGCAATTTGTAGATGACAATATATATAATCACATCCGAAATGAGACACATGCAAGGACTTTGTGGTAGAAACTTAAAACACTTTATGCATTAAAGACCGATAACAATAAATTGTTTCACTTGATGAAACTTATGCAAGTGAGGTACAAGGAGGGGTCGTCTGTCGCCGATCACTTAAATGAGTTTCAAGGATGTGTTGATTAATTGAGTGGCATGGGTATAAAATTTGATGATGAACTACTGGGTTTGTTGTTTCTGACTACTTTACCGGACTCCTGGGAGGTGGTAAGGATTACTGTCGCCAATTCAGCTCCAAACGACGTGGTAACTCTTGAGATAGCAAAGGGAGCGGTGTTGAATGAAGAGATGAGACGTCGATCACAGGATTCTTCCTCTACGCACTCCGAAGTATTAGTCTCTGAGTCACGGGTAAGAAATAAAGGGCGTGGTCCTAAGCCTGCAGAGAAGGGCTGAAGCAAATCCAGATCGATGTATCAGAATCTCGAGTGCCATCATTGTGGAAAGAAATGACACATCAAGAAACATTGCTATAAGTGGAAGCGAGAGAATGCTGAGAGTAATGAGAAGAAGGCTGACAAGACTCGAGAAGAATAAACAACTACTATTGTTACCGGGAGTGATATTTGGCAGGAGGATGAGGTGATTAATCTGGCTGATCTTGAGACAAATTGGGTGGTGGATAGTGGTGCTTCACTTCATATCACGTCATGGAAAGAGTTTTTCACATCATACACTCCTGGCGATTTCGGAGTGTTAAAAATGGGCAACGAAGGTATGTCCCGCATTGCTGGCTATGGTGATGTGTGTCTCACCATAAATAATGGAACCAAGTTGCTGTTGAGGGATGTTAGACACGTCTCGGATATTCGACTGAATCTAATCTAGGCTGATAAGCTTGACGATGAGGGTTTTTGTAGCACGTTCTGCGTAGGAGTATGGAAGTTGACTAGAGAGTCTCTAGTTATAGCTCGGGGCAGAAAAGTTTCCAACTTATATGTGTTGCAAGCCTTGATTGCAACGGGAGATGTGCATGTTGTTAGACATGAGGAGCTTTCAGATTTGTGGCACCATCGGTCGAGTCAAATGGGTGAGAAGGGCTTGAACTGTTTAGCTAGGAAAAATTGCATTCGGGGTGTAAAAATAGCTCAACTAAAGACGTGTCCTCATTGCATGGCAGGAAAGCAACGACGGATTTCATTCAATGACAATTCATCTACAAGGAAGACTGATCTTCTTGAATTAGTCCACACCAACTTATGTGGCCCGTTCAAAGTGAAGACTCTTGGAGGAGCATTTTACTTCATTACATTCATTGATGAATATTCTCGAAAACTATGGGTGTATCCGCTGAAATCGAAGGATCAAGCTTTCATGTTCTTCAAATATTTTCACGCCATGGTTGAGAGGCAAATGGGGAAGAAACTGCAATGTATCCAAAGTGATAATGGTGGGGAGTACATCGACGCGTTTGATGAGTATTGCCGATCTCATAGAATTCGTCATCAGAAGACTCCACCGAAGACACCACAACTAAATGGGGTAGTCGAACGAATGAATGGGACTTCTATGGAGATGGTCCGATGTGTGCTTTCGGAGGTGAAACTCCCTGGCTCATTTTAGGGGAAAGCCTTGAGGCCGTGGCTCGTGTCGTCAATTTGTCACCGCACGGTACCTTGAATGGAGAAGTGCCTGAAAAGATATGGATCGAAAAAGATGTATCTTACGATCACCTGCGGGTATTTGGATGTAAGGTTTTTATTCACGTCCCCAAAGATGAAAGGACCAAGCTGGAGTCAAAGACCAGACAGTGTATATTTCTCGGTTACGAGGAAGATGAGTTTGAATATCAACTGTATGATCCGATTGAAAAGAAGTTGGTTCGATCTAGAAATGTCGTATTTGTTGATAACGAGACTATAGAGGATATTGGCAAAGGTTCAGAGTCTGTCTCCAAGAATGATGACAATCGGGTATGTGATTTAGATCTTACGCCGGCACCTGTTCGTTATCAGAGTGAAAGTCAAGGCAATGCTGATGATGAAGAAGATCACGAGACTGCTGTGCCCGATAGAGATGAGGATGAGACTATTCCTCCTGATACTGCCGAGCCTACCGAGACTGCTCCACTCCGACGATCCACGAGAGATCAAAGACCCTCTACTCGTCTGTCGGCAGAGGAGTATGTGTTACTCACAGACGGATGAGAGCTCGAATGCTTTGAGGAAGCAATGGAGGACGAACACAAGGCGGGGTGAATAGAAGCTATGCGAGAAGAGATGGTGTCGCTGTATAAAAATCACACGTTTGAGTTGACGAGGTTGTCAAAGGGAAGACAAGCGTTGAAAAACAAGTGGGTCTTCAGGTTAAAGACAGATGAAATCAACTCACAATCGAGATACAAAGCGAGACTGGTTATAAATGGCTTCAATCAACGGAAGGGTATTGACTTCGACGAGATCTTTGCACCAGTGGTAAAAATGTCTTCTATTCGAGTGGTGCTCGGATTGGCTGCTATTCTTGACCTGGAGGTAGAACAAATGGATGTGCGGACAGCGTTTCTTCACGGTGATCTTGAAGAAGAAATCTACATGGAGCAAACGGAGGGATTCCTGGTCAAGGGAAAGGAAAACTTAGTGTGTCATCTCAAAAAGAGTCTGTATGGATTGAAACAAGCACCAAGGTAATGGTATAAGAAATTTGAGTCTGTCATGGTGGATTAGGGCTATTAGAAGACGACCTTGGATCATTGTATTTTTGTTCAGATTTTTTCAGAGGATGATTTTGTTGTTCTTTTGCTCTATGTGGATAATATGCTGATTGTTGGGCGTAATACTTCTCGGATCACGGAGTTAAAGCGACAGTTTGGGAAGTCCTTTGCTATGAAAGATTTGGAACCGACAAAGCAAATTCTCGAAATTAGAATTTTTTACGACCGCAAATCAAGGAAGTTATAGATGTCACAAGAGAGCTATGTGGAGAAAGTGCTTCAACGTTTTAATATGAAAAAGTCAAAATCAGTGAGCACACTGTTGGCCAATCACTTCAAGTTGAGCAATTGTCAATGTCCTTCTACAGAAGATGAAAAGGTATACATGAAAGGCATACCCTATTCCTCAGCCGTGGGTAGCCTAATGTATGCAATGATGTGTACGAGGCCAGATATAACTTATGCTGTTGGAGTTATCAGTCGATTCTTGTCAAATCCCGGTAAGGAGCATTGGTCAGCGGTAAAATTGATTCTGAAATATCTCCAATGAACTTCTAAACTATGTTTGTGCTTTGGAAGCAACGTGCCCCTTCTGGTTGAATATACTAATGCAAATATGACGGGAGATGTCGACTCACGGAAGTTTACTTTGGGATATTTAGTCATATTTGCGGGAGGAGTCGTTTCCTGGCAATCGAGATTGCAAAGGTGTGTTGCTCTCTCTACTACTGAAGCAGAATTTATTGCTATTACGGAGACAAGCAAGGAGATGTTATGGATGAAGAAATTCATTCGGGAACTTAGTCTCAAGCAAAAACGATATGTGTTATTTTGTATAATCAAAGTGCGATTCATCTTAGTAAGAACTCGTCTTTTCATGCCAAATCAAAGCATATCGATATGAGGTATCAATGGGTGTGGAATGTTGTTGACACGAGTTTGTTGGGTGCTGGAAAGATCACGACCGAGGAGAATCGATCGGATATGATGACCAAGGCATTGCAAAAGGGGAAGCTTGAAACTTGTTGTTCAATTGCCGGGATGACAATGAGTGGCCCCACATGGTCATGAGGGGATGTTTATTGGGTTATGGGTCACTCCCGTGTAGACCCATACCCACTTGATGTGGCGGATGAAGGTAAATATTCTCACTGCATGAGATAGGCTCTAACCGCCTTTTCAGTAAGGCCCCGCTCACTGCTCGCCTGAATGTCGCTCAAGCCCAAATTCCAATAGCATGCCGCTCGCTGTGCGCCCGAATGGTGCTCAAGCCCTGGCTTGCGCCCGATACGCGCTCGACAGGCGCTCAAGCGCGCGCCTATTATATAAAATGCACACTTTGCGTTTTAGGTTATTCCAATCAGTTTTTGAGTGCCGTTCCAGAGAAGAGAAAGAGAGAAAAAAAAGAGAAAAAGAAGAAGATGAAGATTCGAGCCTCCAGTTGGGTTTTCAATCAAGTTTCAGTCTTGGGTAATCACATGTACGAAATTCTTGCTGCTGAGAAGAATATCTGTTGGGTTTTATCTCTACTCTTGCTCTTTATATTTCTTGTACAGGCTGTGCAAAGCTAGTCGATATTGATTCTTGTGATTTGGGGTTTGTGTAATCGATCAACTGTTGCTAGTAAAAATTTCGGACTCGGTATCCCATGGTTTTTCTCCCTCGTTTTATAGGGAGTTTTCCACGTAAAAATCGTGCATTTATTTTTGTGGTTTTTTATTGTGTGAATGCTATCATCTACTTCGTGTTTTCTCGCGGTTTAAACAAGTAATTAATTCTAACAATTGTTACATAATTCTTATCTCCAACTCATTTACAACATATCTCTATATGTTAAATCCATTTTATTTACTTCCTATTTCTTAAAATGTTAATAAGCCTTGGTATACGATGAAGGTGGTATATGAATGAAGTAAGTAATATATTTTCAAAGTGAAAGGCATGGCATACCTTACAAAGGGCCCAATCCGCTGAATCAAAGAAGGCACGTTCATGATCCTGCTTTGCCATTCACATTAGACATGAACTTGTTAAAATTAATTTCAGACAAGAACTTGCCTTCGAGATTAGAGGCTTCTTCCTCGGCGCCAGTCCTCCGTATTTCTCTTGCTTCGGTGGACCCTCTCCCTGCTGCATTAACACAATGAATATTTTATTGTTATATATATATATCACAATTTAGCTATTTTAATTGTCATATGTATATATTCTAAAAGCTTTAGCTAACTAATTTAAGATAACATATATTAAAATTTCCACAGCATGATAAAAGGTTACTCACACTACAGAAATAAGGAGACTGGCGTTAAATGATTACTTTGACCCGCCTACTCTTTCCTTGCCAGGAGCCCAAAAAATTATTTTCTCATGAAAGCAATACAATTTTAGTGAGTGTCATCTAGGGAATTTCTTATACGATAAAATAGATATATATAAGTCAGATAGTTATACTCATTCATTGTAAAATTTAAACATTTATAAAATGATGTTAAAATTAAGTAAATGGATAAATTATTAAGGGTAATTATAAATTCGAGTTAGAAATTAAGTGTTGGATTGAAATGGTTTAATCTTGAGTGATGTCTAACATGCATCTGAGTTATGTATGAGCATATGTTAGATAAACTTACTGTGATTGAGGTACACATAAGAGGCGCTTATATATATTTAGTCTAGAATAGTTGCCTATGAGGCATGCTTGTTGGACACTTATGCACATGTTTAAAAAAGCCTAAACTTTGATACTTAACCCCTTATTAGTGAAATCATTATTGATTTTTGGCTTTTATATATTTACTCGATTTTTACATGTTTTATTTCTATTTTGATATTTTTAACATTTTTATTTCCAATCATGACTATTGTCATTGCATATTTGTTTACTATATCCATAAATATAAAACTTATATATACTTTGTTAAACGTTAAGTTAACTATTATAATCATTTGCCAACTTTTCAGATTAGCAGGCTCAGATGTTCTTTGTAGGAATTTTAGGCAGTAGAAAGCTATTTGGGGCAATATAGTATTTTAAGATATTTCAAACATATTTTAATTATTTAGATTAGTAGTTTGTTATTTTGAGTTCGGAACATAGTATTTGGCTAAAATCCTAATTGTTATAATTCAATTATAATATTGAACATATTGTTAGTTATTCTAATTTTAGATTTAATGACACTTTTCCTTACCTATAATAATTAGTCGATCAGGTGACAAGTTATTGCATCCATTTTGAAATGTGGCCCTCAGATTTTGGGCTTTAACATATATATTATCGGACTGTATCAGGGTATTTATTGTAATATCTCATCTAAACATTTGGATTGGGTTTGAATAGTTAACTAAGCATTTAGGTATAAGTTTTAATTAGAATCTGATTATAATATATTTTAATTTTGGGTTTCGGGTCTGGAGCATGGCCAAGACAAAAGTGCTATCAGATCATACCATGTGGAAAGGGTCCTATTAAGTTTGAAGAACTAAATGTATGAGTTATGTCATACTATATACTGAAATGTTAGATGAACAATGTGGTTTAAGTTAAAGATCTTGCCACTATGGCAATGAAATGGGAAGTGATGGATAGGATGGTTCAAATGCAATTTGTAATGTTCAAGTTTAATTTTAACTTAATCATAATCAATTAAATTGATATAATTAAAATTAAGGTCAAATGATAAAAAAATTGAACCAAAAGTCAACATTTAATAGAGTCACATTGAATTGATGGATATTTGATCGGCGTCCAATGTGTTCCCATGTGTGGGATAGACAGAGTAACCGCACTTGATGGACACCTAAATATACAAAATAATATAGACGCGCTCAAAGCACACCTAAGAAATGCCGAAGCGCAATGAGGCAGAACGTCTGCGCTCAAAGTACGCCCAAGGCTGCACTCATGCACCGCAGTGTTTAGCTACAGCGCCTGATGTGTGCCCAACCAGCACTCGAGTGCTACTTCAATATAAATATGAGACCTAGGTAAATTTTTGTTATTCTTCAATAGAATTTGAGAGAGAAAAAAAATAGGATAAGAGCAAGAAAGAAAAAGAGGAAGCCAAAGAAAATCAAATCAAGTAAATCCAAACTAGAATTTTTATAATTTGAAGTTAAGATAAGTACATTCAAAGTCTTCCTTTCTATTGTTATTATTCTTTCTTAATTCTTTGAACATTTCTTACTCCAAATACCCATATATAATATATTTTTGTAGTTAGGTGTTGAAGTATTACATGTATGTACTCCCACTCCTATTTCTTGTGATTTTTATGAAGAATCATATCATTAGTTCACATACTTTGAAAATTTAGCTATTTTTCTACAATTATCTTGTATACATATGTTAATTCATAGTTTAATGACTTAATATGCGATAAATTTTATATATTTTGTTACAGTAAGTTCTGGACTTTATATATTTGCTTACATGTTCAGAATTTCAGTAAATTTAACCCTCTGTGTATGCTATTTGAATTAAAATTATTGAGACATTTCTAAATTATTGATTTCTCTACATTTTTGCTAAATTTTGTTGCACTTCCATGCTAATTTAGCATTGATGTTTTAAAATTTATAATAACAAAATTTCTGTAGAAAGTATAAGAGTTGTATACTAAGAATTTAAAGAATTTTAAAAAAAACTCTAGCATTATACTATGAATTATGAGTATTTTCTCTAGAATGATAAAATCAAGAAATATAAAGAAAAATATAGAGTTTTTATAAGAATATGTATCAGATCATGGTGATAGTTTCAGTGAGTAGTATATTATTGCATGCCTTGGTATATTATAGTGGTAATTAAGATTTAAGCCTATCATTCGTGGACAAAAGTAACATTTATTTTCATCTATAGGGTTATATGTAGGATGACCTACTTACAGATTTTAAATAGTAGTGTACTGCTTTTAGTTATATAAAAATAAATATAACACATATTTTGCTTATCCAGTCTTTTAATCAATGAGGCTCTACTGGCCCTTAATCCCTAGGAAAAGTCAAGTTTTAGCATGATTTAATGACATAAAATTGAATAAGAACATAATAAAGAATTCTGAAAAGATAAATCTGAAAATCCTACATAAGTATTATAAAAATTTATGCCATTGCATTAGATTCTATCATTTCTTCCAATATATTTTACGTGCAAATTATATATATTTAAATACAAAATTATATGCCCTATTAAATTTTTGGCGCACTCATTACTTTCTATTTTTTAACCCCTTCAGATAAAAGGTTTGGATAATTACAGGACAATCAGAATTGAAAAAGAATCTATTCTAGGGAATTTAGAATTGGGAATTATGGAATTCTGATGTTCTATTTTGATTCTGGACAACAGTTAATGTTGTATTTCAGTTTTAGATAGCAATTTGATGTGTTTTTGTTAATCAAATTATGATCTGTAAGTTGTTAGACGAACATTGGTTTTATCAGTACCACGCTGATATAGTTTATGTTGATTTTGATTTGTAAGCCAAGAAATATCGATCATCCGACATTATGACAACAGTGAAATTTAATTTTGGTTTATTCAATTGTGTACTTTGATTTTTTATGGTTCAATATAGCTCCTCACGTATGGTTTGACATCATAGACGAGTTAGTGTCGAAACCACATGGTGACGTAATATATTTCGGATCCTTTGTATAGGTTGATTATTTTATTTGATTAGTCAAGGTATCGACGTGAAATTTATATTTAATGTTAATTAAATAATTAATTTCTAATTATTAGTATTTTTATTAATTATTAACATAGGATCGAAATTTAAGACGTGATATAATCGAATCTGAAGCCAATAGTGGGGAATTCGAAAACCACTCTAATGGCTAATGATTGGTTCACTAATGAATACGCGCTAGAGCTTTGGCAAATCTAGGTCTGATGAAGGTTGAAATTTGGATTTGTCATATTGAGAAAATCTTTAAGGTGATCAATTATTAGGAGGACAAGATGAGGTTTGTATCATACAAGTTGGACAAATAAGCCGGTCATTGGTCGGTGATGAAGCAAAAGATCTTAGGATTAGAGAACGAATGCATCGCATGAAAAGTGTTTTTAAAGGCTTTCATAAATAGGTATTTTCCAACGAGCTTATAAAAATAAAAGAAGGATGAATTCGCTTGCTTACAATAAAGAAATCAAACATAAAATATGATGTTAAATTCATTGAATTAGCTCTATATACTTCACATGTAATGATGGACGACATATGGATAGTGAGAAAAGTTCTTCAAGGATTGAATGATATGATTTGAAAATAGTTGGTGAGTTGACATTGATGATATATTGTGAAATTCTCGATTAGGCCTTATTTTATGAGTAGAACTTATAGAACAAAGTTTTTTGGAAAAAAAAATGAGTCAAGGAGATCAATGTTTAGGATTATGAGGATTTTGTATGAGGTCAAAATCCCATGATTAGTGGATGAGAATGGGAGCTAAACTCTAAGGTGCCTCGAGCAAGCGTCAACAATCAAAGCTTGTATGCCCTCACTGTGGGGAGTTCTATGGGGAAAGGTCTTATTACAATGAGATGGTAGTGTGTTTCAATTACAACTAATTTGGTGATATGATCGAAAATGTCCCTAGATAGCTACAAATTCAAATACTTTAAGAAGAGCTTTTGCCATATGTCTAAGAATGCGGATGCGTCTCCTTTAATCGGGGAAGGTAAGCTTTTAATTTTCAAGCCTTCATCATATTTGTTGTTAGAACCAGGGTCTACATATTTATTTATATCACCTAAATTGTCATGTCATCTGCATTCACCACTTAGGATTATAAATTATTCATTAGTGTTGTCTATGTTTATATGTAGATCTTTGATAATTGATATTGTACACCCTTTATGTGTAGTTTGGATGCATAATGGAACGTGCAGTTGGCAACATGTTTGATAATTGATATTGTATATCCAATGAAAGGAGCTAACAATCTCATGTACTTTACTCGGTGGTAGATTTAATTTTATTAGATATACATGACTTTAATATAATCTTAGATATAGATTGGTTGGTATGCTATCATACCAGTATAGATTGTTTTGACAAGAACGTTTTTCAATTTGGATTATAAGCCTTTTTTATTTTTAAGAGAATAAATAAAAATAGTCAACGTATGTAATTTCTACCATTCATGCATGCCATTTAATAAAAGTCAAGTGTCAAACATATATAACTTATATTACCACTACTATAAGTTATAATATGACTGTCAAAGAGATTCTAGTGGCAAAGGAATTCAAGGATATGTTTTCGGATGATTTATTTAGTTTACTACTGAATAGGAAGATTGAATTTGAAATAAAGGTGATATTAAGATCTGCACCAATTTATAAAGCTTCGTATAGGAAGGTGCCTTTGGAGCTAAAAGAGCTATAAAAAAAATTACAATAACTATTGGAGAATAATTTTATTCTACCAAGTATATTACCTTGGGGTGTACAAGTTTAATTTGTAAAGGAAAAAAATTGATTTATGAAGTTGTGTATAAAATATCAGAAGTTAAATAAAATAAAATTAGGAATAAGTACTAATTACTTAGAGTAGATAATTTTTTGATCAATTACAATTAGCTTATGTGTTCTCAAAAATTGACATTCAATTAGGGTACTTTAAACTAAGGATTAAGAATGAGTATGTAGTGATAAGGATTAAGAATGAGTATGTAGTGAAGACAACTTTCAAAATGAGGTATGATTATTTTAAATTTTTAGTAATGCCTATTTTACTAACACCCTTTCAACATTTATAGATCTAATAAATCAAGTGTTTCAACCTTATGTGAACCAATTTATAGTAGTCTTCATCAATGATATATTCAAGAAGCTACAGAGTATGAGATTCATTTGATGATCACTCTACAAACATTGAGAGAAACAAGATTATATGCCAAATTTAAAAAGTGTGAGTTTTGGTCTAAGGAAGTATCATTTTTAGGCCATATGATTCTGAAAGGAGGTGTTTTAGTTGAAGATCAAACTCCAAACATGCGAGATCCTACGAGGATGCAAGGTTCCCTAGTGCTTCGCCCCTTTTGTTGGAATATTTGCTACTAGAGCACTTATAGGAGCTGATGTCTCTATTGCCTTCTTCTTTGGCAAATTGTTCAATCGAGCAACATTCTAGTTGTCGCTTTTTCTAGTGAGTTTACAAGAATATGTAAGAGTAGACACTTATAAAAGAGAAAGAATGAATTCAATGATCTATTTATATCTAACTTATCAAGGAATATTAAAATATTAACAAGTTAGAGCTGACCAACAAGTATAACGAAAGCACAAAATTTTCGTAATTTGGCCAAATACTATAAAAGATTTGTCAAAAATGTTTTAAGGATTACAATACCATTAACTGCCTGACACAAAAAAATGTAGCATTTTCATTGGGGTGAAGACTTTGAAAGACGTTTTTAGGAGTTAAAAGGAATATTTGATGATTGTCCCAATCTTAGCTATTCCAAAAGTATCTAGAGGGTACACAATTTATTGTAATATAACTAAGAAGAAGTTTTTATTGAAAGAAGAAATTTTTAATGAAATTCATCAACCCAAGTGCACAATCCATTCGAGAGTAAACAAAATACATCAAGATTTATAAAAGATCTTTTGGTAAATAAAATATGAAGAGAAAATTTACAACTTTTATAAAAAGGTGTGTGGTTTGTTAATAGGTGAAGGTTCAACATAATAAGCGGTCAGGTCTTTTGTTAACTAATTTTATAATGATGGGTTTTCAAAGAGCTTTAAAGTATCATGACGATGTATGGGTGGTTGTCTATTGTTAACAAAGGTTAACTAATTTTATTGCTATTTAGATGATATTTTTAAAGGACTGTTTGATGAGACTATATATAAATAAAATAATTAGATTTCATAGAGTTTCAGTTTTAATAGTATTCAATTAAGATATGAGATTTGTATCATGGTTTTATAAGAGTTTTCATTGAGAGGGGGACACTAAATGAAAATTCAATACGGCTTATCATCTTCAAACTGGCAGTTGGAGCAGACTATTCAAATTATGAAGGACATACTAAGAGTATTGGTTCTAAAGATGAAAAGAAATTTAAACAACTACTTATCATTAGCTGAGTTTATCTACAATGAAAGTTAGCAGGCAAGTATCAGTATAACAGCTTTTAAAACTATAATACCCAAATTCTTATTTTGACAACTATTATGATTTTGGGTTAATTAAATATGTTTGAAATAATCATATATAGTGGATTTTGAAGGACATTCGATTTACAATTTTGTGCCTGAAGCGCACCCGAGGACTACCTGAGTGCTAATTCTAGTAGGTTTGCATCTAAGGCGTGTCTAAGTTATGCCTAAGGCGCCATTTATCGAGAGCTAACATTGGAGGGTCACCCCAAGGCTGTGCTTGAGCACCATTTTTGGCTATACCCTGTATGCCCGTTTCATACGTGGCATAGCAAAGAAGAGAGAGAGCAGAAAGAAGAAGAGAGAAAATGTAGAATTTGGGCATTTCAGTGTATCCTTTTGTTAGATCTATTTTGTATAAGATTGAGACAAATATCTATAAGCGCAATCCTTTGTGTAATTTCATATCTGATAACGTTTACTTACGTTATGGGGGCTTTTATGTATATGCATGTTATTTTATTTATACGATCTATTTCATGTGGACATGCATGCCTTATTTATCGGTCGTTCTGGGATATTTGTTGAGGGTCCTATAAATTTTGAGGATTTTATGATTTTATAAAATTCGTATAAATATTTGAGTCTGTATATGTTCAATATTAATATATTTATATGGAAATAAGTATGAAATTTGTATAGGCATTACATTGGTATATATGCATGTTGTTGGAGATGAGATCGCTACCTTTGTGATTCAATACATGATCTGCTTTGGATATATGATTTGTGATGCCTCTTCCAACGGGGAGATTTTGTTTTTGATGAAAAAATTTGTGACTATATGACTCTCACTTCCGCCGACAGAAAGATAGCTTTGTTCATAGTTGATCTACGCCATTCTATGTTAAAATGGTAATCACCATAATGTAATTACAAACATTATATATATATTCAGACATCATAATATATCAAATAAATTTGAGAATTATACCCAATATTGTTGGTGATAAAACATAGTGACATTATTGCATATCTATGGGAGACAGTATTCATAAATTGTCTAACCTGTTGACATAAATTGCAGATGATTTAATTTAAGGTTATTGAGAGTGTATGTAATCTTTCCTCAAATTAATCTTTTAAAATCTTTGGTTCTTCAAATTGTACATGCTTTATATTTTGATATGGATTTGTATTTGAATTTCGATTTGAGATTCATACATTTGCCCATGAATGAAATTTGGTCAGTCTCATGTATTCGGATATATCATTTGTCCCAAAAAATATTTTGATTATATAATTTTGTTTCGATCTTTGTTTATTCGTATGTAATTTAGATCCGAATTTTGATTTATCTAGTATACGTTTGATATGTATATGATATCAAATCATGATTTTCTATATGACATAATTTGATTATGAGATTTGATTTTATATCACGATTTGTTATGAGTATGTCTCGATGGGACCATTTGTGATATGGACTATGATTTGAGTATTAGACTATCCTCAAATTTTCTTTTGATTTTCGAACTCCATGATTCATTTTAAGTGATTTGTTTATACTATTTGAACCCCCCCTTTTTTCTAATTGTGGACACGTATAAATATGTATGTTGTTTTTTTGTAGATGTTAATACTTATTGAGACTTAAGATCACATTTTTATATTTATCCCTTTAAATTAGTAGACTTGGATACGCTTGCAAGAGTTTTGATACAATCTGTTGTAGCATTATTTATTTGGTGAGTATGATATTTTATTTTTGATTCGTGTTCGATCTCGAGGATGTATTTTGGACATTTGAGTATTGCCGAAAGAGCGCCTTTAGATCATGTTTTGAGAATTATTGGATTGAATATATTATATAGATTCGTTGTTGTCAGTATTTAATTATCTCACTTACAATATTTAGATAGTAGGTCATTTTGGTATTATCCGGATTTATATCTGATGAGATCCTGTGCGAGTTATTATTTGTTAAACCATGTGTATATTTGTTCTGTCACACCCGAGTTTAGGTTTGGTTGTTCATGTCTCAATGCTTTAGAAATATATTTATGACCTTTGTAAGTCATCGAATATGAATCGTTAATGATCAAGGACTTGATATACATTGAACAATTGATTTAAATTTTAGGACGACGAGATGTAGTTCTATACACTAACGCTATTCCTTTGATTAAGATATTTTGGAGAAACTATTCTTACGAGGAAACCATATGGGAATGAGAAGATGAGATCTGAGAAAAGTAATTCCATTTATTTTTTCATTAAGATACGTAAATTTTGATAATAAAATTTATAAGGAGATAAGAAATATAAGATCCAAGCCCTAAGATTCATAAAATGATATTAAAATTAAGTAAATGTATAAATTGTTAAAATTAATTGCGAGTTCTGTTTGGAAATTAAATGTTAGATTGAAGTGATTTAATCTTGAGTGACACCTGACGTGCAATTGAGCCACACTTGAGTATTTTTAAATAAAATAATCATACCTGATGTGTCTATGAGAGACACTCATACATGTTAAATACAGAATAGTAGTGTTTTAGGTATGCCAATTGAGCATTATATGCATCCTTAAAGAAGCCTTGGCGTTTGACTCGTGAATGAGTAACACATGCGTGCCAACTTGTTATATAAATAATTTATACTATATTTCAGCTTATGTTTTGTGAATTTTGAGAGAATAGAGAGAAAGAGAAGAGTAAAAGAAAGAGAGGAAGGAGGAAGAAGTGAAATCCAAGTGAATTCAAGTAAATCTTTGACAATTTTAAATAAATGTAAATATTTTTAAACCTGTTTTTTTCTTCATTATTGATTTTTTTAGAAATATTTATATATTTCTTATTTTAAATACTTATATATATAATGTTTGTTTATGTTTTTACTATATGTTACGTTATGCTCATTTTATTCCAATTCTTTAAGCTTATGTTTTAAATTTATACATATGAGCTTAAAATCCTAAATTTTTTTAACATTATTGCAAGTCTTTTATTTGTAAGTATTTTGGTGAAAGCTATACTTTGATTTGGATAAAATTGATTTACTTTTTTAGATTGAGGAAAAATATATATATTTATATTTTTATTTAGAGTTTTTAGCTTTAACAGTATAAAAATCATCATAAAAAATTAATAAAATATATTCAAATATATTTTGATATATTATTTATAATTTAAAAGTTAAACCTAATATAAACGAGCCAAAAAAAATGGCATTTGACTGAGATTATATAGAATAATATATAATTGATCAATTTATGAATCGTAAATAGTGGCATATAACCTTTAATTATATAAAAATAATCATAATCTAAATTTTAATATTTAACCATTATTGGTGAGATTATCAATAATCTTTGGTTCTTATATATTTATATGATTTTTGCATATTTTATCGTTATTTTGATAGTTACAATATTTTAATTTTCAATCATAATTATTGTCCAATTTATGTTTGATTACTATATTCACATATATAAAATTTGTATATGTTTTACTCAGAGTTAGTCTCATTTTTGTCATCTTTTGCTAACCTTTTGCATTTGTAGGTATTTTGTGCGCTAGAGAATTTTTCAGACAATATAGCATTTTAGAATGTTTTAGATATATTTTAATTATTTATTTTAGTAGTTTATTGTTTTGAATTTAGAATGTTGTATATGATTGAAAGCCTAACTGCTATAATTCAATTATTTTGAGTAGGGTCTACAATAAGATCGATCCCATCTGAAAATACAAGGCCTCTGTATTGCAAGCTCATGGGGGAATATGAAAATCTAAGTTGTTCAATCCGGAATGGAAAAGAATCAGGAATCTGTTCGAACTTCTAACCTGCCAAATGACTGAATAGCCAAATTACTAAAAATGCAGAACATTAAGGCACCTAATAACTTAGTAGAAGATCTAATTAGGTATTAAATTCTAAAAAATGGTTATATGAATCGATGGATGAACAACCAGATTAAATAGGCATTACAATCATTAAATAATGAGTATTAAACTTTAAATTGTTACAAACTTATGTAATGGTTAAGTCACTAACTAGTTTAACGTTTTCTTTGACAAGCAATCTTACTAATTCTAAAAAGACATATTAATTAATAATAAGGCTATAAATATAGTAATTTTTCATAGTTAAAAGAGATTCAGAATCCCAAAAATAAAATGCAAACACAAAGCGTCAATCTCAATGATACCTCTTGTGCACCTAATCTATGCATAAACGTATATAAGATAGAATCACCCACGTAAGGGCTACATGAGAGGTACTCATGTGATTTTAATCTAAAATAATTGCACCTGATGCATACTTATTAAGCGCTCCAGCACAAGCTAGAAATTGTCTATTTGCCTGAGTCACACATAATTAGCGTTCATGTATCAATTTATTATATAAAGATATTTTTGATTGATTCTACATATTTTCTAGAGGATCTTTAAAGAAGAGAAAGAAAGAGATGATGAAAAGATGAGAAGAAGAAAGAGAAGGAAAAACTAAATAAAAGTTGATTTAAAGTGAGTCCACATAAATTTTTGGTAATTTTATGTGCATGCATGTTCATCTCTGCACATTTCTTCTTTTCTTACTAAATCTTTTCAAAATTTTTAAGAACTTCTTGTTTAAATGTTCATATATATGATGTTTACTTTGTTCTCTTAATTATATCTTATACACGTATTTGTTTGATTCTCATTTAATGAGATTTTTGAAAACTTATATCTTAAATATATGTATGTTATATTTAAATTATAAAATCTTTGTATGTATATTCTTTCATATCTTTTATTTGCTAGTGACTTGTTAATCTTCTACTTTAATTTTGAAAAAGATAATTTATTTTTTCAGATTCAAGAAAAATTTATAGAATTATATTTTGGTATAAAGTTTTTAGTTTCATTAAATAAGAATCATTGTAAAGAATTGATGAAATATATTTAAATATATATTAATTTATTATTTACAAAAAGAAGGTCAAATCTAATATTCACATGTTAGAAAAGTGATATTTGACCATAATTATAATAAATAATATATAGTCAACTCATTCATAATTTATAAATAGTAGTGTATGACATTTAATTATATAAAAATAATTATAATCAAAATTTTAATATTTGATTCTTATTGGTGAGGTTATTATCGATCTTTAGTTATTATATGTTTAGACATTTTTATATATTTTATGTTCTTATCCATATGAACGATTTTTGTATATTTTATATTTTTATCCATTTAAATAATTTTTATATGTTTTATGTTTTTATGTATTTGTATGATCTTGACATGTCTTTTGCTCATATATTTGTACACATTTTATTGAGTATTAAGTTCACTTTTATCATTTTTTTTGCTGACTTTTCATATTAGCGTATTTGAATTTACTTGTAAAGATGGTAGAGATCGGAGAGGCTTATTAGAAGAAATAGTTTTTAGTATATTTTAGTTATTTTTAGATTAGTATATTGTCTTAGGTTCAAAATATGGTATTTGGCCACGAGCCTTATTATTATAATTCAATTATAATATTGGTTATATTGTTAGTTAAATTTGAGATATTTTTCTTATTTAAGATTTCATTTAATCATGAGATAAGTTATTGTGTCCACTTTAAATTACAACTTTTTGATTCCATGCCTTGATAGTATTTAATATAGGACTGTCTAATAATATTTGCCATATGATTATATCTCCGTATTTATTTGAAACTAAGCCGATTGATTAAATATTTATTTATTAATTTTAAATTATGGCATATTTTGTTTTCAAGAATTGGGTGGAATATTACTATTATAGATCTCAAGTATTAGAAAACTAAAACAAAAAATATATTTAGGGGTAACAGATTTTTTTATTATAATGAATGATTTTGGGGGAAAAGTCCGTGCAATCCAGCAGACTAGCATAACAGACGATTAAAAAATATATATTATTTCTTCTCTTTTATTAAGCCAAAGATTCAATCATCTCTTGTGCTAAAACAAGCAAAAGAAGCAAATCTATTTGTCGACTGCCCATGTCATTCCAATAGTGCTAAGGAGCTTTTTCGGAATGGCAATTTCTTTTTAGCGCACAAATAATATTATAATACTAGACAATCATTGACAGCTACCTAATAATTGATATCTAAGAAAACTATTGCATGTAACATGTAATTTAAAAATAATAATAGTAATTTTGATAACAAATAATAAAGTGACGGAATATTTTTAATATCAAGATAGATCTTAGAAGTATAATAATTTTGAGAGATTTCTAGACGGGTACTGCCACAAATGCAAAAAAGATGTTACGAGAATGGGATAGATTCAAGATTTATTATCTAGTACTTAACTCAATTTCGTACTATGCTAAATAAAAGACAAAAAAAGATATTTAAAAAAGTAGGTGCAGAGGCTATTAGATGACAAGTTCATTGCGTTGAATATTACCTTTGTTGAGAGCGATAATATTAATCTCTCAATTAAAATTTTTTGAAGCTGCATTGTATAGTTTCTATAATGGAAAATGAAAAATAGAGGAGGAGAAAATAAAAAATTTTCTATTTTAGAATATATATATTTTTTAAAGTGTTTAAACCTTACTTGACTTATATTTTAGACTTAAACTTTTTATACGTGAAGAGGTCTCGTACTTAGAGGAGATTTTGATCACTTGGCTAAGTAAATCAAAGAAAGATCTTAGGCATAGGAATATAATTTGAAAACCTTGATATTTATCACTTACTTTTAAGGCTTAAACGTCATTATAATAAATGCAGATTTAGTGGACAACCTACAAACCGATAGACAATGGATAAATTTTAATTTACAGTCATCTTTTTGATAAAAATTAATGGTCGAACAATTGGGAATTCCATGTTTGTTTGCTAGACCAATCTTAGACAAAATAGATATGGCAAATTCTAAGAAATAAGTTCATTCTAAGAGAAGTATTACTCTTTAGTAAATTTGTTTTTCAAATTTATTGGTGGACGGCTATAATTTTAAACAATAAAAAATATATATATTATCAAAATTTTTAAAATAAAAATTATCGGGCTGACAAGTAGTTTTGACAATCGGCTCCAAATTTGCAAGTATCGTTGGGAGAGAGAGACGTCTAATTTTACTTACTTTAAGATTTGATGGATGACTAATTTGTATTATAGAGCTTCTGGTATACTACTACATTGTGAATCGATAATATGTCAGCCTGTCTATAATTGTTGTTAAAAGAAGGAATCCTTCTACAAAGTTAACTATTAAAATCAAAATAAATTTAGTTATTGAGTGGAAGATATTATATCTATATATTTGAAGAGAAATGCTATTTTTATACCTTTAATTGTATTATTTAAAATAGTGTTGGTTTTATTCCATTTTAATTTTTAAATTTAAAATAATATATATATTTTTTGATATAATTAATTAGATATATGGGTAATACTAATGTGCATAAATAACTTAGACGAGACGATTGATTCTAACACTGAAACAGTATCCAAACATTGGGTATGATGATATAACTCTAATTACGGTTCTATATAAAAGTATGACATTCTAAATCAACTTTATTTTAACTACAACGGTTGTTAAGGTAAGAAACTCCAGTTTGCACTCGGGGACAATCAAAATCAAAATATCGAGTGTGTGTAACCTATAAACACAAAAGAGATGGAACTATTAGAATATACAATGAATAAACACGTTACCTCTTCTTCTTGGGGGGCCACATAGTCCTCTCCCCTGTTGCAGTCCGCCATCTCTGCCCCACGAGCCCCTGCTCCTGCTCCACCACCCATTCTCAATCAAAATCGCAACGCAGAGACAGATGCGCATAACAAATTGTTCATCAAATTAACAACAAAAAATCCGAAAGAATTCAGATAACCTGAAAGGGAAATTTTATCCTTTCTTAGGCGAGCCAAAAACAGAGCAACAGCAGAGCTGAAAAAGACAAAAGACGCAGGAACATATATGCGAGAGAGAGAGAGAGAGAGAGAGGTATCAAAGTTTACGTAAAAGCAGGGAAAAGGGATAGCAGATGCAAAACTACGGAAGAGGCAAGAGACAGCGGGAAAGAGGGAAAGAGGAATACATGGTAAGAAGCAAAGTTAAGAAAAATACGCCGGCTTCAATATTTTATCAGTCTTAACAAAAATTGGTTTAGTGGTTGGTAAGCATTTGGTACGGAAATTGATGGGTGACATAACATTTTTAATTTTTAAATATACAATATAATATAATATTTTAAAAAAATAATAAAAATAAGAAATTGGTGGTCGAGGCTGCGGTACTTAAAATGGATCAAGTTGTGATGGCAATCCCCATCCTTTTCGCCGTCGGGCCACCATCTTGTGCCACCGACACTTCCTCACAGCCTCGTCCACGAAGCACATGTTTTGAGATGGACAATAAATGTTACCAAAACATATATATATATTATTAAAATTATTTTTACTTTATTAGACTTAATTATATTATCAAAAATATATATATTTATATGCCATATAATTACTTTTTAGCCCTCCATTCTAATTTAGCATATTTTTTTATTAATTTATTTTGTATGAATATCAAGTAATCTAAATAAAGAAATTGATGAGATATTGTGTCAGATGATAAAAAAATCTCTCTAAATTATTTATCTATCTAATTGAATGCAAATTGATTTTTAGTAGATGAACAATTATTGATTACTTTAGTAGTTGAATTATCCAGCTTAATTGTAGTAGTCCCTATTCTTTATGCTTTCCACAATTTAATGTCCAACTATTTTTTCATCTCCCTAATCCTTCATGAAAATGAAATTTAAAAGGGTAGAAACATCTACAACTTTTAATTTTTAGCATGGCAGGTATTTTTTTTAATCAATTTGGTAAACATCCGATTAATTTTACCCATTGGTTGATATTAACATATCCCACCAATTGATGTGATCCATAAACTTAGAAGATAACAACGCTATTATTGGCTAATGTTAATAATTTGACGACGATCTATTAGAATATTCTCATTAACCGACCCCTTAGTTGGTTGCTTGGTCAGAGGATATTGCTTGGGCCAGTTAAACTCCTTCCACCATGGAGCTTGGTGATCAGTCATATTTATGTTAATGTTCTAACCCTTTTAATTACTTATATTTGATACGAGGCACTTAAAGACTCAACAACTTGGTTTCATTGATTTGGAGATATTGAAATTAGTAAATGACTCTAAGTCATATAAAGACATGACTTAATTGTTGAAAATATAAACTCATGTATGGCAAAAAAAAAAGTATTTTATCCAATATTAATTTAGCCAAAATTAGAATTTTGTTGATTTATTTTACAAGTTATTGAATATCTCATTGTCGATGGTAGAATATTCTACTAGAGAATTACCTATAATATATATAAGGTAAATACACAAAAGAGGAATAAAGATAATTTTTGTTCTTAAAGCATATTGGTATGAGGTGTATTTATAAATAGGGGATGAATACTCTATATATAATCATCTAACTTGTAACGTTTAGTCAACTAAGAAAGTTCAGCCATCACTATACATAAAGGAAGATAATAAATTCTCTTTACTTTAAATGACCAATTGTAGATATCTTTCATATTCTATAATTATAACATCTTCCATTTGTACATAGTAGTCTTGACCTAATTATCCAAGTCTTTTTAAAATAGGCTTTTGAAATGTTCAGCATACAACTAAGGACCAACTCAAAAATATGTATTTGTCCTGGAATTAAACACAAATTTTAGTAATCTCTTGATATTTAAATGGCACAAATGTTTTAGCAAATAATTATTAACAAATACAAATTTATTAAAATTTTTATATTTTAAATATAAATAAATGAATTGTTTTTTTAAAAAAAATTATTGAAATGAAAAGTATAAAACTGAGGACAACAAAAAATATTTTTTAAAAAAATGAAACTCTTAAAGACTAAACAGGACCCTAGGAACCCTATGGTAAATAAGTATTGATTCATCCATGATTGGATGACCCGGGGGCAGAACCACCCTACCAAGCGTGGATCAATTAACCTCGCTCAAAAATATATATAAATATTTTTTGAAATTAATTTTACTAAATACTTTTACGTGATCCCATTAAATTTACTTATTGGTTACTATAAGTGTAGGCTCGAAAATAGAGCGACCAACCGACACAGGCATAATGGAATCGAAAAGAAAGAATAGAAGTAAGAATAACGACAACCGATATTTACGTGAAAATCTCTTTCAAATCAAGGGAAAAGTCACCGGATATTAAGTCCGTAAAATTACACTATGTATGATATAGAGATTACAAACAGGAGGCGAAAATACACACACAGTTGGGCCTTCTTCATCTCCTCTATTTTTCTTTCTTACTCTCACACACTCTCACTCTTTCTCTGTTGTTCCACCCACACCTTCTTACACACACACACACACACACATATATATATATAAGAATATACATAATACTAGCAACAGTTAGATCACCACGTCTTATTCCATGGTTGGTGCACAGTTCTCAAGAAGCATGCATCAGTGCAGTAGCAGGTGGCGCATGCCTGCAGTTACAGCAGATAGATCTGCTGTCTTGAAATTCCAAGGTTACCTAAATAAGCAGGTCAACCTACCCCTTTTCAGACATAGCAAGTATTCTGTGTTGCATTAACAAGACGGTCAACCTTGTTGACCGTCCTCTCGTTCAGATCGGCCAACACCCTGTTGACCATCTTCATTGTTGTTCAGAGAACCCTCAGCTAAACCGATCAACTTAGACTTTCAGTCGGTTAACCATATTGACTGACTGTTGACCGTCCATCCGATCAACGACGTTGACCGAAATTTCTTCTAGTTTTGATTGAGTTATTCAAGAAGAAGAACTTCTTCACGGAAGTGATTCCCAACAAGCTTCCCCTCAAGACCGTAAGGAAGTTAAATCTGTTAGCCCGACCATCTTGCCACATGATTCATTCGTTCCTTTTGGTAGTATCTTAGTCATCATGTCTACCCCGTTTTCTTCCGTGCTAACCTTGTCCAGTGACATAAACCTTCCTCCCAAGACCTCTCACACCCAATGATATTGTACATTAATGTGCTTTGATCTAGAATGGAGTGAAAAGTTCTTACATAAATAAATGGCACTCTAACTATTACAAAGTACCACATATCTCTCTTATTTAATGCCTAACTCTTGAACGAACTCCTTCATCCACAACATCTCCTTGCAAGCTTCTGTAGCTGCGATGTATTCGACTTCAGTGGTGGATAGGGTTACGCACTTTTATAACTTGGACTGCCAAGAAACTGCACCTCCCGCAAATGTCACTAAGTAACCCGATGTAGATTTACGTGTGTTAATATCTTCGGCCATATCCGCATCCGAGTAACCCACCAATTGAGACTTGTCACCTCCAAGACACAGGCACCTCTTAAAGGTTCCCCGAATATATCTCATGATCCACTTCACCGCGAACAAATATTCCTTTCCCGGATTGCATAGAAACTGATTAACCTGTCTCGCGGTATGAGCTATATCCGGTCTGGTGCACACCAGGGCATACATCAGGCTTCCCACAGGTATGAGTAGGGAACGCCTTTCATGTATTCCTTGTCGTCATCCCAGGTCGGGCGTTGACGAGTGCTCAGCCTGTAGTGGTTCGCCAATGGTGTGTTTACGGGTTTCGACTTATCCATGTTAAATCATTGGAGTATTTTCTCAAGGTAGTTCTCTTAAGACAACCACAATTTTCTTGCCTTTCGATCGCATAGGATTCTGACTCCCAAAATCTGCTTAGCCGATCCAAAGTCCTTCATGGCAAATGAACGCCCAAGCTACTCCTTCAGCTCCATTATCCGGCCACTATTACATCCAACGATCAACATATCGTCCACGTATAGGAGAAGGACAACAAAGTCATCATCCGAGAACTTCTGTATAAATATGCAGTGATCACGAGTTGTTCGCCGGTACCCCTGACTGGTCATGACTGACTTGAATTTCTTATACCATTATCTAGGGGCTTACTTTAATCTGTACAGACTTTTTCTTAAACGACAAATAAGTTTCTCCTTCCCCTTGGCTTTGAACCCTTCCACTTGTTCCATGTAGATCTCCTCCTCAAGCTTTCCATGGAGGAATGCAATCCGGATACCCATTTGTTCCACCTCAAGGTCCTGGGCGGTAACCAGGCCCAGTACAACCCGGATGGAGGATATTTTCACAATTGAGGCAAAGATCTCTTCAAAATCAACCCCCTTTTGTTGACTGAAGCCCTTCACTACTAACCGTGCATTGTACTTTGGCTTCTTGGAATTTTCTTCTGGCTTCAAACGAAAGACTCATTTGTTCTTGATGACATTCTTCCCCTTAGAAAGTTTAACCAAGTCAAAGGTGTAATTCTCATGAAGAGAACTCATTTCTTCTTTCATGGCTTCCAACCAATCCTCTTTGCTGTCGTCCTTCATTGCCTCTTCATAGTCCTCAGACTCTCCGACATCAATAAGTATGACATCTTCATTTGGTGACAGACGGATGGACGACCGTCTGTTGCGTGAGGACCGTCTGACAGAGACATTCCCTACCGGTTGAGGAATGACTCCATCAATGGTGTCATCCGGAGCCATGACCTCCTCTTCATTATCCACAACTGTCTCTTGTCCATGATCCTCTCCTTCCAATGATGCCGGACGGACAGCTTCAATGCTTACTTAGTCCGTTTGCTTATCGTCGGACTTGGCCTTCCTGCCAATGTCTTCGATCGTCTCATTTTCAACGAAAGTTACGTCCCTTGACCGGACGAGCTTCTGGTAGCTGGATCATAGAATCGGTAGCCCAGTTCATCTTTCCCGTAGCCCAGAAAGACGCACTATGTCATCTTTGGTTCCAACTTTGTCATTTCGTCTTTTGGGACATGTACGAATACTTTGCATCCAAATACTCGTAAATGATCATAGGACGGCTCCTTGCCCGTCCATATCTTTTCCGGCACGTCACCCATCAGAGGTTTATTGGGCGACCTATTTATAATGTTGGCCGCCGTCCAGAGTGCTTCTGCCCAGAACGATGCACGAAGTTTTGCTTCATAGAGCATGCAACGTACTCTCTCCAAGAGCGTACGATTCATCCGTTCTGCCACTCCATTCAATTGTGGTATCTTTGATGGTGTCTTTTTCGTTCTGCCACTCCATTCAACTATGGTATCTTTGGTGGTGTCTTTTGATATCTAATACCATGTGACCGGTAGTAGGCATTAAAAGATCCCAAGTATTCGCCGCCGTTGTCACTTCGGACGGCTTTTAACTTCTTTCCCGTTTGACGCTCCACGAGAGCATGGAATTGCTCAAAAGTATCAAGAACCTGATCCTTGATCTTCAGTCGGTAGACCCACAGCTTTCTAGAACAGTCGTCAATGAAAGAAACAAAGTATTAGGTTCCACCAAATGACATTTCTCTGAATGGTCCACACACGTCTGTGTGAACAAGTTCTAGGAGTTCTACCTTTGGAACGGACAAGTCTCCACGAAATGAAACTTTCTTTTGTTTGCCGGCCAAGCAATGAGGACACATCTTTGATTCTTCCACCTTTGCTCCAGTGATTAAGCCTTTCCTGGCCAAGTAGGACAGCCCACGATCACTCATGTGACCTAACCTTCTGTGCCATAGATCCATTGTCTCATTATAGATTATACCATTCACATCTTCGGCTACTGCACAAGCCTTCATTACATATAGGCCGGAGGCCTTCTTTCCTCTTACTACAACAAGAGATCCTCTGGTCAGCTTTCATTCACCTTCATAGAAGGTATTGCAGTAACCTTCATCATCCAGCCTACCAGCTGAGATGACATTCAGTCGAACATCAGAGACATGACGCACGTCTTTCAACATCAGCTTCGTCCTATTGTTTATGATCAAGACAACATCTCTCTTGCCTATGACTGGTGATGTTCCTTCATTTCCCATCTTTATTACTCCAAGGTCTCCCGGAGTGTAGGATATGAACAGTTGCCTCCTGGACGTGACGTGTAAGGTGGCACCGGAATCGATTACCGAGCCGGACTCTTCGTCCATCACATTTGCCACATCTCCTTCACTAGTCAGTAGGAGACCGCCTGCTGTGACTACTGAGACGGAGGACTTTTTCTCTGCCCGTCCTCTATCACCTTTTTCTTTTTCCGCATTTTCTCGCTTCCATTTGAAGCAATGCTTCTTAATGTGGCCCTTCTTGCCGCAGTGGTGGCACTCGAGGTTTTGATACCTTGACCTTGACTTGCTGCGGGCTTTCTCTCCTTACTTTTGACCACCGCCTCTGCTTCTTCCCCTCAATTCAATCATAAGTATCTCAGATGTTGAGGTCCCTTGTGACCTCCTTGACTCATTTATGAGTAGGAAAGTAATAACCTCATCCAACCTTAGTGTATCCTTTTCAAATAATAAGGTTTTGACAATATGATCATAGGAGGCCGGTAGAGAAGCCAGTAGGACCAACGCCTTGTCCTCCTCCTTAATTTCTTCGTCAAGGGCGAACATCTGCGTTAATATCCGGTTGAACTCGTCAAAGTGCTTCTCGAAGCTTCCTCCTTTCGACAACCGTAAGCCATAAAATTGTTTCTTAATGTGTAGTCTGGTTGTCAAAGATTTGGACTTATACCGACTCTCCAACTTCTCCCAAACCTCCGCCGGGTCAATCAAGCCAAGCACTTCCTGGAGAGTGTTGTCCGCCAGACACATTTTAATGGTGCAATTTGTAAGATTTCTTTTATCTTGTCATCCATCATCGGTCAAGTTTTCAGGCTTCTCATCCTTCTTCTTCAACGCCTTTATCGTCCATTCTCTGGTGAGAACATTTTTCACCCTTTCTTGCTAGAGAATGAAATTACCCTACCCGTTGAACTGCTCAACGCTGAATAACATATTCTTTGATGATGCTGATGTCATTAGAACAAAGTTCTCTACCTTACTCTCTAATACCACTTGTAGGCCCGAAAATGGGGAGGTCAACCAACACAGCCATAATGGAATCAAAGATAACGAATAGAAGTAAGAATAACGATAATCGATATTTACGTGAAAATTCCTTTCAAATAAAGGAAAAAATCACGGGATATTAAGTCCATAAAATTATACTATGTATGAGATAGAGATTACAAAATAGGAGGTAAAAATACACACACAGTTGGGCCTTCTTCCTCTCCTCTATTTTTCTTTCTTACTTTCACACACTCTCACTCCTTCTCTGCTATTCCACCCACACCTGCTTATATACACACACACATATATATATATGAATATACATAAGACTAACAGCAGCTAGATTACCACGTCTTGCTCCATGGTTTAGTGTACAGTTCCCAAGAAGCATGCATCAGTGTAGTAGCAGGCAGCGCATACCTGCAGTGACAGCAGATAGATTTGCTGTCTTGAAGTTTCAAGGTTACCTAAACAAGCAGGTCAACCTACCCATTTTCAGACATAGCAAGTGTTCTATGTTGCCTTAACAAGACGGTCAACCGTCTTTCCGTTCAGACTAGTCAACGCCCTGTTGACTGTCGTCATTGTTGTTCTGATAACCCTCAGCTAAACCGGTCAACTTAGACCTTCAGCTGATCAACCATATTGACTAGCTGTTGACCGTCCATTCGGTCAACGATGTTAACTGAAATTTCTTCCAGTTCTGATTAAGCTATTCAAAAAGAAAATTTTTTTGACGGGACTGATTCCCAACAATAAGGATAATAAAAATAAATATGAAGATGCTACCTTGACCCGCACATTCTGACAACGGTGATTTTTTCTTTAAAAGAACCAGAGTTAATAATCACAGCGTCAAAATCTTAAAGATATATAACACAAAAAGGGGGGGCAAAAGTCAGTGAAAATTCCAAAATTATTAATGAGCTGTTAATACTTAATCCATCAAGTATTTAAGATAATTAGTGAAATTCAGTGCTTATATTGCAAGTATTTCATCGTCGAAGCGCAATCCTTGACTGATTTACGCTTCAATAGGGAGCAGAGGCCGACGGCTCCTACGCTTCTATCGGTGGCGTATTTTATATTTTAATTTTATAAATTTTACTTTTGTATTTTTAGTTGAATATATTTCATTTTTCTGTTTAATCTAACTCGATTTTACAGTGAAATTCTGAATCGCGGCAATTTTACTAAATTACTATTCTTCTTTTCTAATTAGGTACTCTAAGATGTTTTGTTAATCAAATTTGGTGCCAAATTTTATCATATAATTGTATTTTAGGGACTGCATAAACCGATTCATCATTTTTAGTGCCAAATAGGATGAGGAATATTGTGGAAAATTGACGCCATTTTTTAAATATAACACGTTATAATTGATTTAATATGCGGAATCATTACTTAGGATGGTAATTGGAATCTATTGATACGTTAAAAAAATTTTGATTAGTAAAATTGACTAGCTTTGCCATTATTTAATAAATCCAACTTGAATCAGAAAAAAAAAAATTAACAAAACTCAAAAATATTTTTGAATATTATGAGGTTTGTCAAAAACATTTATCAGTGACATTCCGTGACTAGATAGAATAAATATTTTAAAATATTCTCAAATATTATAAAAATCAGAGTATGATATACGCTAAATGCTTACAAATGTATCAATTCCCATCATCCATGCCTTACTTATATACACGACATGCTTATGTGTGAATTTTATCTTAAATACTAATGGTGCTATATACTTAAAACGTGCATATGCATATTTTATTTAGAATGTTCACACTTGATATATGTTCAAACCTCAAATGTACATATTTTATCTAAAATATTCATACCTGATATATGTCTAAGACGCACACGAGCACAATTTATACAGAATGTCCGTACCTAATACATGCTTGAAGGGCACACATGTGTTGGGACACGGACCATTTTAAAGCTTTTGCACCTGAAACACACATATGTGGCAATTGTACGATGGGACACTCTTTCTAAATAGCTAAAATAAATAGTAAAGATTTTACGACACATGAAATTTTCAAAATTTACGGCACCTTTCTTTTGATTTTGATCAATTGGAAGACCAACTGGATATAAGCTAAAAGCCACCATATAGTGTCCCCATCATACTCACAGGTATATGGATAGAAGCTCAGCTATAAAGAACAGAATCAACACTATTTTCGCTTTCTGCTCCCACAATTCGCAAATCCATTTATACCCGAAGCCAAAGTCGTGATTGTTAGCAACAGTCATCAGATAATGCACGACCGACTGGGAAAACTTTGGAAAAATGATGTGCCAATCGACCTTTAATCCATAGACAAAATAATTAACATTAACATACTGATACTCAAATCATTAATCATTATGCTACACCGTGTATAAACGATCAAAATATGCCAATAAGCCAAACCGAATGCATTGGTGCAACCCCAACCCCGGTATCACAATTATACAATGCCAAATACATTAAGATATCAACTGAATGCTGATAAGGCAAATAAAGAAAACTCTGTAAATAAGGCTAATAGAAGTCTTCAACATAGTCCACCGTGGACCTCAATCCCCTTCAATGCTAGTGCCACCGAAATGAAGAGAAAACAAGGTCATGCAGGGAAGAAATAAATTAGTGAATAGTAGCAGAAGCAAGAGAAGGAAGATGAGAGGCAGAAGAAAGAACAGGGAGAAAAGAGAAGCAATGATTGTCTAGAAAAGATGAAAACATACACTTTTAATAATAATTCAATTTATTCATTACTTCTTAGATAATAAATTTAGGATCCTAATAGAGATGCTCTATTCATAGATTAATTAGAAAACAGACATAATTTTATTATTACCAATGATCTGAAATAAGTAAATAGCTGGAAAAAAAAAATACATCATTCCAAATATATTTTGGAGACTATGGAGGTTACAAAATTTCAAGTATTCCAAAAATATGACCATATGGGAACAAATTAAATTAAAACTCTATAAATCTATGAGATGTTTGCATCACAAGGGTGAGCTAAAGCTCAACAATTATATCCATAAACTATATAACAAAAATTAAAGGTCGTGAAAAAATGAAACCAAATGAGGCCACAAATATGAAGAATGAATCAAATGTCATATGAGTTGAAAACGCTATAAACCAAAGGTAACAAGAGGAAATGCAATACCATCAAAAAAAAGAAAACTAATATTTGAACCATAGGCTAATGATAATTCCCATTTCCCACTGGCAAGGTTAAGATGGAAGGTTAGTATGCCAATATATTCAAAACCTTATAGATGAGGTCATGCCACTAGTATAATTTATGGGTGGACCTTTCCAAACTTTCACACACAAAATAAAGATAAATATGTCACAAATTATATCAAACCGTCAATTCCCATAAACAAATCAATGGTTTGAAGGTATCAAATAATCTCTCTCTATTTAGGACAATTCCACAAAACAATTGAAAAATATTTCATAATATGGAAATCGAATACTGATGCATCCCTAGTACGCGAGTTGTGGTACGAATTAGGTAATCACTCAATCTTCCGCTACAAGTCGAATTAGAGTGGGTCCAATCTCCGTCGTTGCTAACATGGAACCTGCGCACCACAAATTATAAACAAAATATCAGAGAATTGACAGGACTCACTTACCGATTTATCCTCCGACGTTCAAGTTAGAAATCTTTCTTAGAAAATAGAAAGATGTAAAGATGTGAGAAAATGTAAGATTGCATATGAATGGGGGATATGAGAGGAGGCCTAACTCCTAGTGAGCGCTCGACGGGAAATGGCTTACAGAGACAAAAGTTTAAGCTTTGATATGACGCGCTCAGTGAGTGGCTCACTAGGGTGAGCTCGACGGGGAGTGACTTTGTATGGGAGAGATAAAGCCGTGTAAGGAAAGAGAGCTTGGTTCTTTCTCCGATCCTGAGTCTCGCTCAAGAGTGGCTTTCCTACCGTAAAAATTGCTCTCTCCCCATCCTGTGGATGGAGAGGAAATTTATAATGTTTCACAGCGAAGGCTTTGGCACCAAGACTGATGACAAGTATTCCTTTGGAATTCGTTGGCCGCTGGGGCATTGCCGAGAGCTACCGTCTCAGATGTCGTCTTGTGAAGTTGACGTGACCATAGCTGGTGGTAGCTGACAGGAGCCAGGTCTCTCCCCGCTTAGATTGGCTAGGCTATTGTTGGTCGGCGAGCACGACGATTCCCCGCAATTGACCACCATCACCATTGGCTAAGACCTGCTGTGCATGTGTCTTCTGCCCTGCTAGATTGCCATTACTGAGGTGGAGGGTGGACTTTGCTTCAACTGGTGGAGCTACAAAGGCTTTCCCCTGAGGTTAGACTGCTGGTCCTCCATTGGCCTATACGTAGTAGATAGACTGGTTGGATGGTTCTTAGGCCTTGCATTAGGCCTAGCTAGCTAATCGGCTGGCCGTCGGATCGTCCATTGTTGTGACTGGATCGGCCCATGTCATGGGTGGTCCTATTATTAGCCCCCCATGTTGGAGAGCTGGGCCTTTCCAGTCTAGGCATGTCTGATGATGGGACAATACTTGCTAGCCCTATTCACATGCCTCTTCCCGAGACGCTCCAATCGTCGGTTCCCAAGAGTTACACCCCTTTTCCAAATGCTTTGCAATCTTCCGTATGATGGTGTAGGGATTCAACACTCTATTTGGAAAGATTCTGTTCTGAACCAAGACCTGGCCTCAATTCCTTGTCAACAATTGGTGGACTCATCTTTTCTTCGGGATATTATGGTTATAAAAGGAGGATCCTCTTGTTCTTTTCTTTCAGGTCTATCCTCACACCGGCTAAGTGATATGGGAGCTCGACGTTGCCTTAGTCCTCCCAAAGCCTCGTGCCGGGATCGGGTGGAGTCCTAGAAGATTTGAAGACAAGTTTGGCGCTTGCAGCATTGCCATTGTTCTGGTTGTTCTTGTGCCGCCCAAATCCTACTCCGACTGATCTCGTGCTACCATGCTTGGCAGCTTGGTGGTAAGGTCCCTTCTTTCTTTCCTCCTTCGATGGGCTTTCGAAGGTCCTCTTCCAGAGGGATCCCTTGGGGCAGGCATTTCCCGCAAACTTTTCGATCTGGGGAAGTGGCCCCGCCTTGATCTCTTCTCTAGGGTCATTTCCAAAGCTTACGGAAGGCGTTTTTGGGTGGGAAGCTTCTCTGATGTTGACGGCGGTGTTTTGTTCACTCTTTAGAGAACCGCTTCCCATTCACCTTCTGCGGCACCTAGTTTTCGGTTAGGACGTTCTATAGGTAGCTAGACAAAGTCCATGTAGTGTTTCACCCGTGACTGTCCTCCCTACATGTGTTTTTCCCAATCCAATTTTCAGGTGAGTGCCGCCGTTTTTTCTGCTTCATTTATCTTCTACAATGCACTTATGCTGTTGCTTTGTGATTGGGGTATCCTCGCACCATCGTGTGTAATTTGGCATCTGACAGTCAGTGAATCGTGCTTCCGGCGACTCAGTTATTTGAAGACCAACCTCTTGGTCAACCATCTTGAAAGCTTCGCCAGGAGGCCATCCGAGACAAATGTCCTTGTGCTGGCCTGGGTGGCGCTCAATTCGCTTCCTGTTTCGAGCTGTATCGTGTGACGACAGCCACCTCTTTATGCTGTTGGTCTTCTGGCGACACCGTACACCTTCATGATTGCCGCTTCGGCCGGCAACGCTGGAACTTTCGAGATCAGTGTACCGCATTTATTGCTGACAAGACAAATTGATAGGCAGTTGTTAATACTGGCGTGCGGGAATTCGAGACGTCAAGATTATTTTGAACGACTGGGGGAAGGAGCGTGTCACGGCGTTCTGCGGTACTCGCATGCGTGGTTGCCATCATGAGGGCAGCCGTTCGACTTCCCTACGACGTCGTTTCTAGCTCAAGGTCTTTGCCTATTTAAATCGCATGCCTCATGTTGTTCCCGCACTTTGCCTTCGTCTTCGACTCGTTGCGAGCTTTCTCTTCATTTCGCGCATTTTCTTCTCCTCTTCTAACTATGGACACCAACGACATTAGGAAAATTCGATCAATTCTCACCGTTGAAGACATCCAGTTGCCACTCTCTTAGTTCAGGATTCCAGGGAACACAGCATTCCTACTACCTGGTGAAGATGACAGGGCTTGTTCTTCGCCGGACAGTTTCATCACTATCTACGAGATCCATTTGCAAGGTGGACTCCATTTTCCAGTGTCGGCGGATCTGTACGCGATCTGACAGCCTTAGGGGTACCGATGGCAAGGCTTAGGCCCAATGCCGTCCGGTACCTGGTGTCCCTTTGTCTGCTCCTGGTGCCACGGATATCGATTCACCACCACGTCAGTGAGGGTGACATTCACCATTTTGCAAAAAGCTGACTGGATTTCTTTGTCTTCTCGCGCTGGCTTTAACTTCAAGGGACGAACCCTAATTCAGTCAAGCATTGAAAGGATCGTTTATTTTACTTAGCAACTCCTTCCGACTGGGCTGTCTCCAACAAGTGGGGGAAGGTGAGAATCAGCATCACCAGGTCCCTAGAGGAGAGTAAGAAAGCCCAGGAGAAACCCTTGGTTGATTTGATCCTGACCAATGCCAGCACCTTCAAGGAAAGAGGACATTGGCTGACTTCGATGGCTCAAGAGGTGATGTGCACTGTGGTCGTTCTAGAAGAAACCGTTGCGCCAGCCCTCAAGTTCCCAGGGTCGGAGGACATCACGTTTGTAGAAGCCGAGTAGGCTGTAGAGTTACCTGAGGCTGGCTCAAGATGTCCTCCCCCCGAGGGGGTTTCCTTCACATAGGTATTCATTTGGCATCCCTTTGCCTTTTTCCTACATTTGTCTTCCTTCTTCTAACACATTTGCTACCGACGGGTTTAGGAGAGGGCTCTCCTGCTTTCGGAAGCCATTAGCTTTTTGGCTCGAGGGCACATCAATGCATCAAAGCACGGAGTTGTTGGCGAGAGGGTTGAGGCCCTGGAGGGCGAGTTGTGCGCGGCTAGGAAGAAGATTACTTCCCTAGTGGGGTCACTTCACAATTCACAGGAGCGTTACCATCTCTCCGCAAATGCTGCCTTCTGCTTGAGGATCGGTTGAGGGCCTCCATTCTAATAGTGGATCATGGGAAGGTGCTGGAGGGTAAATTCTAGGATGATATTCACCTCTATCGGTGAATCACATAGCTAGTAGCTCTGGACTTTCCGATTTTCTTTTTTCACCCGGCAAACGCTAGTGTCACCCAAGGGTCGAACTTACTTATTCCTTCTGCAGGGACGGGTGAGCTTTCATCTTCCCAACCGGGTGGTGACTAACTACTGAGCCAAATCTCTCCAGACAGCTAGATTTTTTTTTTCTTTTAGGAAAACGGTCCACTTATTCATTCGGAACTAATTGTAATGAAACCAAATTGATTGCCACGACCTTTGTGGCTGATGGTTCGCTACTTCATGTACAATAGCTTTCTCTTTGCTCACCTGGTTAAGCTATCATTGCCGAGTTTTCCTAAGGCACCTCTGCCCGGTGGTGCTCATTCCCTTGGGAAGGGAGTGTTACGGCACTTTGATCTTGTCGGGTGCTCTATCCTATTGGAAAGGCGTCAACGCATGCCCAAAGATGAGCCTCACTAGGGCTAATTAGGTTTCATGGCCGCAGTAGCTGGGCCCTAGCAGAGTTGTAGGGAGTGTTGCCCATGCGCGTCTGGTCCTAGTCCCGCGGACCATTGTTCTGAAGGTGCTCTCTCCACTGGAGGGAGGTCATTGCACACTCGTTGTAGAAGCCCCCTAAGGTTTCAGAGGCCACTTGGTTGGGAGCTCCAAGAGCCCCTAGGCCTGATTTTTGGCAGCCCCTAGGCCGCTTGGTGCGATACCAAAGTTTAAAGTTCAAGCACTATGTGGGCCGCTTGACTTGGGGATAAGGTTTTTTGACCATCAATGGGTCACAAAGCAAGCCAGGACGAGTCCTACCTAACTTAGGGACAATTTGGGTCACTTAATTTGATAAAATAACAACCATGCACGCAATCTCATGGGCACATATGCATGAATAAATAACAATTTTATTAATTAAAAATGTGATACAACTATAAGCATTCGGGATGATGCACAGGGATGTTACTTGGGCTTGGCTGGAGCTTATTGGTACTGCTACTTAAGGTTAGTGGCGTTCCATATCCTTGGGATAAACTTGCCGTCCTGAGTGCAAAACTTGTACGCGCTGTTCTGAAGGATTGTTGAGACAAGGAACTATCCCTCCTAGTTTGGAGATAGTTTGTTCCTATTAGCAATTTTACCGGTTGCCTCTATGTTCTGTAGGACGAGGTCCTACACCTCAAACTAGCGGGCTTTTACTCCTTTATTATAGTACCATGCGATCCACTGTTGGGATGCTGCAGTCCGAAGTCAAGCAGTGTCTCAAGCCTCCTCAAGCAAGTCGAGGTGCTCCCTGAACCTTTGAGAGTTGCTGAGGGGGTCAAAACTTTTGACCCAAAGGTTAGGCAGACCGACTTCCACAGGGACGACTGCCTCCGTCCTGTAATATAGACTGAAGGGCGTTTTATGGGTCAGCTCCCTTGGGGTGGTTCTATACGACCAAAGAATGGAAGGCAACTCATCAGCCCAAGAGCCCACAGCATCTTCCTACTTGGTTTTCAACCCATGGAGTAGCGTTTGGTTTGTCACTTCCACCTGCTCGTTGGCTTGCGTTGTAGGAAGGCAACTGAGGTGTGAACCAACTTTATTCGCAAGCTTGTGTAGTACTTGGTGAATTGTTTGTCGGTAAACTGAGTTCTGTGGTCGGTCATTATGATCTTAGGAATCCCGAAACGGCAAACAATGCTCTGGCGAACAAACTTTGTCGCATTCTGCTCAGTTATTCGCGCTAGTCGAGATGCTCTGGTGAACGAATTTTCTTTGTCCGAATGCCACGAGCAAAGGTTCGAGAATGTCAAGAACCCATTGCGCGAATGGCCAGGGTGTTCAGAGGGCTTGTAAATTCATGTGCTGTTGGTGAGGTATGTTCCCATGGAGTTGACAGCTTTTGTACTTCTTCACAAATTCCATGGAATCGTGCTTCATTGAGGGCCAGAAGAAGCCTTGTTTCATTACTTTGAAGGCTAAGTTCTTGCCCTCTATGTGTGAGCCACAAACGCCAAGGTGCACCTCACTCGATGCATAGTCGGCCTCTTCTGGTGTTAGCCATCCCATGTAAGGGACTGAGTATCCCCAACGGTATAGTCTTTCGTCTATAAAGGTATACTAGCCCGTTGTCTTTCTCACATGCTTTCACCCGTCTGGGTTCTCCAATAGGGTGCCATCAGTTAAATATTTTCTATATAAGTTCATCCAATTGTCGCCGTCGGCTACTTACAGCACCTTGCTCTTGGGATAGCTAGGACTTCCCGCATGTTCTTGGAGTATTGTTCTAGGCCACTGGTTGCTACTGCCTTGCCAACTAATCGACCTTCTAGTTCTCTTCCCTGGGTATGTGGATTATTTTGACTTGATTGAAAGCCCAAATTAGCCCCCCCGCCTTGGAAAGGTACTTTGCAAGTTGTAGACTGGACGCCTCGAAACTCTCTTGGATTTGGTTGACAACAAGTTCAGAGTCGCTACAGACTATAAGCGACTTGGCTGAGCATTCCTTAGTGAGACAAGCCCCAACGATAAGCGCCTCGTACTCGGCAACATTATTGGTAGCTAGAAACCCAACGGTGGCAGAGTACTTGATTTCTAACCCATCCAGGGTTCACAAAACCACGCCAGTTCCACTGCCTGCCTATGTCGATGAACCATCGATGTTCAGGGTCCATGTCTGAACAACCAACCTATCTGCACCTCCGGTGCAGTCGAGGGCATCAGGAACCGAGGTCGTTGTTTCGACTATGAAGTCGGCGAAAGCCTAACCTTTCATGGTTGGCCGTAGTCAGAACTTCGCATCTAACTTGCTCAGCTCAATAACCCATTTGGCCAGTCGCCCAGAAATATCAGGCTTTTACAATATCCCCTTCTAGGGTTGGTCCGTTAGAACAACAATCTTGTACGCCTAGAAGTATGGTCGCAGCTTTCGAGGGAGTATATCAGAGCCAACGTGATCCTCTTGGCATGTGAGTAGCGGCTCTCGGTGTCGGTTAAGACCTTGCTAATGTAGTACACTAGTCACTGCATGCTTAATTGCTGCTAGATTAGGATCGAGCTTGGCGCCGTGTCGGAAATCGCCAAATACAAATGCAACTCTTCGCACTCTTGTGGTGAGGTCAAGAGAGGAGGATGGGAGAAATATTCCCTAAGCTTCTGGAATGCAACATCACTCGGCCGTCCATCAGAACTTGGTTGCCTTGGTTTCCCTTAGGGCTTTGAAGAACAGTAAGTATTTCTCTGCCGATTTTGCCAAGAACTGAGAGAGGCGAATGACCCTTTCGATGAGCTTTTGGACCTCCTTTATGATTAGACGATGACTCATGTCAAGGATGGCCCTTATCTTTTCGGGGTTTGCCTCGATATCCCACTGAGACACTAAAAAGCCCAAGAATTTCCCGGAGGTCACTCCGAAAACGCACTTGGCAGGGTTAAGTTTCATCTAGTGCTTTCGAAGGACCTCGAAGGTCTCGCTCAAGTCGCGAACGTGGTCATTGGTGACTTTACTTTTGACGAACATGTCGTCCACATACACTTCCACATTTCGGCCGATTTGGGCTTCAAATATCTTGTTCACCAGCCATTGATAGGTTGCCCCAACATTCTTTAGATTGAAGGGCATGACCTTGTAGCAATAGGTCTCTTGATCTGTCATGAAGGTGTGTTCCTCATCCTCCGGAATTATACTGATTTTATTGTATCCCGAGTAAGCGTCTATGAAACTTAGCAGCTCGTGGCTGGAGGAAAAGTCCACAAACTGACCAATCCTCGGTAACGGGAAGTTATCCTTTAGGCATGCTTTGTTCACGTCGGTGAAATCCACGCACATTTGTCACTTTCCATTGCTTTTCTTGACAACTAATTTGAATATTGGACCTCTCTGATAAACCCAGCATCGAGTAGCTTTTTCACTTCCTTGCAGATGGCGACCAATTTCCCGACCGAATGGTTACTACATTTTTACTGGACGGGCTTACGATCATGATCGAGGTCCAACTTGTAGACCATTAGTCCGACCGGTATCCCCGGTATGTTGGCAAGAGTCCACGCAAAGATATCAGCATTTTGCCCGAGGAAGGTGATGAGACAGTCGCGAACGAGGCCCGAAAGGAAGCTACCGATGTGTACGCATTTTTCAAGCTCATGGGGTCCAAAGGAATCTCATCAATTGACTCCCCTGATTAAGCCTATTGGAGGGTAGCATCTTCCCGAAAATCAAGGTCCCCAGCCGCCAAGGTTGGTGTCATCGGAGCGACTTAGGATAGATAGCACGTTCAGCCCATCACTTAATCTCCTAGGACTTCTCCAACACCGCAAGACGTCAGGAATTTCATCTTTTGATGTGGAATCAACATCTCTGCCCCAAAAGCGGTTAAGTCGGGCCGTCTCAAGATCACGTTGCAGACAGATAGGAGGTCGACGATAAGGAACGTAAGCATCCGGAAAGCCATGTGCGGGTATGTTCCCAGCGTTACCTCCAGTTGAACAGCTCTTTGCATGGTCACTAGTTCGTTGCCCAGGCCATACAAGGGTCCCTCGGTAGGCCTCATATGGCTCTTTTTAATCCAAATTTAAAGAAAGTATCAAGATACAACAAGTTATAAGAACTTCCATTATCAATAAAAACTCGTTTTAGTTTGTAGTCTATGGTACAATCTGAAACGATGACAAATACAACCAAAGGGTTAGAACAAGAGATCACTACATGCGTCATATCAACATCGCTAAAACTAATAACATCGATCCTAACCCCTACCCTCGGCTTCTTGCAGCTGGAAGTACTCTCTAGTGGCCCGAGGCATTACCTTTTCCTAGCTTTCTTGTTATCATGTTAACAACCCCGGCTACCACTCGATTCCTTGGTTACTCCAGCGCATCTTCCTCTGCAGCTGCGAGAGCCTGTCCTGAGCTCCGTAGAAATTTCGTGCAATGCCCCAGGTGGATCAGGTCTTCGATCTCCTTTTGCAGAGTCTGGCAATCCCCAGTTCCGTGACCTTGAGACCGGTGGTAGTAGCAGTATTTGGTTTGGTCTCTTGCCTCTGACTTCTTTGACGCCTTGAGACATTTCAAAAACTTCTCGTCCCGGATCTGAATCGGGATATTTGTGTACATATTCGTCAAGGGAGTCAGGTCCTGTGGTTGGAATTCCTTTCAGGGACCTGGCTCCACACGCAATTGCTTGCGCAGCCCTCAGGATGGTAATCATCCCTGCTCCTCTTCTTCTCATTTGTTAGTCTCTCCGACCGCCGGTCCGCGCTTTCTGGGCATTTTGTTCATTAGCCTCCTCGACCGCAATATACACCCAGGTGATTGTTTTGGCCTCCCGGAAGGTCTGAGGGTTCCGATGGGCTAAGTGCTTAAAGAAGTCTCCGAATGCTAGGGTGGCAATACAAATGCTGGGCTTCCCTTGGTCAGTGAACCCGGATATCCTTTGTGTCTCGGCGATGAAGCGGGTTAGGAAGTGCTTCAGGCTCTCGTCTCGCCGCTGTCAAAGCCAGATCAAGTACCACGACTATTTCACCTTGCTTCCACCGGAGGCAAACTAGGAAAGAAAGCAATCGGCGAGCTCCGTGATCGTCCAGATGGAGTTTAGCTCGGAGCTGTAGAACCAAAGGCGAGTGTCCTCTTTGAGTGTTAAAGGGAACCACCGGCACATGGTGGCCTCACCTAGGTCTTAGAAGCTTAGCAGCGTGCGAAAGTGATCCAAGTGGTCCATTGGATCGGTATTCCAGCCATACAACTCAAGGGCCAACATTTTGAACTTGTGGGGGAGCTCCCTTCAGCATCGCCCCTAAAGACGTGCTACCATATCTTTTCCACATTCTCTTCCATGTGAGAGATGGAGGCGACCCTCTTGGCGTTGAGGAAGATCCTTAGCTCCGAGTGGTTTGGAAAAGAATGCGCGGCCGAGCCACTTTCGACCTGTAGCGGCCACGGGCTGCAGGAGGCTTCGCCCTATGCGGAGGGTCTTCTGTCGCTACGGGAGTAACGAGGGTTCTGCCGCTCAGGGCTCTCGTCTCGTGTCTTGTGGCTCGAGCGACCCTTCGGCCGTGTCTGAGCCCTACTGCTCGAGGCCTCTTGGGCCCCAGCGTCGTCAAGCCGCAGGGTCTTCTAGGCCAGAGGCTTTAGCCTTTAGCTCTTCTTTGGAAGCTGATGATTGTACTGTAGAGGCAGGAACCCCCTGTTGCTGCGTATCCAGTCAGCTATTGATCCTATGGATGGCTAAGTATCTTGAAGACGTCTCCCATCTGGGCCACCAATGTGTAGACATTGGTCTCAGGGACGCTCACTGCATGGCTACCCGCGGAGTTGTCATTGCCTTGGGTGGCAGTACACTAGTTTGTGCCCTCATGTTGACCATTTTTGTTGTTAGAAGTGTGGTGATTGGACTTTTGTTCCGTTCTCACAGACAGTACCAATAATGCGTCCCGGGTACTCCGATTGTAATACGAATTAGGGAGCCACTCGATTTTCCACCACGGGTCAAACTAGAGTAAGTTCGGTCCCCATCGCTACTAACCTAGAACCTATGCATCATAAACTATAAACAAGAAGTCAGAAAATTGGCGTAACTTACTTTCCGATTTATCCTCCAATACTCAAGTCAGAAATTTTTCTCAGGAAATAGAAAGATGTAAAAAAGATGTGAGAAAATACAGGATTGCATATAAATGGGAGACGTAAAACGAAGCCTAGCTCCTAGTGAGCGCTCAACAAGAAGCGGCTTACAGAGACGGAAGTCTAGACTCTAATATGATGCATTCAGTAAGTGGCTCATTAGGGTGCACTCGATACTGGATGACTTTATATGAGGGAGATAAAGTCGTGTGAGGAAAGAGAGCTTAGTTCTTTCTTCGATCCCGAGTCTCGCTCTGGAGTGGCTTTTCTACCGTAAAAGTCGCTCTCTCCCCATCCCATGGATGGAGAGGAAATTTATAATGTTTCACGGAGAAGGTTTTGACACCAAGACTGGTGACAGGTGTTTCTCTAGGATTCGTCGGCCACTGGGGTGTCGTTGGAAGCCACTATATCAGATGTCGTCTCGTAGCATTGACGTGACCATGGCTAATGATGGCCGACAGGGGCCAGGTCTCTCCTCATGTGGGTTGGCTAGGCTGCCAATAGTTGATAGGTATGGCGATTCCCCACAGTTGAACACCATCATCATTGGCTGAGACTTGCTGCGCTGACGTCTTCTACGCTGCCATACTGCCATTGCTGAGGTGGAGGGTAGACTTCGCTGCAATTAGTGGAGCTACAGAGGCTTTCCCCTGAGGTTGGGTCACTGATCGTCCATGAGCCTATGCACAGCAGATGAGCTGGCGGGATGGTTCCAGAGCTTTGCCTTGCATTGGGGCTAGCTAGCTAATAGGCTGGCCACTGGATCATCCCTTGTCATGACTGGATCAACCCGTGTCATGGGCGGTCCCATCAAATACGTAGAGAATAACTAAACTAATTATAAACAAATAAAAGTAAACAAAACTTGTACGATGTAAACTACATTAGAAACCCCATATGTCATATTTTTTAATGCACTAATATCTTCACATATTATCCCTACCCCTTCTATAACTATCAACCTCAGGTATAGGAAGCAATATCATGAAGGAAATTCATAAGAGTTCAAATGGTAGCTTTCATGAGGATATTTCTAGAAAACTAAAGCAAGATTCTTGTCATGAAAGTCTAACAAAGAGAAAAACATTAAATTCAGATCACAGAAAACAAAGATAGCAAATCTGCGAAGTACAAATTCCAAAGAAATCAACCAAAGCATGGCTAAGCAAGATATGAACAAATATAAATAAAAATAACCTTGGAATTAAGATGGAATCGTGTAATTCTTTTTTAAGGCTCCATACGGCAAAACAAATTACAAGTCCTTGGAACCAATTTAAAGCACCCATGATAATTTAAAAGAAAACAATACAGGAATCAAAGATGGAAGTCATACCAAGGACAATACCAGGATACCAAAACTAAAGCATAATCAGGACAACTGTACAAAGAAAGGAAAATATGTAACAATACAATATGTTCCAACCAAAAGAAACAAATGCAGGAAGGAACATATAATAATCAACTTGAAAATTTACTTACAAAACAAAGGATATGTAATGAGATATACTTGAAAAACAAGGGGAGAGTCCTGGAGTATACTTGTCATTCTAATCATAAACTTTGCAAAGGAACTTGTTCATTTTCCTTTACTAAATATCTCAACCTTCTTTCCCCTTTTCAATTCTGTAAAAGCTCTACAAATCTAATTTAAAAGTGTAGAGAAACCATATCGAGTACCAAAGACACAACAAGCACCTCAAACCACCATATCAAGCCTTCTCATGTTTTGATGTGTCACACTAGGATGGATCAAAAACACCAATTGGTAATCACTAATGAGCCTTGTTATCAGAAAATTGGCTAATCAGGATTTGTGGCAAAATAACCAGATTAGTGCAGCCATGCATCACAGAAAAGGTCATAGTTCAAATGCAGCCTCAAACATCACTCAAACCTCATGATTCCGGAAGTCCCCCGTTCAGATGCCGCTCAACGCCCTTTTACAAATGCTATTGGGAACACAACTTAACCATATGTGCAACTTTTTTTTTTTTTTGGTAAGTATAACCATATGTGCAACACCATCAAACTATTAATTTACTTTCATAATCCAACATGCGACACAATCTAATTATAATTTCGTTATTACAATCACGTTAATTCATCTCAAACATTAATGCCTAAAACATACCAAAAACATATCATGGATGAATGATGTGATGATCGAAGTATCCAAGAGTTGAAATCAAGTGTAGGTATGGAATTTCTTACTAGAACTAGGCCAATTTACCAACCTCCATTTCCTTTTTCCTGCTTCCTTTTCCCTTCAACTTATCCTCTTTCTACATGCTTCTCCTTTTCCCTTCTTTCTTCTATGCTTTCCTTTTTTGCTGGGCTCTCGGCTGATGAGGAATTATGCGGGCAAAGCCTTGTATTTTTCTTGTTATAATGCCAACAACTAACCACCCTTTAAAAGATACTAGTTTATCCAAAAATCTACCTTAACAAATTTTAATCATGCATAATTCCAAATATATGAACATGCAATCAAATAATCCTAAGTAACACAAAAAGAAGTAAATCCTTACTAAGAATAAAATATATTCTGGGCAGGTCCTTAAATACATCATGATCAACCTTGGGAATAAAATATCACAACATTAATCAAAACCTTTAGCTATAATATCAAAATCTGAAAATCCAGGTATTACAGACCGGGACCCTCATGGACAGACCTAAGAAAACAGAAGCCCAACGGCAGGACTCATATCTCATAAGATACCTCAAGCAGGTGTAAAATGATCACTAGAGCTGAAATATAGAGGCCGAAGATTCAGGCCGACCCCATTTGGATTTCTAGTTTTCAACCAACTAATAATACCAAATCACAATCCTCTCTTGACCATACCAACTTCACTGCACTTTACAGCCCATAATTTACAACCAATCAAATTGCTGTCTCTAGATTTTTCAACACACACAACTGTAAAAACACATGCTAAACCTCTCCTGAAGGAAAAGTCTTTGAAAGTATATTTCTGCAACAACCAGAGAAGCTTACCAAGCTTTCCAGACAGATACCTGCCCATATGCAATCAGAGATTGTGACAGGAAACAGTTTATGACAATGACAGCACCAACCTACTGCAGCAACGATTTCATGCCTATAACCGACTCATTTGGACAGGTCCCATCTCTTTTGCCTTGGTTCTCAGAATGTGCTTCTGTATCTTTCCCGTGGCGGTTTTAGGAAGCGGTCCAAACACCACCGACTTTGGAACCCAGTAAGCAGGAAGCTTGGACCGACAGAACCTCATTATATCTTCAGCCAATCTCTGCTCATCAGATTGATCCACGCCAGGCTTCAATGTCACAAAAGCACAAGGAGACTCTCCCCACTTCTCATCTGGCCTTGCAACCACCGATACCTCCAGTATTACCGGGTGCAGGTAAAGAGCATTCTCTACCTCCACACTACTGATGTTTTCACCTCCAGAGATAATTATATCCTTTGACCGGTCCTTAATTTCAATATAACCATCAGGATGCTTAACAGCCAGATCCCCAGAATGGAACCACCCATTTGCAAAAGCTTCTTCATTAGCTTTGGGGTTCTTCAAATAGCCTTTCATCACAGCATTCCCTCTCATCACAATCTCTCCAATGGATTTTCCATCAGCAGGCACAGGCTTCATGTCTCTCATGTTGACCACATCTAGGCCCTCCAAGGCAATGTATCTAACACCTTGCCGTGCATTAAGTTGTGCTTGGGTTTCCGGGGGAAGGGAATCCCACTCCGGCTTCCATGCACATATTACCGAGGGACCATAAGTTTCAGAAAGGCCGTAAGTGTGGGTAACACGAAAGCCACGCTGGGACATGGCAAACAGAACAGAAGGAGGTGGGGCAGCTCCAGCTGTCATTACATTGACTACTCGAGTTAGAGGACGGATTGTCTCTGGTGAGGCATTGATGATTGTGTTGAGAACAACAGGTGCCGCACAGAAGTGAGTCACACCATGTTCAGATATGGCTTGATACACTGCCTTAGCTGTCACCTGTAGAAAAGCAAAAGGTTAACATAAGAGAAATGTTATGCAAATTAAGAAACAATAATACCACTAAAACAACCCACCCAGGTTAGCACCAGGAGATTGCTATGCACCATTGGGTATGTCGGCGCGAGTTTAGAAAAAGAAAAACACTAAAGCAGAGTTCAATGTACAACTGTAACTTGGGACCTTTGAATCCCACAAAGTTACAGAAGATCGAGGAATAGGAAAGGCCTGTTTCCGGAAAATTGTGTCCTGCTTTCCAGTCTTCTGGAAACTTTCCATATTACATTAAATAAACTAGAAAGCTTGCAAATCCTCGAGAACGGTCCCTAAGCTTCCTGCTCGATACTATAAGATCCAGAAACTTGTTGGGAGCAGTTCGTATTTTCCAGAGCAACTAAATCCAAATTGACAAAATACTCTTTGACAACCAAGTGGGTAATTCATAGGATAGGGAAACCTCTGCTTAATGAACAGAGACATAATAAAGTTACCATAACTTTAACAGTGTTCAGAGTCATGGAGGAAAACTCCACAAATTGGGGTCTAACAATTCATTGGGTAGACTCAAACTCTAAATGATGCATTGAAAATAAGCCACCATATTTACAATACCAAACTTGCACAGGTTAAATGTGGTAATAGCTCCAACAAATATCCCATTTCATTTCAACACTAGGAAAAAAATGTTGCCAGGTTGCATTAGCTTTTAAGTGATAATCATGTAAACAGTAACTAGTATAAGACAGCTATATTTAGATTAACAGATTCCAACTTCACAGAAATGTACATGCCAAGCTGGGTGAATTACCTGCCTAAGGCATATACTTGTTCCACATACAGCAGCAAGGGCCCATGTGTAGCACCAACCATTGCAATGAAACATGGGTAATGTCCAAAGATAGATAGCTCTTTCAGGCAGTCCCCACACAAAAGCACTACTTAGAGACATGACGTATGCCCCACGGTGGCTCAACACCACCCCCTTAGGGCTGGCTGTCGTACCAGATGTGTACCCCAAAGTAATGCTCTGCCACTCATCTTCTGGTGGTTTCCAAGAAAAATCAGGGTCACCAGTCTCCAAGAACCTCTCATATTCAATGGCTCCTTTACTCAAAGCATGTTGGAGTCCCTTGGGATCACAACTTTCATCCTCTATAACAATTAAAAGTGGCCGCTCAAATTTGTCTTTTCTTTTCTCAGACACAATTTTCAAAGCTTCCTCAGCTATGGTAAAGAATTCTTGGTCCACCATTATAGCCTCTGATGAAGAATGCTCTAAGAGGAAAGCAATGGTTGGTGCAGTCAGACGAATATTAACAGTGTTCAATACAGCCCCAGACATTGGAACTCCAAAATGAGCTTCATACATGGCTGGGATGTTTGGGGAAATTATTGACACCTGCAAGTGTAAAAAGCATACTTAAGGTTAGGTTTCCAAAGCTCAAAGAAAAACAGCGTAGAGATATATGGGCCAATAATCAGATTAGAGTGCAAGAAATCATCATCATCAAAAAAGCATCAAATCCGCATCATCACCTTTGTGAATCCTATCCCAGTATTTTATCGATTTAAGAGAAAGATGCATGAAAACCAAAAACGAATACTGAATATTCCATTCTATTATATTTCCAATCTGCAGAACATTTTGAGAAATACCTGCTGGCACAAAATAGAAGAACCCACATCAATGGCGCTAGTGGCTAATTTGCTAACAAGAACAATTTGTAATGGTGCCAGATGCTAATTTGCAAACAAGAACAATTTTTAATATCCAAGCAACGGAAGAAAGCTCCAAGTAGCCGCTGCAGGCACTTGTCAGCTATACAAGTGCAACACAAATAGCTGATGAATTAATAAAGCAGTTTATCATATTAACCACAGAAAAATTAACTGGTGCCTATGAATTGCCTTCTGGATCCTAAATTCAATTATAAAATTAATCATATTTCCATATATCAACGGATTTTGCAAAGTTTATGTAACGACCCGAGTTTCAAAACATGGTAATTAAGACGAAGTTGGGCTACTTAAGGGTACCGGTTCCCGAAATATAATAAAAGATGAGTAATTAAGTTAAAATAAATGAATTAAGGTCAAGAGGTACGAGAGGAATTGGATTGAAAAGCCCAAAGATCCGGAATTGGTAAATTGGGAACTGAAATTGTAAACCGAGAAATGTTAATTCGTAAATAAGATTCCGGGCTTTAAATTATGATAATCATAGCTTATTAATGTTATATAATCAAAATTAGGGTCCAAGGATGTGAAAATTTGGGTTAGAAAGGTCAAAACGGGTCCCGGACGGCGAAAAAATGAAGTAGCCTTGCTGCAAGCTTGACGTGGGCCTAACCCGCACCCGACCAACGCCCGAGATGCCACCTAGGCGAGAAAAACAAAACCTCCAAGCCTAAGTAGTGCTCGAGACGCCACTTGGGAGCGAAAAATAGAATGGTGCACCGATGGTCGCCCGACTAGCGCTCGAGGTTTTTATATCACGCGAGGGCTTTTCCTTCGCATTTGTTTGGCCTTTCTTGACTTTTAGAGAGAGAGGGATAAGGAACTAGAGAGAGAAGGAGATAGAGGCCCACAAGTCAGAATCCGTCCGAGAGCTAGTTAAAAAGGCGATAGATCGAGATGAGACAAGTGCACTCATACCCTCCTCTTTTGTTTTCTCGCACTTTTGTCTTGTTTTCTTCAAGTATCATCGTTCCGATACCCGGTTAGATTTATATTTTATAATTCCCAAGATTTAAGCATGCATATATGTAAATCCCATGCTTAAATATGTAGATTTGATAGGTTTTCGAACAAGGAAACCCTAACTCCCACACCCGGTCATGTTACCCATGAATTTTTGGGGATTTTGCTTAATTTGGGACTAGGACATGATTACCCATGACTTAGGCATGCTAATTTATCAATTTGGTATCCGAAATTGTGGTCTATGTGGAATTTTGCTCAAGGAGACCCTAACCCACGCCCGGACTCCATTTAAGCTTCGATTTGGAGTTTGATGCATAATTGACTTAGGATTATGTTTACCCATGCTTTGAAAGTGATAAGGTATCCGTTGGATGTCCGGAATTTTGAGGATTAGCCGATATGTGTTTCCGAACGCAATGAACGATATTCACATATTCTTTCCCATGCTTAAATGTTAATTAAGTTTTGTATAAGTTCGATCGACTAATCTGGAAGCTTCGATATATACATTTGTGAAAAAAATTTGCGTCTGAAAGATTTCAAAGTCAATCTGCCCTTCGATGGTAAGAATACCTAATCTTCTCTATGATTACGATATTCGAATATAAGTTAAGTCGTAAAAGCTCTGTAAGCCAATCTGCTCTTCGATGATAAGTATTCTAAGTCTTCTCTGTGCACATGATATTCGTATATAAGTTAAGTTGTGAAAAAGACTTAAATCAGTAAGCAAGATAATAAGTATATGAACATTCGGAGGGAGATTCCACATTTGAAAATTTGATAGATTTGTTCTCCCAGATGAAGATATTTGTAAAATAAGTTTGGTGGGTCCACCATCAAAAGAACAACAAATCATAAATTAGGACCACGAATTTATGTTATGAAGGGTAACATCCCTAAGCATGCCACTAAAATGATAGTAGAGACTCAAAGATTTGTTCTGGTTGCGTATTGCAGCGGGTGATATTATTGACATGCCTTAAGACGTTACGGTGGTAATCGAAGATAACTCCGTCTTTGAATTTTGAAAATTTGTGGAAAGAGCCACAACTTTTGAACTTTTGGCTTTTGATTGTGTGGATTGAACACAATCTATCGTCGATTATTCGCTCCTTTGGCTGGAGGGTCTACTCACCCGGGTCCGCAAAGATGAATATTTATACTTAATTTGCATCTTAAAAAAAAGAAGAACATAAGAAAGAAATAAATTGTATTCCAAGCATATCCGATCAAGTTCATGTTCATGCATTTCCTTCTACTTGCTTATATTGTTTGCTGCTTTTGAATGTGATTGCATTTATAGAGCTGTTAGCTCACCCTTACTGAACTATTCAAAACCCAGAATTACCCAAGCACAGGATCCACAGGTCACACCCAAATGTGACTCTGAATATTCACTAACCGTTAGACTTACACCATAAATAAGGAAAAATATCTTAAACCCAAAATCAGAGTAACCAAAATAAAATATCCAATATTGTATTGAAATTTAACGATTCCCAGCCTATGGCCACACAATATCTAAATCCAAATAAATGAACTCTTGGTCTAAAAATCAAAACTCAACTGAAATAGCCTAAAACTAGCTTTCCTGAAAGCCTTTTCCATCGTCCAAAGTAAGTCCTTGCAATCACATCTAAGTCTGCTAATCTGAAAGGCTAACAAAAATAAGGAAAAAATGAACCTCATACTCAGTAAAACATGTATAAATTTTATATATGTAGATATAATAAACAAACCTGCAAAAGACAATATTCATAATGAGAAACCAATATGCCAATCAAATCAAACTTGTGATAAACCATGCGAACCTTGTAAACTAATATACATACATTGAACATGCCAAAATTCATGTAACCACGTAAAAATCGATAAAATTGTACACCATGTGAAAATCATTCAAAATGTATAAGAGTATAAAATACACAAAAATTTGCCAAACATATAAGAACAAGAATCGGTAATGATTTCACCAACAAGGGTCGAATATCGAAATTCGGGTTATGATCGTTTCTACATAGTCAAAGACCATACGCCACTATTTACGACCAGTGGAAGAGCTGACTACATATTATTTCCTACAATCGGAGTCAAATTCCACTTTTCTGACTCGTGGATATTATGTTCAACTTTTGATTTGCAAATAATATATTAAGATGTGTCCAAATGTATTTTGTCAATTCCTTACAATTGACATTATTTAGTCAAAAACTAAAAACTCTATACCAAAATAAAAATAAACAAATATTTTTTTCAAGCTGGACAAATAATTTACTACCATCAAAACTAAAGTAGAGCTTTTATCAATTTACTTACAAATATATGGCATGCATGAACATATGTGTTAGGATTAATGGCATGCAAGAACACTTTTATAAAGATTTCAGAATTTTAATATATTTTGTATGAATTTAAGACATAACCTTACTAAAATTTCATGAAATGAAAACAAATTGACATACATGAAGACTATAGTCATATAGAATAAGAAAATATCACATACATGAGTATTTAAATAAGAATTGCTTAGAGATTTTAGAAAAAAATTAGCAGCAAAGTAAAAAAGAGCTTAGGTGCACTTGCATTCACTTAAAATTACCAAATATATGCTTAAATTCACTTTTATTTCACCTTAAATTCACTTTCTCCTTCTTTCTCTCTCTTCTTCTCTCTCTTTTCTCAACAACTCAGAGAAAATGAACAAAATTAGTCAGAAACTTCTTTAAATAGCATAATGGCGTTTATGCACCCATCAAGCTTGATGCCCAAATCATACTTACACATGAGCGCCCATTAGGTGCTAAGATTCTGAAATAAACATGCATGAACACCCATTATGTGTACATTAGACACGGTAATTCTACCTCAAACACGTTCATGAATAGCTCAAGCACACATTAGGCAACACTCGAGCATGACTCACTTTGGTCAAATACTTAATTTTTTACCAGAATCCGTAATGGAATTCAATAATTAATCAATTTACTTAAATTTAACTTTTTGAAAATAAATCTTAGGGTTTGGATTTTACATATTTTTTTCAAACCTTTTGCTTTTTCGAAATTTGAGAAGAACTTTTCGTTTTCATTTTTTTGAGATTATTATATGAAATAAGGTTCAACTAATCCATAATCAATTAAAATCCAACGTCAATCTAACGTACCTTAGAGTATCGTCCCAAAGTACACATTCATGGTGAAGCCTCCACCAATGGAATAAAGTGTGAAATGTACTAAGTGTGCAACATAAGATATGAAGATCGCCTAAGTACAATCATAAGGAGAGTCAACCAAAAGACCATTTTTTATGAAAGCATAAACATTTTGTAGATCTAGCCTACTCAGCATCTTTTTAAAGAATTGATACTTCAAGCAAAATGTTTTATGCAAAATCACACAAAAACAGTGGAAAAGCATGAGCTAATGTATGAATGCACACTAAACTAACGCAAAAATGCAACCTAAGCTAATGCAATTAGCATCCCATGTCACATACAAGCATGAACATGCTATTAAATGAACATCATAAACTCCCTTGGCTATATCAGCTAAGTCCTTATATTTCACCCAAATCCACCTTTCATTCTTGACCCTTTTGGCCAAGTTAGACACAACTCTAGATGATGACTTGATGCATACATTCTTGAATTTTATTAGATCCGGAATAAGAATCCATAAGGGATCTACGACAATGGAGATGAATATGGCCATGTTAGCCCAAAGTAACATGTAGGAACAGACCTATGTCTATAAGAAGTATTCATGGATTGGGGTGATTGTTTAAGAAAGGAGCACAGAGTCATAGGAGGAGTGAATCTAACTTGATTCTTGGAAGAATTGAGTCTTGATGAAACCTCCATGTCTCAAGATGGAGTCTTTTAGAAATCCAGCAAGGATTAATTCTTGAACAACATATTTTGTGTCTTGGAAGCGTGAGAATACAATGAGATTTTTGAATTCATATTTCTCACCTTTCACTAGATTTCGTTTTGGAGATAGAATAGGTAGGAGCAAAGGCTATTTTGGAATTGGCATTACCCATCAAGGAATCTTCCTTCAAAACCCAAACCTTTCCTATTCCCAGTATCTTTACATATACTTAGCATATGATCTAGTTTGTCGGTGGTAATAGTGAATGTAAAAAGTCGGGCTCTAGACTTTTCTGGCTCACTCTAGAGATTTCACCTTTTTCTCCAATTTCTCTTTTTCTCCTTCAATTTGATCAATCCTACTAGTTGATTCACCAAATTTGATTTGAAAACTCCCCCTATCATTCTTCAATTTCTACAATTTCTTAGACTACATCCAATTTCCTTTTTCCAAAAAATTTAAACTCTCCCCAAAATTTTTTCAAAAGCTTCCTGCAACCCATAATCGTTTTCATCCATATCATACTCAATTGTTCCTTCTTTAGAGATTTCTTGACTAGTTATATTGAAGGTAGAGTCCATATATTTGTGTGACTATCATTAGAGGGTTGTTCAGTTTTTTCTTCAACCTCATTATTAGATAAGGAAGCATTCAAGCCTTTACTTCTGGATCTCATATAATTGGGATATCCAGTTCTAATATGACCAAACTTTTCACAATCATAGTACTTAACATTTTGTCTTCTTCTTGAATTTAAGTTCTTCGGGTTTTTTTTTTTTTTTTCATTTTCTGTTCTTTGAATTGCTTGCAGTCTATTTATTCTTATTAGAAAGATTTCTTATTGATTTCAATGAATTTCTAAATCGCTTAACAACTATCGTAACCTCTTCATCATCAAAAGATTCATTGTCAAATTGAGCTTCCAATTCTTCCTTATAGACTTAAAAGCAAAAGAGTTATTGTTCTTATCCTGTGTTAAGCTAAGTTATCCATTTGCAACCCTCCTACCGATTCCTCAATTTTAATAGCATCTAAATAATTTCTTTCTTTATTAATGGTAATCTTAAGCATAAACCTTTCCGAAAGAGATATCAAAACATTTCTAACAATTTTTTATACAGGGATTCTCTCATTGAGATTAAAGCTAGAGGTGATGATATTATTAACCTTAGCATAAAATACATCAAAACATTCATCTTCTATCATTTTGATTTCTCAAATAGTGAGATTAACATCTGTACCTTTGAGTTTTTACCAACGTTAGGGTCTTCATGTGTATTTCCAAGATTTTCCAAGCATCTTTTGTTTGCACACATAGACATATAGTTCAATTCTTTAGAAAATTTTGCAATAAAAAGGACATTTACAGCTCTACTATTTCCAATTATTTCTGAGTTTTTCATCCATGGACCATGTTGAAGAATCTTTAATTATAGTAACACCATTACGGATGGTGGTGGGTGCAGTCCGACTTTTTGTATGCTTATTCAAAATATGCTCATCAAAGGATTTCATGATGCCTTTATACGGACTTTCCAATAAACATAATTACTCCTATCAAAGTGGGAAGAAACCAACAAAGATTGGTTTAGCGTCATCAAGACAAAAGTGGGTCTAGGATCGATGTAAGTCTCTAATATCACGTAACAAAATATAGAGAACAAATTAAACTATAGAGATATAGACAACACACAAGATGGTGACAATGAAAAACTCTTAAACAAATTGTTCAGATAAAAACTCTCTAGGCTTTGAGACTCCAAATGAAAATTCACTATATAAAAAGAGTAGATTTACAAACGACATGTGAAATTTTAATCCCCTAACTAAAAATCCACTATATGAGAAAAGTCAATTTACAAACTGACAAATGCACTAACCCCTAGCCAATTGGTGCCAAACACATGATATCTAAAGCCACCTTATGTTTGCAAACTTGTAGCTAACTAAACACCTTCTAATTTCTCTAAGTGAATCTCCGATTGACCAAAAATTTTCATCCACAAGCAACCTCTCAATTCTACACACAAACCACAACCGCAGCTTTATAGGATTGCAGGCAAGGAAATTATTTTTGTGTTTGGAAAAAAGATAACAAGATATTCAGGAACACAAGACCAACACAAAATGAAGATATCCCAAGGAAGCGGTGGTTCCCCCAAAACATCAAACGTTGCACTCTAGTAGGCTCCCAACAATGTGCTCTTTTAAAATCGGATCTGCCAACACTTTAGATCTAATAGAGGTTAGCTTTTTAACATGAGAAGCAACTACCAGCTAGAGCAGTTCAGCATTGTGAAAAGTGGATACAAACTACATTTTACTCAAGCAAATGGTGCACGGATTTTCCACAAAATGATTTTGTCAGCAATAACACGAGTGGCATTCATATGGGACTTCTACTAACTACTACTTGAAATTTGTAGCTTGTTATTAGAAAATTTCAACACAAGCTAGCTTCATGTTGATATCCTACAGCATTTGTCCCAATCAACTCTAAAAATATTTAGCATTAACTACAGACATGCTAATATCATGAGGTTCACTCTCGAACACAAATCTTCTCAATCAGCAAACAAGTACAAGTCAATCACATAATTTTGCTCGGTCGGCAATATGCATGAACATCACACGAAAGGCCTCCAACAGATTTTGCAGGAGATAACCCTGAGGGAAAAACCTTCATTACACACTTAGCAGATACAGCCCTAAGACAATAACCAACAGAAAAGTGACAATAAAATAAATATAAGAGATCAAATACACAACACAATGTCACAAAATTTGACAGTATCAGGGACAAATCTAATACTATTGTTGGAATCGCATACACTTTGGACCTGACTAAAGCAAAGACAAGATCGAAGAACCTCTACGGTCACCAAACAATTGGTTGGATTAATGTCACTGAACCACAGCATGGCTATGAGCGCCAAAGAGGCCCGGTCACAGTTAGGGACTGAGGCCACCAAATTTGGGTAAGAAAAAACATCAGCGCCTATGCAAACAAAGGCCATTTTGCCACCTACCTAGCAAGCAGATCGTGTGTCTACCTTAACATTCAGCAATAGCTATCATGCTGAAAAAGGCACCTGCCACACCTAAAGAGTAGGCTGGCAAAAAGGATGCTGACTCGGCAATGCAGCAACACCCAACACGGTTCATGAAGAGATACCGCCTACCTCCTGACTAAGGATAAGTAGCCAATTAAGAATAGTCATCTGCCCAATGGCTCTTGTTTTTCCCTTTTCGTGTAAATATGCCACCAGTCATCTAGCAGAAGGACTGAGAAATTTATTGAGAAAGAGAGAAGTCCATTGATTGAAAAGTTATATTGCTGAGGCATTGCTTGGATAATAAGCCATTTTCTAACTATTACAAAAGAAAGAAGCATTCATTCCCCATGGAAGGCCCAACTACTCTAATAGTGAAGTGCTGTGCTCTCATCGACAAGTGACCAATATTTAGAGGAAGTCCTCCCCACTTAATCATCTAGAATACTTAACAAATTAGGTCACCAGTGATATACCTCCCATTGGTCATTTCCTTCCCACTAAGATCCTTTGACAAGCTTCGTCTCTCCATCACCCCTAATTGCAAAAGTCTTGCCGTCAGGTTCCAAGAGACAGTAATTTTCTAACTCTCGCATAAACTGACTAAGGTATCGATTGGATTTCCCCCAAAACAACGATCGGCCCCTTACTTTGTTGTTTGTGCACAAGATCATGTAGACACATTTGGATTTGGATCCCTTGTTGGTAACTATCACTTCAGATAAATCTTGGCTCATGTTATCATCAACAATGAAATGGTTCAACACCTCAAGACCATTTATTCTTCATCCGGAAACTAAGAAACCTAACCGAATATGAGATTCACACAATCAAAGTTTCAACCATTTGATTCAATTTTCTTCACGTTAAAGGAAGGGGAAAACGGACAAACACGGGAGAGAACAAGCTTACCGTGGTACCAGGGCCGATGGAGCGGCGGATGAGAGCGGACGCCAATCGCCGGCAACGAACGTAAGTCTGCTGCCACGTGTAGTGGATAGAGCCATGCACCACCGATTTTCTGGAGGGATGAATCAAAGCTGCTCTCTCTAGAAACCATAACGGTGTTAAAGCTGTGTAGTTGGCTGGATTTTTCGGCAGATCGTCTATGTCCCCTTCCAACCCCATATCTCTCTCTCTCTCTCTCTCTCTCTCTCTCGCCCTCTCCCTCTCTCTCTCTCTGCATTCAGAAGCAGACACCACCTCAGGCGGGTGGGCGGTCTTACACTCAGTTTAAGTAGGAGCGGTCGTGTACACGTAGCGGTAGCACCTCCTCCCATTCATCGTCAACGCATATCGTTAGCACGTTTGATTGATGTAATTATTTTTAGATATTAAACTAAGATGAAAATAAATTAAAATCAATTTTTTTATTTAAATAATTACTTAAAAAATATAATTAAATTATAAATTAATTTTTTATTATTTAATATATAATAATAGCCAGAGTAATAATCAAAAAATTTATATAAAATAATTTTTTAACTCTATTTTTAAAAATAATATTTTATTATATACTAAAAGGTTTAAGATAAATCTTATTAAAATAGTATCGGACAATCAACCTGATCATACCAATCAAAAATTTTATAGAATTTGATCACAGTATATCAATATTAAAAATAAACAAGTTTAAAAACTTAGACCTGATTATTATTTGAGGCCAAAATATGATTACGAATGAAAGTGATTAGTTTGCACTAATACGAACCAGATCATAAATTTTTTTTGTAAAAATTTTTTATTTTAAATAAATATTAAATTTAAAAAATTATTTCAATAAATAATATTTTATGCAAATATAAAGATTTTTTATCTAATTATATACTTAGGAAGCATTTCAAGTGATATATTATAATTTTAAAAAATTTTATTATTTTTAGATTTTTTTATATAGCTACAAATTAAAAAAAAAAACACTATAAATAAAAAAATATCTATATCGTAGCATGAAACTAGCGTGACTTGGATATAAATAAATACAATTATGATTTTTGCCTTCAGAAATTTGACTGTATCTAGTACTGCCTGATTTGGTTGCCACAAATTTTTATTTAAGTGTGTCTAAATTTAATTTTAATCAGATTTAATTTTAAATAAAAATAAATAAAATATATATATATTTAGGAATAAGTATTCCAAGATAATAAAAAATATAAAAAGCCAGTACCGTGTTTGGTAGGTTAAAATAAATTTTTTATTCTTGCATCATTTTCAATTTAACTACTATTTTATTTAACTCGTGGATTGTCCCGATTATAGGAATAATAATTTTAAAATTAGCTGTTACTTCTTTAAAATAAAGAATAAAATACCTTAGTATGTAAATTAAAATAAGGAATAACAACGCAGATTTGGGTTGGGGAGAGGGGAGTTTTTTTTAAAGTATTTTTCTTTAAAATTTTATAGTTATATAAAAAATAGAAAAAGTATAATATATTTTTAAAATTATAATACAAAAATTAAAACACTGCCTAAATACATATTTAAATAAAAAATTTTTTCATAAAAATAATTAATTATGTAAAAATACAATCTCTTGAATTATATGAAAATAGATATTGGCTTACTCTGGAGTGGAATCTGTTTGGCTAAAAGTCTTCATCCACTCAACAACTTGCATATTGAATTATGATGTAATAATGGATTCTCAAATGGGTTATTCAGTGTTTATCGCTCACATCTACGGCCTTGCTCGGTCAAATAATTATGAATCCATGGCTTTTGCTTGTTTTTTGTTTTGTTGTTATTTTTTCGTGTGCTGAATGGCTATCGTTAAGTATAAAAAATAATATATTTTATTACTTTTGATATTATCAATTATTGTTGTCAAACTATATATGTCAGTCTTTCATAATTTATTTGATTATTGGATGGCGTTTAAAAATCATAAGATGAGCCGTCAAAGACTAAAACAAATGGGAGTGAAAGTGAAATATTCGCGGGGGGTTCGTGGTGGTCCCACTCAGCTCCATGTTTTGTCGAATTATCACAGCATGCACGTACCTTGAACAGGCAAACTTCAATTGGAAAGAGAAGTCAGATTTGCTTCCGTAACCAAAAGAAAATTTTGTTCCAACACCATTTCTCCTCAAGTAATTATCTGAATTCGTTTTTGTTAACTAATTATTCAAATTTTGCTCTAATATTTAATAAAATCTTTCCCACAAAATTTAACTAGTCGTTCCTACAAGGTTTCAAGGGCTCCCCCATGGAGTAACGGGGAGTGTCTCCTTTACACCTGTGGGTTGTTAGCGTTATCCCAATAATCGATCAAAAAGCATGCAAATTAGGTTATTATCGATTTCAATTCTTTCAGTCTATTTACGTATTATTTAGAAATTAAAAAATATAAAAATAGAGATTTAATACTATATTTATATCGGTTCAGCAGGGCTTATATCCCGTCTCTAGCCACACTTGATTTTCCATTCTTAGGTGAAGGCCAAACCTTAAGCTAAAAATTAATGCTTAGCCCTGAAAACTTTTATCTAGAGTGACACATTCACTGTTTACTCTTATAAGAAATTGATTATCAAATTTTTTTCTCATAGAAAATATAAGTGAAGTACAAATTTCCTTTAATAAATATATGAGAATTTTATGTGCAATAAAATGATAATATTTCACGACATTTATTCCGATTTCTTAAATTGAAGAAAGACCTCTTCAACTGTGAAAAAAAGTGAGCAAGTATCGTTAATACAAATGAATCATCTTAACATTAAAGTACAACATTTGAAAATTATGAGAGTATCTATTCTGGAGCTTTAAAAAAGAATCTATTAAAAAATTTGAAGGATTATCAATATGTTTAATTATACGTCATAAAAAAGTAAGATTCACACAAGTTATCATTTGAAAGATAAAGTTTAAAATTAGATCTATGTCAACTTGTATTTATTGTTATTGATGCATCCCTAGATCTCGATTGTATTATGAATTAGAGAGCCACTCAATCTTTCACTGTAGGTTAATTTGAAGCGGGTCCGATTTCTATTTCTGTTAACTTTGAACCTGCGTACTACAAATAACAAATAAGATGTCAGAGGATTAACAGGGCTTATTTTTTTATTTATTCTCCTATCATCAAATTAAAAATCTTTCTAAAAAAATAGAAAGATAAGAAAATGTTATAGAGTTGCATTTATGTGGCGATGTGAGAGAAAATTTGAGCTTTTAAATACGCTGCGTAGGGAGCAATTTAGAGAGATAAAGAACAGAGTTTTGATGCACGACACTTAGTGAGTAGCTCATTAAGGTGTACTCAATAAAAAACGGCTTAGAAAGTAATGAAAGCACTCGATTAGAGTGATTCACTAGGGGTGCATTTGGTGGGTGGCTCACTAGGTGGAGAAAGATAGGAAGATACTTAATTAGAGTGACTCACTAGGTATGGAGAAAAAAATCTATATTAGGGGAAAAGAGTTTGATTCTTCTTTATCTCTAATATCATGCTCGAGGTTAGTTTAAATAGGGGATTAATTGATCTTTTGTGGTTAAATAAGGTTTTGGCGCCAAAACTTGAGACGAGTGTCACGTTAAGATTTACTAGCTGCAAGGATATTGACAAAAGCCGCTATTGTTAGTTGTCGCTTTGCAACTGTGAGGTGGCCGCGGGTAGTCCTCTTGATTCTTTCGTTAGACTGCTACGACAATGGCTACAGGCGGTGCCTACATAGATGTACTTTGACCGCTGCATGCATATACTCTGCCTACTCTATTGGTTACCTAGCCGAGAGCATTCCCCATTGATCTGCCTATTTATGCTGCAGATTGGGCCGTTAACACTTATCTCTTAGCTCATTGCTCTTTGTCTCTCATCTTAGTCGCTATAGCGGTGATTGGGCTGGATTGGATCAGTCTTTTTCTAGGGGCCTTGATCGCTGCTCATTGGGCTCTCGCTCTTCTTTGTATGCTAACTGTTGAGCTTGAGATTGGATCGACTTACTATACTATTGGACCCATCAATTATAATAAAATTTTTTTTTTATTTTTTAAAAAAATTAAAATTAATTGTTGACAGATCTAAAAAAATATAAAATTTGCATTTCTAAAAAGTATGTTCAGTTTATTACTATTTAAAATTTCAATTGAATTTAAATAATATTTTCACATTGAGATATATATAAAATACTACATTGCTATTAGTTTTAATTTTTAGCATCTACTTGTACATATTATGCAATTTTTTAAAGAAATTAGTATTCCAAATATATAAATATATATTTCTTATACAATATATCTACGATAACTATGTTATAACTAGTTTTTATAAAAAAAAATATTTTGTACATTCACACAAAAAAATAATTTTCTTATAGAATTTTATAAGTTTTAAATTCAAATGCATTTAATCCCCTGAAATTATAATATATTATAAAATATATTTCAAAATAATTAGTTCAATCTTGAAATAATAGATAGTTAATATGGTAGTAATATTTTTAAAAAACTAAAAAGATATGGTAATAGATGTATTTTAAATAATAAATATGGATATTTTAATACTTTATTATTTTTTTAAAAAAATTAAAAAATTATTTTATTTGATTTTTAAAAAATATAAAATAATAGCTGATAAATTATCTCTATTTAATTGTCAAAACCAATAGAAAAGGTTTCCCTTTACTTTGTGGGGATACCACAAACTGGCTTCATCCAATGTAAAATGAGTCTAAATTTAAATGCACCGCTTGAATATTGACTAGAGAAAACAAAAAGGAAATTAAATTTAATATGTGAATAAGTTTAGATAAGATGTGAATGTTTAGCTGCTCGGTGGAGCTTGTCAAAGATGCCCATCATATCATACTCACAGGTCCCACATCATTTCTATTTTTTATTTGTTCAAATGGACAACACCACAGATTTTAAAACCAACTATCCATATTTTTTATATAAAAAAATAAAAATATATATTTTTAAATTTTATTATTTATTTTTTTATATAAAAAAATGTGAGTAGTTAGTTTTAAAATCCAATAATTCATATGGCATTGTAAATGTCGTGACGTCTATACAGTGTTGCAGCGCACTCAACTTTCTAAAGCAAGAAAAGCCATGGGCCCGTGACTTTCAACCGATGCCCTAGCAATTGAATTTTTTTAAATTTATAAAAAAACTTTAACTTAAATTTCTATTTGGTGGAGCCCCTGACTTGTTGGGGTCACTCTCTTGTGGTGTTTATGTCCGGGGACTAGTGGACACAAATGTCCGGGGACCAGTGGACACCAATGTCCGGGCACCGGGGGTCCTCGGACCCATCGAGGTTCGTGTCCCAGGAGGTTGACATGGACGAGACTTGTGTCTCCCGGGGCGGTGGATGAATTGGACGGCGACTACTTCAGCGCATCATGTCCAGAGAGGTGGACATGGACGGACGCTAGTGCCAGGCGTCGGCTTTCTCTCGTCTCGCTGCTGCAGCGGTGTGTTGCAGGTGGACAATTGATCCACTCCGATTGGACATTTGGGCGGCTTCAACTTCCAAGATGGCAGGCCTGCCATTCTGACACGCAGGAGGCGTGCGGACGGCCATGGCAAGCCTAAGGGGACATAGCCCTGCCACCCTACTGGCAGTATGGTGGTTGGGTGGTTGGCCACGTGGCCCTCCCCTGGTATTATAAATAGGCTACGTGAGATTGAGAAGCGAGTGGAGTAAGAGCTGAAGCTTGAAAGCTTGAGAGTTTGTGTAAGCCGGTGAGTGTATGTAAAGGCAAAAGGACTTTGTGAAGGAGAAGAGAGGAGTGCACCACCGGTGAGAGAAGGAGAAAGAGAAAATAGAGTGAAGAGAAAACAAGTGTGCTTTTCTCGGTTAGCGGGAGTGTTTTCCTCTTTTATCTTCTTGGGTGTGTAGCGGATCTTTCCTCTTGGAGGGTTTGTAACTTATTTCACATAGTGGATTTCTTTGTGCCTCTGCTCCCGTGGTTTTTTCCGCCCGGTTGAGAATGGTTTCACGTTAAATCCGGGTGTGTTTCTCTTTCCTTATTGGCCGTCCGTCCGAGTGCTGTCCCTTCGTGTCCGAGTGATTTGTCCCATCGGTCACTGCGCTTTGGGGAGCATTCTGTCCGAGCGCCCGTTTGCCCCAACAAGTGGTATCAGAGACTGGTTCGTGAACCGTTGGTTAGATGGCGTCGTCGGCGAAGAATGGGATGTTCATGGTAGAGCAGTTCAATGGGCAAAATAATTTCATCTTTTGGCAGGAAAGGGTGAGGAATATTTTGACCCGGGAAGGAACGGTAATAGCTCTGAGGAAAAAGGAGGAGAAACCGGAGAAACTGTCCGAGGAATAGTGGCAAGAAAAGAGGGATCTTGCCAGCTCGACCATTAAGTTGTGTTTGGCGGACAACACACTTCAGGAGGTCCTCGGACCGCTGGACCGCCGAGTGCAGGACAAGCTTGAGAGCCGTTACAAGTCCAAGTCCTTGACAACCAGACTGTATGTAAAGAAGCAGTTTTATGGCCTGCGGTTGTCGGATGGGGAGAGCTTCGAGAAGCACTTGGACGAGTTCCATCGGCTGGTAACGCAGATGTCAGCCCTTGATGAGAAGATCAAGGACGAGGACAAGGCGTTGGTGTTGCTGGCATCCTTGCCGTCCTCGTATGATCATATTGTCATGACGTTGCTGTTCGGGAAGGACACGTTGAAGCTGGACGAGGTTATAGCTTCTCTGCTTATGAATAAGTCTAGGAGGAGGGAAAGCGGTGAGGCCTCCAGCTCTCGAAATCATCACAGTAACCACCATTGATCGGGGGACGGGGAAGATCTGGACGAGGACAGGGTGGTAGGATGGAGAGGAGCAACAGCCGGAGCAAGCTTGAGGAAAGGAGTTGCTTCTTGTGTGGCAATAAAGGCCACATAAAGAAGGACTGTCCGCGGAGGAGGCATGACCAGGAGGGCAGAAGTGACGGCCAGGATCAGGATGATGATCAGACGTCCGTGGCCTTCCGCGGGGTCCTCCTGGTCGTCCACGCAGGGGAAGCACCGAGCGGTCCATGCCAGGAGACGAGTTGGGTGATGGACAGTGGGGCCTCACACTATGCGACACCGAGGAAGTCCCTCTTCAGGAGCTACACGCCCGTTGGCCGAGGGGTGTTGAAGATGGATAACGGTGGCTCGTCTAGGGTTGCTGGCATTGGGGATGTTTGCTTGAGGACAAGCAACGGGAACACGCTCGTGCTGGAGGGCGTGCGACATGCCCCGGACTTGAGGTTGAATGTGATTTCAACCGGGAAGCTGGATGAGGAAGGCTTCAGGACAGTGTTTGGCGACGGCCAATGGAAGCTTACCAAAGGCGCCTCAGTAGTGGCAAGGGGAAGCAAGACATCAGGGAGATATCTGATGAGGACTTGCATTGCCCAGGGAGTTGCCAGGATGACCAACAGGGGCACTGGTCAAGGTGGCAGGAGAGGCCGGCCGGGTGGGAGCTTTGGACGTCTGAGTGGCCGGGAGGGCTAGCAGTGCCAAGGATGGAGCTGTGCAGGACCAAGGGTGGAGCTGAGCTGGGCTGAGTGCGGAGCCAGCAGGACCAAGGGTGGAGCCAGCAGGGTCAACGGCGGAGCTGCGGTGGCCAAGGCCAAAGGGGAAGGTGCCAAGAACGTGACCCAATGTCTGAAGACAAAGGGCAGAGTAAGTCACATCCTCGGTACCAGAACCACGAAAGTAAGGGAGAATGACATGTCTGCAGGAAAGGAGCTGAAGGGGAGTGGGCTTACTCCAAGTTCAGCAGGGCAGAGGAAGGTGTCATTCAGGCTTGCGGAGGACAACGCTGGATTCCCGGTTAAGGGGAAGGTGCCGGAAGGCAGGCGATGACGATCGCCGGATAGAGGGGAGTCCACTCGGTTGTGAGTGGAGGGACAACTCCCTCTATGTCCCTATGTTCGCGGGGGGAAGGACGCGGACCCTTTGAAGTAGAGGCTGATGCCGGAGTCCAGATTTAGGGGAAGCTGCCGGGAGGCAAGAGATGACGGTTGCTCAACAAAGGCAAAGGTTCTTCACAAGATCGTGAGGGGAAGTTTGTTGGGGCCACTCTCTTGTGGTGTTTATGTCCGGGGACTAGTGGACACAAATGTCCGGGGACCAGTGGACACCAATGTCCGGGGACTTGTGTCCGAGAGGTTGACATGGACGAGGACGTGTGTCCTCGGGGGGCAGTTGGATGAATTGGACGAGGACTACTCAAAGGCATCATGTCCGAGAGGTGGACATGGACGAGGACGCTGGTGCCTAGGCGTCGACTTTCTCTCTCTCGTAGGCCTGTTGCAGCGGCGTGTTGCAGGTGGACAATTGACCCACTCCGATTGGACATTTGGGCGGCTTCAACTTCCAAGATGGCAGGCCTGCCATTCTGACACGCAGGAGGCGTGCGGACGGCCATGGCAGGCCTAAGGGGACATAGCCCTGCCACCCTACTGGCAGTAGGGTGGTTGGGTGGTTGGCCACGTGGCCCTCCCCTGATATTATAAATAGGCTACGTGAGATTGAGAAGCAAGTGGAGTAAGAGCTGAAGCTTGAAAGCTTGAGAGTTTGTGTAAGCTGGTGAGTGCATGTAAAGGCAAAAGGACTTTGTGAAGGAGAAGAAAGGAGTGCACCATCGGTGAGAGAATGGAGAAAGAGAAAATAGAGTGAAGAGAAAACAAGTGTGCTTTTCTCGGTTAGCTCAGGAGTGTTTTCCTCTTTTATCTTCTTGGGTGTGTAGCGGATACTCCCTCTTGGAGGTTTGTAACTTATTTCACATAGTGGATTTGCTGTTGCCTCTGCTTCCGTGGTTTTTTCCTTCGGTTCCAGAATGGTTTCCACGTTAAATCTGGTGTGTTTCTCTTTCCTTATTGGCCGTCCGTCCGAGTGCTGTCCCTCCGTGTCTGAGTGATTTGTCCCCTCGGTCACTGCGCTTTGGGGAGCATTCTGTCCGAGCGCCCGTTTGCCCCAACATGACTATCACCTTTGCTTGTTGGCCAGCACACTTTAACTAGGATGGCCGCCCACCGGTGCCCTGACCATTGAAGCAAATCATCGGCTATTGACATTCTTACACCCCCCCTCTTCGCACCAATCACTAGCCACAGCACCTTTGGACGTCTTGTTGGTCATTGGATGGATCACCTTGACCCCATTTCACTATGTTATATACTCGTCCACACACTCTTTAAAACTGAATGACAATTTTTGACACAATAATCGAACCTAATGTGACGGATTTTATTCTCTGTTTTTATTTCCTTTGGCTGTTTCTCCCGTTTCTCATCATGTTTGTTTTATGTTTTGGGTTTTCGATTAGGTTTTAACCACAATTAGGTTAGACTCTCACTATAAATATAACAACCCATTTGGCTACAAGGGAGAAGATATTTTTTGCCACTGTCCACTCACACACACACTCTCTCTCTGTCTCTTCTCTCTGCGGCCTCCCCCTTCCTTCTCGATCTCTCTCAGACGACTTTCTCTCTCTCTGTTTCCCTTCCCCTCTCTCTTCTGCCTTTTCCCTGAATCCTCTCTCTCTGCATCTCGGACTCTGCATCTCGCTCCCTTAGCACAATTACTCTGAGGTCTACTATAGCTCCTCAGTCGTTCCCCTTCTTTCTCTCTGATTTCCCTCTGCTGGACTCCCATCGCCGCAGTAATCGTCCCTTGCGCTTGCGATTACCTGACAACGCCATGGAGCACGCATCATTTGGAGCTTTTATTAAGACGAAAGCGGAGAAGATCAAAGAACGTGCACTTGACGCACTCGAAGAAGCCGTCACCGAGCTTGCCAACGCGATGAAAGACCTCTGACGGGCTCCTGACAGATTTGGAGCCACCATGTCCATAGCGGTTTCAACAATGGCACATATCTGGTCGTCCTGCACTGAAATCAGCTCATCCATCACCGAAATCAGCCAATCGCTCCACCGAATCGAGCACAATACTCACCGGTCAGTGACCTTCTCACCTTCTATGGCTTCTTCTACTAATGCTTCATGTTTCACTTTTTCCAATATGCAATTCCTTCTCTAGTTGGGTCTGCACAATCACATATACCTCAAATCACCATTCCTATTTCCCCTACTGAACAAATTCGGCACTCCTGTACCAATCGCAGCGACTGCTTCACCATGCCGTCCACAAATTCCTCTTTATTTTCCACTCCACCATCGTTCGTGGCTTCCACCTCTAAAACCTTACCCCAACATGATCTGACCAAACCATTACCACCGCAAACTCCTTTTTTCCCGATTTTACCTCAACAATCCCCACTTACTCAGATATCCACTAATTTCACCTTAGCTCTGCTTAGTAAACTCTATCTTCCAAGCCTGCTATTCCAAATCCCATGCTTGATAACTGAGATAGATGGCTCTATCTAGATGATGGCACAACTTGCCTCTATTACGTCTCTATCTATACTTCACCACATTTTGGCTTCCCAACCAGAACTCCATTCCTCCTCTACGGGACAAAATTGATTGGTGTGTTTCCATCACTTTTTCATCAGTGAAGGACCAACCTAGTTGCAAAATATTTTGTCTAGACGAAAGAAGAAGTGTCCTAGCTGAATCGACAAATGGTGTAGCTAATCTCCAACCATCCTTCGTTGCTATGTGGCAGTTAGCCTTCGTTGCTGAGCATTATTTGTTGCGTTGTTGGAGCTGTCAATATGTTATAGGTGTTTGTATGTTTGATACGGATGTTTATGAAGTAATGCAGTTCTCACCGATTAAAAGCCACTGCTCTTCATTTTCGGTGGCTTTGAGCAAAATGCACGGTGAAAATGAGAAATTCCCTTTCAATCAGCCATTTGGGAATGCCAACTGCCTTTATACTGATGAGAAACTTCAAGAGTCAAAGGGAATTGATGATTTCCAAGGTGCGCTTCCTTCTAACAAAAAACTGTTGCTAAAGTCTGTTAACCCATCGGCTTCGAGGCTTGCAAATCACCTATGCAATCTGTATGGTGCCCGTGACTTTCATTATGGGCATGTCCAGAGTATGACATCAAGTGCCTTAAAACATTATACCTAGCCCAGAGAATGCCAGTCAGGTAGGGCAACTTCAGGGCAGATCTACTTCAGTTTTCCTCATGCACACCGATATGGCTTCAAAGGTATTTCTGGCCATGGACAAGTATCCAATTCTCATACATTCTCACTTGATCCAGCAGCAGAAATACATGATGCTTGTCCTATTCTAAGAAGGGTTGATGTTATGAAATCAAAGATTGAAAATGGGCCGAATGGTGTTCAATTAGTTTCATCTGCCAATTCTTCTTGTGACCTTTCCTTTGGCTTTGAGATGACCATAAAAATCCCAAGTGTTAGGAATGGGAAGGTCGAATACTAGAGTCTGAAAATCTTACCTGATGATTTGGACATCTGCGGGTATTAATTTCAAGAGTCAAGAGAGTTACCTGATGATAAGGAAGCTAAAAAGCAAATGTTCAAAAAGTGGAAGAGGACTCACAATTCTGAAGATGTTGGGTTGGTCAGAAAAGACAGTGAGTGGGGTGAAATGCCTTCTCTTTCGAATCGTGATATGGGACCATCCTATCTGAAAGTGTAACTTCCCGAAATGGGCATTTTGGAAGAGTTATGGGGACCAAGGGGTTGCCAGGATCAGATGGGATTTTGGCTATCGAAAGCAGCGATAGTTGGAAGGATGATTGCGTTGGAACTATGTCCAGCTCTCGATCCCTTCCTGCTTCTACTTATCTGGAATGCACTAAAACCATCTTGAGGCAAGGAACTCTGGGTGCTAGTGTTGGCACCAAACTATCCTCTACTATAGCAGGGAATGGCAAGGATAGGACAAGCATGAAATGTGGATCAACGGAGGAGCAGGTATATGGTCGTGAGGAAGCTACATGCCATTGCAAAGTCAATTCTTGATCAAAGTGAGTTTAGTTGGGATGACATGACGGGTTCTATCACTGCCAAAGATGATATGTGGAATTTAGAGTATATATTCACTGTAGTAACTCAAAAGTAAGATATGTGGAATTTGGATGATCCAGAGAGCTCCAGTTATAGAGCAACCGAAGATGTTGACCCTTCTATAGCTGAGGAGCCACGATTTGGTGAAAGTTTGATAGAAAGTTCATGTGTTGTTCAACAGATGAAAAAAATTAGTACAAGATACTTCATTATTAAGAGCTTGAATCATCATAATATACAACTATCAATTGAAAAGGGTAATTGGGCTACTCAAGTCATGAACAAACCAATCTTGGAAGAAGCCTTTGATAATTCTGATAGAGTAATTCTCGTATTTAGTGTCAACATGAATGGTTTCTTCCAAGGCTACGCCCAAATGATGTCTTCTGTTGGCTGTAGATGGGACAATGTTTGGAGTCAAGGAACTGATGGAAATTCTGAATTTGGGGTGGTGGTGGCATGGGTGCTGGTGCAGAATTGTGATGGTACCAGCACACTGTTTAGCACCTCATTGTTTGGGCTTGAATATGTCATTATGGGTTGGACTGGTCGGGCTCGAGAGGCCACTTTGAAAGCCGTTGTTAAATCTCATCCGACCCTTCTCTTGATCAACCTTGAGGACAAGGTTGTTTTGATGGGAATGACAATGTTACATATTCGTCCATATACCCTCCAAAGCTTAACAACAATTTTCGGCACATTAAACGAACCTAAGGTGACGGATTTCATTTTCTATTTTTATTTCCTTTGGCTATTTCCCCCATTTCTCTTCATGTTTGTTTTATGTTTTGGGTTTTCGATTAGGTTCTAATCACAATTAGGTTAGACTCTCACTATAAATGTAACAACCCATTTGGCTACAAGGGAAAAGATCTTTTTTGCCACTATCCACTTACACACACACTCTCTCTCAGTCTCTTCTCTCTGCGCCCTCCCCCTTCTTTCTCGATCTCTCTCAGACGGCTGTCTCTCTCTCTATTTCCCTTCCCCTCTCTCTTCTGCCTTTTCCCTGAATCTTCTCTCTCTGCATCTCGGCCCCTTAGCACCATTACTCCAAGGTCTACTGTAGCTCCTTGGTCGTTCCACTTCTTTCTCTCTAATTTCCCTCTGCTGGACTCCCTTGCTGCAGTAATCGTCCTTTACGCTTGTGATTACCTGACAACGCCATGGAGCACGCATCACACTAGTTGCTAGCAATGGTTCTTAGACTTTCAAGCGGCCATCGACGGACGAAGTCTATAAGCCTACTACTAAAAATGGAATATAGGCATATTAAAAACTAATCAAAATTAAATTAAATATTTTTTATTATAAAAATATTATCTCTGTCCAAAAAATATTATCATAATTAACACCCACAGCCATTTACTATTACTGATTGAATTTGTGTGATATTGTATATTTTTTGTATACGCCAAATATTAAAAAATGATTTGGAAAATGTTTAGTTTCTATATAAAATATTTTTTATTTTGTAAATATTTCTCATAAAAAAATGGAGCCTTATACTACAAATTTACTAAAAATTTAAGCCACATATTATATGGGTCCACTAAAAAAATAATAAAAATATATATCACTCAATAAGTGTCATGTCATATTTTTTATAAAATTTTTACAAATTTGAAGTATGCATATTATTTGAAAAAACAATTGCCATATTTTAATTTTAAGTAAATATTTGTTTTCAATCTATTGATTGAAAATTTCATCTCTAATTGACCTACCTCCAATTTCCGTTGGTGATGATATTTTTCACCAAATCATTATTTTCGTCTTTTATCTTTCCCACCATTCTCGAGTCCTCTTACGGCATATTCCACTTGATGGGTAACAAAGCATCTTAAATTAAATATGAAAAGAATAATAAACCAAACTAATAATGTAAAAATATTTTTTTGATAAGTTTGCCTTATTTTTGTGTACCTTTAGAAGGATTAATTGTTATCTTTTCTCTCTATAAATCTTTTATCAGGGGACACTTACCTAAAAGCTTTACTTCAAAAATTTAGTAAGTTTTGTGATATTTAAGTTCAGTAATTCTACAAGAGTTTTTTAAAGTAATATTTTAAGATATGAGAGTCAAAAATTAATGCTAAAAATTTAAGTTTGAGATTTGAACACATGCAGAAATTCATAAAAAAAAAATTAATTTGTCAAATACTATAAACAAGTCAGGAAGGGTTGGGACTTTAAAAAAAAAAAAAAAATCAATTATGACATCGTGATAAATTGTCCAGTCCAGTCGGATTATTCAATTAGAAGTCGTCTGTTTGAGATTTATTTGTGTTGCCATACATCATCTTCTCAAGAGGCATTTCATTAGGAATTGCCTTTCAAACCATCCAGGACTCATTTGTGAAAGGCAATTTTAAAATAAATTGTCATGTTAATTGTTGTCCCCCTGGGGACCACTCCATCAAATCATTCTATAAAAAATCGTCCACTTAAGAACATTTTGAATGAGGCCGTCTTGTGAAAAGCTATAAATTGGAAACTGTTTTGACGAAGACAAGAGCCATCTTATTAGGGGATAATCTTGCTACAATACTCAACAAAAATTATAGGAAGCCACTAGGAATCCAAGGACAGTTCTATAATCATGTATGCGTGGTTTTGAGACGTTGTTAAATTTAGTCAACGGAATCAACCATCAAATAAAATCATGTTGATCACGTCTCAAAGGCAACACCTCAAGAAAATCAAATTTAAGACGTAATTGCTTTGTGATAGTCTACTAAGCCCACAGCAAGAAATATGGTTGTTAGTATTAAAGATAATATTTCCTTAAAAGAAAAGTGGGCATTAATTCCAGAGAAAAATAACAGCTCTCAAAAAATATTATTAATTGTTTAGATAAAAAACATACAATGACTTCCTAGAAAGTTATCCTAAGATAATCTAAAGCCTCATTAAATGAGAAGCCCCATTACCCCATAAGGCTTATCTCTCCTTTATTTTGCTCAAGGATTTTGGTTTAGCAAAAATTTTAATTGTTTTGAGTGTTAAATGACAAACTAAGGGGTCAATGTCATACATTTAAAATCTTATTTTGATCTATGTTGTGTGAAATTTGAGTTGTATGATTGAGGAAGACTATCAAGCAATGGTCCTGGTCAAATCCAAATTCATGACATGTACCACTGATGGCACATAGGGACAAGTTAATCAACTCAATTCTTTAGAACATAAATTGCCCACAAAAATCCACACTAAAGCCTTTGTAAAACAAGCAACGTGGAAAACAATAAAGCCAATGGAAATCTAGTGACATCCTGAATGAAGTTCTGCCTAATCATGCCCCTAAGATAATGTGAGCCACAACAGTGCTCAATTTGAGCAAATTAAGGCATGGGCATCTAGGCAAACCAACCATAAAGTATGTCTATGATGTTTAAGTTCCTTTGTTACAGGTTTGGGGGTTGGTCTCAGAGAACAAGCCTCAACTTGTCCAAGGAGATCAAGAAATAAGAAAATAACCACATGAAAGGCACATACCGTAAGGGTCACTCCCTTGTGGGAATTTGGGTGCGGATTTTTTGTACGAATGTTGTCCGCAGACTCTTACGCAAATGAGGTCCGCAGGCTAATGAGCAAGTCGTCCGTAAATTGTGAAAATGAACGCGGACATTATGTAATGTCCGAAAACCTTCTTCTGTTGGAGTTTGAGGTCCATGGACAATGCCTGGAGGCAGTTTTGAAGACCCAAGGATTTGAAGATAGAAAACACACGTGGAGGCCAATTCGAAAGATCTTCCGAGTATGCGAGATCTGTGAAAATATACACGCAGTCTTTGTAGAGTGGTGGGTTATTTCGTCGGGTACGGACAATCTGCAGAACTGTTGTAAAATTACAGGCTACCTGGTAGCTACTTACATGTGTGTCCTCTACGTTGGCATGGCCGTCACTCTCATCAGCCAGTATACATATATATGTGTGTTTTGTGTCTTAGGGGCAGATTGTGGGTATATGTGTGTGAAAAATTATAGAAATAGAGAGCGAGAGAAGAGTGAAGTTTAATAGAGAGAGCTGAGTGTATGCATTCAAAAGGCTCTGTTCTTCTTCTTCTTCTTCGGTTCTTAGGGCTTGTGTAGCCGGTGATTTTTGTAATCGAAAACTGACATAGTGCAATCCTTTTGTGGACTGGAGTCCTATAATTTTTTTCTTATTTTGAAGGATTATTCACGTAAAAATTATGGTGTATTTCTCCTCTGTTTTATTTCTCCATATTGTTGTCCTAGTGGTTGTGTGTGTAATCTGGTGTCGAATTGTCTGACCGGTTACCCCTTATTGCACCAACAAGTGGTATCAGGGACAGGTTCTCTAATCGTTGAACTCGTTGAGCGTTGCTATGGAGATTTAGAGCAAGATGATTTGTTTGAACGGCACCAACTATGATAGTTGGCAAAGTAAGATGTCCGACTTGCTGTTTATTAAATTCATGTACAATCCGGTGTTCACCACTCAAAAGCCTGAGGTGAAATCAAATGAAGAATAGGTACTAGAGAACAAGCAGGTATGCGGTTACATACGGTAATTTGTGGATGATAATGTGTATAACCACATTAGGAGCGAAATGAATGCCAAGGCGCTGTAGGAAAAGTTGGAGAAGCTCTACGCCTCCAAAATTGGCAATAACAAGATCTACCACCTAATGAAGTTGATACAGATTTGATACAATGATGTCTCGTCCGTTGCGGATCACCTGAATGAATTTGAAGGTTGTATAGACCGGTTGAGTGGCATGGGTATTAAGTTCGAAGACGAAGTGTTGGGTATATAGCTTCTGACAACCCTGCCAGATTTATGGGAGGTGATAAGAATCACCATTGCCAACACAGCTCCAAATGATATTGTAACACTTGAGATCGCCAAAAGAGCTGTCTTGAATAAGGAGATGAGACGACGGCCTCAAGGGACCTCGACCTCTCATCACTATGAGGTCCTCGTGATAGAGTCACATGAAGGAGTAAAGACCGTGGTCCAAAATATGAAAAAAAGGGTCAGAATAAGTCTCGATCAAGGTTCTAAAATATGGAGTGTTATTACTATAGAAAGAAGGGCCACATTAAAAAGTTTTTCTATAAGTAGAAGCGTGAAAACGTAGGAAATGAGAAAGGTGAAGAGGGACGCGGTGAGGAAGAGTCATCAGTCTCTGCTCTTACAGGAGCTGATCTCCTTTTGACTTGTAAAGTAGATGACATTGTAAACTTGGCTAAGTAGGAAACTGACTGGATGGTGGATTCTGGCGCATCCATCCACGTCACCTCTAGAAGGGAGCTCTTTACATCTTACACTTCGAGTGCTTTTGGAATGTTAAAGATGGGTAATATGGAGACATCTAGATTTGTTGGTTGTGGTGACGTATCTCTTGTTACCAACAATGGAGCCTAACTGATCTTGAAAGACGTCTAATATGTCCCTGACATTCAGATGAATATTATTTCAGTAGAAAGACTAGATGATGCTGGCTTTTACAATGTCTTTTGTGATGAAAGATATAAAGTGACTAGAGGGTCTCTGGTAGTTGTCCGAGGAAAGAAAGTGTCTGGTCTTTATGTATTGTAGGCCTCTGTTGAGGCCAAAGAGATCAACGCCACAAGCAATGTGGAGTCCTCGGACTTATGGTATCAGAGATTGGGCCACATAAGTGAGAGAGGAATGATTCACCTGGTAAGGAAGGATCTCATTCCAAAAATAAAAGAGGATAAGTTGAAGACCTACTCTCACTGCATGGCGGGGAAGCAAATGAGAGTCTCTTTTCAAGGAGACTCATCTTTCAAAAGGTCCGAGGTACTTGAACTTATTCATACCGATGTCTGCGGACCATTTAAGGAAAAGCCCTTTGGAGGAGCACAATACTTTGGAGGAAAAGTCCTTTGGAGGTACTTGAACTCAACCCTTCATCTCTAAACTGCACCTTGGTTGGGCACACTCGTTGGAATTCAATCATCTATTTCTAAGCTATCCCACAATCTGGCGCACTTATCGGAATTCAACCATTCATCTTTCTAAGCCATTCCCTGATCGGACTACTCATTGGAGCCCAATCCCTCATCTCTAAGCCACACCCAGTCAAGCACACTCATCGGAATCCAATCCTCTATCTCTAATCCATCTTTGATTAGGAGTACTTATCGAATCCGGAAGATGGTTTTGGAGTTTAACTTGCGTGACATAGATTCGATTATCCGGGATCCAATCCTCTCCCCTGTAGAAGGAGAGGGATTTTATAGGCCCCCTGGTTGGGGGCTTTGGGCGCGAGAATCCTTGTCGTAGGGATTCATCGGCCACTAATCGCTGACGGCTGTCGCTGGTATATCAGTTATCACCTTGCAGTGGTGAGTAGACCGCTGGGCATTCAGGTTACGTTTGGTCTACCTCCTGTGTTGGGATTGGTCGGAGAATTGTGGGCAGCAGCGTGAGTTGCGGCTGGCAGCGCTGACCTGTTAGGAAAGAGCGGTGAAATACTTTCCTGATTCAATGAAGCAACAAAGAAGAGAAAATAAAGAATGAACAATGAACACAAGATTTTATGTAGAAAACCCTTCTCAATTAAGGAAAAAACTATGGGACAATCCGTCCACTGAAACGTATTTCACTATATGAGATTTTGGAGACAACAGTAGAGAACAAAGAGAAATCGAAGAGCACTCCTTCACCGTTTTTCTCTACTTCTCACATACATCAATCAAAACCTATTTCACGCACAGAAACTAGGTTAATCTCTCACACACACACACCACACCACACCAAGGATAGAATTAATCCTTTTCTACAATATGAATATTCCTGCCAGAAAAAACCGTCTTCAGCGTAACTGCCCGAGATCACATATCTCCAAGAAATCTGCTGAGTTGGCATCGAACAGAATTTCCAAAACGTGCGGCCAGCTGTAGGCCGTCTGTGTTCTTTACGACCGGTCAACACTTCTGTTGACCGTCTTAGTAGTTGTCCTCCAGGATTCTCCAAAGAATCGGTTAACTTAACCTCCAAGACGGTTAACATCGAATCAGCCATGTTAACCGCCAATCCGGTCAACTCCCCATTGACGGTCTGAAGCCTTGCTCACCAATCTGGTCAACTTTCCGTTGACCGTCTGAGCATTGCCCGCCAGACCGGTCTAGTTCTCAGTTTACTAGAACTTCTTCACGGGAGTGATCCCCAACAAACTTCTCCTCACGACCGTGAGGAAGTTGGGTCCATTAGCCCGGCTTTCTTGCAGCATACTTCATTCTTCTATCTTGGTAGAATTTTAGTCATCATGTCTGCCCCATTGTCTTCAGTACTGATCTTCTCCAGTGATAACAGACCAGCCTCTAGCACGTCCCTTATCCAATGGTACTGTACATCAATGTGCTTGGATCTCGAGTGAAATGAAGAGTTCTTACAGAGATGTATTGCACACTTATTATCACAGAATACAGTGTACTTCTCCTATTGAAGACCCAATTCTTGAACAAATTTCTTCATCCACAACATCTCCTTGCGCGCCTCTGTAATTGCAATATATTCAGATTCAGTTGTGGATAGAGCTACACACTTTTGTAGCTTGGATTGCCAAGAAACTGCTCCGCCCGCAAAGGTTACCAAATAACCCGATGTAGATTTGCGTGAGTCAATGTCTCCGGCCATGTCCGCATCTGAATATCCCACCAACTGTGGTTTGTCACTTCCAAGACATAAGCACCTCTTGGTGGTTCCTCGAATGTATCGCATGATCCATTTAACTGCGGACCAATGCTCCTTGCCCGGATTCGATAGAAAATGACTAACAGTCCCAATGGCATGAGCTATGTCTGGTCTGGTGCATACCAGGGCATACATTAGACTTCCCACAGCAGAAGAATAGGGAACGTCTTTCATGTATCTTTTCTCGTCATCTGAGGACGGACATTGACGAGTGCTCAGTTTATAATGATTTGCCTAAGGTGTGTTCACAGGCTTTGACTTGTCCATGTTGAATCGCTAAAGCACTTTCTCAAGGTAGTTTTCTTGAGACAACCATAATCTTTTTGCCTTCCGATCGCGTACAATTCTAACTCCCAGAATTTGTTTCGCCGATCCAAGGTCCTTCATGGCAAATGATCATCCAAGCTGCTCCTTCAGCTTCTTTATTCGGTCAACATTTCGTCCAACTATTAACATGTCATCTACATATAAGAGAAGGATGACAAAATCATCATCAGCAAACCTCTGCACAAATACGCAGTGGTCACGAGTAGTCCGCCGGTATCCTTGGCGGACATAACGGATTTCGAACTTCTTGTACCCCTTCTTTGAGGAGCTTGCTTTAAGCCATATAGACTTTTCTTCAAGCGACAGACAAGCTGTTCCTTTCCTTTAGCCTCAAAACCTTCGGGCTGTTCCATGTAAATCTCCTCCTCAAGTTCTCCATGGAGGAATGCAATCCGGACATCCATTTGCTCCACCTCAAGGTCCTGGGCGGCAGCCAGGCCCAGTACCACTCGTATGGAGGACATTTTCACTACCGGAGCAAATATCTCATCAAAGTCAATTCCTTTTCGTTGTCCGAATCCTTTCACCACCAATCGTGCCTTGTACCTTGGCTCCTTGGTGTTCTCGTCCGTTTTCACCCGAAAAACCCATTTGTTTTTCAGTGCTTTCTTCCCCTTGGGAAGTGTAACGAGATCAAAAGTATGGTTCTCATGAAGGGAACTCATCTCATCCTTCATGGCCTCCAGCCATTTCTCCTTGCCTTCTCCGTTCATAGCCTCTTCATAATCTTCAGGCTCACCGGCATCAGTCAGCATTACATATTCACTGGAGGACAGACGAACGGACGGTCGTCTGTTTCGGGAGGATCGTCTAAGAGCGACTTCTTCGGCCGGCTGAGGCATGACTTCAGTCTGGTCATCGTCAGGCACCATGTCCTCTCGAGTATTTTCAACTGCCTCATAACCTCGGTCCGTCCAATTGCACGATGACCGTCTCAAGACGATTTGACGTACGGGACGGACATCTTCAATACTCACTTTGTCCGTCTGTTTATCATTACAATTTGCCTTCCTGCCAATGTCTTCGATCGTCTCATTTTCAGCAAATGTGATATCTCTTGACCGGACTAGTTTCCTAGTAATAGGGTCATAAAATCTGTAACCCAGTTCGTCCTCTCCATAGCCCAGAAAGACGCATTGCATTGTCTTTGGCTCCAGTTTCGTCCTTTCATCTCTTAGAACGTGTACGAACGCTTTACATCCGAACACTCGCAAATGATCATAGGACGGTTCTACATTCGTCCATATCTTTTTTGCCACTTCACCCATAAGTAGCTTGCTTGGCGACCTGCTGATAATGTAAGCCGCCGTCCGGAGTGCTTCTGCCCAAAATGATGCCTTAAGTTTTGCTTCAGAGAGCATACAACGTACTATCTCTAAGAGCGTACGATTCATCCGTTCTGCCACTCCATTCAACTGTGGAGTCTTTGGTGGCATTTTCTGATGCCTAATACCATGCAACTGGCAATAGGCATCAAAAGGCCCCAAGTATTCGTCGCCGTTATCACTACGGACGACCTTCAGCTTCTTCCCTGTCTGACGCTCCATAAGAGCATGAAACTGCTCAAAAATATTAAGGACCTGATCCTTGGTCTTTAGTGGGTAAACCCACAGCTTTCTTGAACAGTCGTCAATAAAGAAAATAAAATACTGAGCACCGCCGATTGACTTTTCTTTGAACGGACCACACACATCTGTGTGTATGAGATCAAGTAGTCCGGTTTTTGGGGCCGACGGGACTCCATTGAAGGATACTCTTCTTTGTTTCCCGGCCAAGCAGTGAGGACACGTGTTCATCCCGTCCTCTTTTGTTCCTTTGATTAGGCCCTTTCTTGCCAAGTGAGACAGACCATTTTCACTCATGTGGCCCAATCTCCTGTGCCACAAATCCTCTGTTTCCTTAAAGATTGTAGCGTTTATATCTCCGGCCATGGCACGGACCTCCATCACATACAGACCGGAGTACTTTTTCCCTCTCGCTGCAACAAAAGATCCTCTGGTCAACTTCCATTCACCTTCACAGAAGGTGTTGCAATAGCCCTCATCATCCAGCCGACTGGCTGAGATGACATTCAGACGAATGTTAGGAACGTGATGCACATCCTTCAACAACAGCTTCGTGCCATTATTTGTGACCAGAATAATATCTCCTCTGCCTACAACAAGGAAAATTTCTTTGTTACCCATCCTAATTACTCCAAAATTTCCTGAAGTATAGGATATATATAATTCCTTCCGAGACGTGACATGTAGAGTAGCACCCGAATCAATCACCCATCCAAATTCTAGATTTGTCAAGTTTGCCACCTCTCCTTGACACGTCAACAGGAGATCACCACTTGTGACTATTGAGACGGAGGACGTATCCTCGTCGTGTCCTTTGTCACTTATCTCTTTCTCTGCATTTTCTCGCTTCCATTTGAAGCAATGCTTCTTAATGTGGCCCTTTTTGCCACAATGATGGCACTCCAAATTTTGATATCTGGATCGTGACTTGCTGCGGCTCTTCTCTCCCGGTTTCTGGTGGCGACCTTTGCTTCTTCCCATGGATTCGATCACCAGGACCTCAGAATGAGAAGATGATGAGGTTCCTTGCGACCTCCTGGACTCATTCATGAGCAGCGAGGCAATAACCTCATCCAACCTCAAAGTGTCCTTGCCAAACAGCAGAGTTGTAATAATATGGTCATAGGAGGCCGGCTGTGAAGCCAACAGGACCAGCGCCTTGTCCTCCTCCTTTATCTCTTCATCAAGCGCAGACATCTGCGTCAATATCTGATTAAACTCATCCAAGTGTTTCTCGAAACTCCCTCCTTCAGATAGCCGTAAGCCATAAAACTGCTTCTTCACGTGTAGTCTGGTTGTCAGAGATTTGGACTTGTAACGACTTTCCAACTTCTCCCAAACCTCTGCTGGATCAGTTAAGCCAAGGACTTCTCGGAGAGTGTTGTCTGCCAGACACAGTTTGATGGTGCAGTTTGTAAAATCTCTCTTGTCTTGCCATTCATCGTCAGTCAGATTTTCAGGTTTCTCATCCTTCTTCTTTAGTGCCTTCACTGTCCCTTCCCTCGTCAGAATATTCTTCACCCTCTCTTGCCAGAGGATGAAGTTGCCTGCCCGTTAAACTGCTCAATGTTGAACGGCAGATTTTTCGACGACGAAGATACCATTGAAACAAAGTATAGAACCTGTCTCTGATACCACTTGTTAGGAAAGAGCGATGAAATACTTTCCTGATTCAATGAAGCAACAAAGAAGAGAAAATAAAGAATAAACAATGAACACAAGATTTTACGTGGAAAACCCTTCTCAATCAAGGAAAAAATTACGGGACAATCCGTCCACTGAAACGTATTTCATTATATGAGATTTTGGAGACAACAGTAGAGAACAAAGAGAAATCGAAGAGCACTCCTTCACCGTTTGTGTTCTTTACGACCGGTCAACACTTCTGTTGACCGTCTTAGTAGTTGTCCTCCAGGATTCTCCAAAGAACCGGTTAACTTAACCTCCAAGACGGTTAACATCGAACCGGCCATGTTAACCGCCAATCCGGTCAACTCCCCATTGACGGTCTGAAGCCTTGCTCACCAATCCGGTCAACTTTCCGTTGACCGTCTGAGCATTGCCCGCCAGACCGGTCTAGTTCTCAGTTTACTAGAACTTCTTCACGGGAGTGATCCCCAACATGACCCTCTCCCCATTGGTTCGTTTTTTCGTGTCACCACTGTCGCCCAACAGCCACATTAATGGACTACAGGCGAAAACCCATTAGTTGCAAGTACGGGCTACCACGTAGGCCGTTCTGAGATGCTGGGCTGAATTCGCCGTTTGGACTGTTGCTCCACGAGTTAGGCTTCGAACTTCTTTGGGTGTTCGCACTAGACCCAACAATATTGATGACACTTTTCTTTATGAAAATTATAGAAAACATTATTGATAGTTCTATTAATGATAGCAAACGTATTTATCATTTGGCCTCTGCAATAGAGAAGAGCAAATATTATGATCATTGGGGTTCTTTTTAGATTATATATCTTTATATATTACATAACGGTTATATTTGTATATTACCTATCATATGGGACATTTAGAATGGCAATTACTGTATGCTCACCATCACCATCCTTGCGTCGTATTACATATAACTATAATTTTTTGAATATGAATAAAAAATAAGATTTGCTACCTGTTATAACTATATCTTCATCTAATTACATTTCCTATATTTTAAGTATCAAATTTTTGAAAGTTGTTTTAATAGAAGAATCATACATCTATTGAAACAAAAAATCAAGCTGCTTACAAAAATTTAAAACAACAACGGAAAGGATTAAAGGACTTGAGATTAAGTCATGAATTTAGGCGGATAGTGGAAGTGGACTATTTCACTCGAGGGTGGCAAGTGATATTAACACATGACGACAAATTTGATGGAGTATAAATAGAGTGTGCCAATTTGTCAATTGTTGTACTTGTGGAATACATATTTTATTGTTAGATCAAAATATTAGAGGCATTCTGACACGAGTGCAAAAAAAATATGAAGACAAATACAGTATTCTTGAACAAGTCTATGGATTATATCATTAGATATGTGCTCCATTCTAATGGTCATCGAGTGCAGATCTTCAATAAAAAAAAGCACAGCGTTTTAATGTTACAATTGGATACAACCTAAAGTCTAAGAAAGACGTAGATTGTTAATTATAAGCACATGCATTTATGAAAAATTCTAATAACTAAAGGTGACAAACTCAAATTAAATTATTACGTGTGAGATCATTGCACTTAATTGTACCATGTTGATTATTATATATCATAGGTGGGACACTGTCATAAAAGCTTGCTCTAGTTATTTCATTTCCCTAAGATATTCTGATTATTTGCTAGAATATAACAAGCCTAATTTGATATCAAATACTACATGATATGCAAATGAAAAGAATGTCCAAAGACTATACGGATTGGGAATGCAATGGATTGGAGGGAGAAATCCAGTGAATGACAATTGTATGGAAAGTTCAAATGTATACAATTATCGAAATTGTCCAAAATGATAGTGGTGTCAGAACAAGATGTAGCTAATTGATTCCTCCATTTCATTTGTTATCTTGTCAAGTAAATTGTCAAAATCCCAACCTCATATGGTTCTCATAATTTTTAAAGCTTCCAAATCCCACTCTGCTGCATACTTTACATAGATAAAAAGATTATTTGGCCTAAATTTTGTAGTTTCAGGAAAACTATAAGTTAATCCATATCTGCTATAAATTTACTTATTTCTTATTTAGAAGCTTAACGACTAAATCAATTGTTTTTATACTTTTGGGCCTCTTGAGTTGCTAGGTTGCACGTCTTCTGCATTGTCTCTTCTAAAACAAGAATGCCAATGGCATATACATCTGGCTTGTGGTCAACCCTACGAACCAACTTTGCGAAAGGCATGCTTGTAGCATAAGCACATGACACGCGCTACTTTCAGGAGCCTATTGCCAGATAAACATACCTTAAATGGAATAAATATTTATGGTCTCATCTAAGTCCATAATTAAACCTTAAATTTCCATATAAATTAGTTCTTAAGTGAATATATCTACCCAAATTTGGATTTGGACAATATATGTTAGCCATTTGTAAATGTTATTTGATTTTAATTGTCATTCGGTATGAGTTCTCATTTAGTATCAATTGTCATTTGATCTTATAAAGTCATTTTGACACTATTGTTGTTTATTTTAAGGTGTCATTTATGTCTGAGTCTTATTTGGTCCAAGTTATCATTTGATTTCAGTTGTTATTTGCTTGTAATTATTATTCAGTAGCATTATCATTCAGTCATAGATAAATGTTACAATTTATCAAAACTTTTTACTATATCTACGTCTATCACATTTTATCAATTGGCATAAAAAATTACATTAGGCTCCACAACGGGAGTTGATGCTTGTTCCTCCCTATCCATTAAACTCGAATTGGTAGTTGTGGATTCTTTTGTTCCTCTATGCTGAACTACTTGAATTCTCACTATATTGCCAAAACATATTGCCCATGTCAAGATGGTACATGCCTATTGCAAATAATAATAATAATCCAAAACCATGTTAGAACTACATAAATGGGCCTAATGACATAAATTGTTGCTATAGTGAAAGAAATGATGCAAATATTAGAGATTAGTATACTAGGTATGATCTTAGAAATAAAGAATACACACTGAGATGAGAATTTTCTTCCGACATCATAGCCAATGCCGAACCATGTTAACTATAACTCCATATTGGTAGTATTATAGTAATAGTAATTATGGGTTTGCCAATATATAATTTTTCTTCCACATTAACTAGTTAACGTCGTCTCCCTCAACCGAGTTAGGATTGGGCTAAGTTTTGGGTTTTGACACATGCTAAGCTTCTAGGGCATATTGTTTCACATTAAATGTATTCAAGTGGCGATGTTCGTTTAGTGCCTCGAGTATTCTCCTCCAAGTTGTGCACCTTCATCACATTGGGCCACATTAAGCATAGTTGCTCAAATCCATCGATCTGTAACTTAATAAATTAGTAATATAGTTGATAAAATAAACTCAAAAGAACAAACTTATATAAGATCCTTGCCATAGCCTGTACCATTGCAGCCGAGGAGCTTTCCATCATTAAGTATGTTTATGAAGCCATTTTATATACTGTAATGGAATAGTAGTTCATTTGGCTCTCTGATCCCACTAATGATAATTTGGATTCTATTAATCCACCCTTGGATACATTTTACAGTGAGAGTCATGCAAATTAGTGTTTGAATAACCATAAAAATTTAATGTATACAAGTTATCATTGTGTACAGTATTAATTAAAATTGGTTCCTGTAACTCAAACTATTTAACACTTGGTTCAGATAATACCACTTGACAATGGGTAACAAATTTGTTTTGTTGGAGTCCTCCAAATGAGCATTTTGCTGAAGCAATACTTGCACATCACAATAGTTTCGTAAGGTATCTATAAGGTGGCGTTTGGTTGGTGTGAATAGAATTTCTATTCCCACTTTATTCATTCAAAAATAATAATTTTCTTATTTGGTTTGCAATTTATTAAGGAATAACTATTCCCGAGAATACTTATTCCCTCATATTATTATTATTATTATTATTATTATTATTATTCTCATATTATTCCTTATACTATTCTACAAACCAAATAATAAAATACTAATTTTTACTTTATTCTATTCCAACAATCAAATATATGAATAACAATTTTAACTCTATTCGTATCATATTCTATTAATGGGAATAACTATTTTATTTCTACCTTATTCCATTCTAATAACCAAACGTACAATAAGAACTATACAAAATAAAATAAAAATGTATGGTTTTGTAATATAAAAAATCAAATATCAGTATATAATTATTATAGTATGTTCGTATGCTTACTTATCTAATGTGCATTAATATATGTATAGCGCATTTGAGAATCGGCCAAATGTGAGATATCTTATTCCAAACCCAAACTTAGAATATAAATAACACACCTTCAATCTTTTTTGCTTTAGGCCGGGTAGCTTTACTCAGCTCACTTATAGAAAAAGGCTTTACATAACTCTATTTGTTAAGTTTGATTACTTCATTATAGGTAATTCAATATATTATTTTATCATCAGAGAATTTTCGGAAAGCAAATGATGGAGTGCATTTGTCGGAGTGAAAGTTTAGAGAAGATTGGCCGGTCAATGGAGGTTGATTGATTGAGAGGTAAATGTCCAGGGAGGCAAATTAGCAAGGCAAAATGCCAAGGAGTGCGGCTGGCAGAAGCCGTGGAAGCTTTGAGATAAATTGGTTGGTTAATAAGTTAACCTGCCAAAGTGACAAATGGCCGGCCAACGGGTTAACCGGCGAAGAATCCAAGAAGGCAGATGGCTGAAGGAGTGCACAAGCCTTTGGTGCAAAATTACATGTCAACAGGTTGACCGACAATGGTGGCAAAATGCTGGTTAACGCATTGACTTGCTAATGAAGCAAATGGCTGGTGTGTAGAAGCTCTTTGAGCAAATGGCCAGTCAAAGAGTTGACCGGTCATGGAGGCAAAGAGGAAGGCACAGAATTTATCGATTAGTGTTATCAGTATGGGATGCTAGAGGACTGGCTGCAGTAATGGGCCGAGGATTTTACAATAATGGGCCGAGAACTTTATGCAATAAAGGCCCGAGGACATTGTGGAAAGTTGATGTTGCGGACAGCTGGCAGTCAAGAGTTGGTGGCAGGTTTTTGCAGGGCACGCTTTCTGAACAGTGTAGAGCAAACACCGTTTGGAGGAAGCTCGAGAACTGGTGAGTGCGCATTAGAAGCTCTAGTTTTAGATCTGAGAAGTCACCAAGGGTGCGGGTTGTATCGAGCTGATGTGGGAGAAAACACCAGGGGCATTGTGTGCTTGGCCGCTGTGTGCGGGGGGTGAAACAGAGGTTGCCATTTTATCACACTTGTAAAATGTGTGAACAGAGAAAACCATTGTGAGAAGAATGAGAGAAGAAAAATAGAGAGATAAGAGGGAATGAGAATTTTCTTACCCTTGATGATTTTTTTTTTATTGTTTGTTTTTTCAGGACTTGTGTAATAAGGATGGGTTGCTGTACTCTATTTCTGAATTTGTATAACCATTTTACATAGTGTAATCTGTTGATGGATTGTGTCTCGTGATTTTTCTCTTCGATTTGTGAAAGGCTTCCACATAAAAAAATATTGTGCATCTTATTTGTTCTTTATTCGTATTAAATGGTGGCTGATGATGATGGGAGGTTCGAGTTTTCCGCTCCTGTCGAATCGGAGAAATTCGGCTGTCGAATCCCAACAAGTGATATCAGAGCTTGGTTCCATCAAGTCTGTTCTGATACCAACACTATGTACAAGTATTTCCTACAAGCATAATCTCAACTATATTGATGGATTGACTTCAAATTTTTTAAAAGTGAAAAAATGTTAAATGAATACAATTCATAAATTTATCCATAAATACCATTTTCCCATAAACATAGGATCAATATTTGACCGTGACAATTTATTGCGTTAATGTTAGTATCCTAAGATGAATTATCAAATATTTATTTATTTATTATAATCTTATTATTTACTGAATAATCATCCACATAACTCTATCCAAATTTGTTGTGCACCACGGGTGATGGCATCACCATGGATCAACAAATTAGTAATCAAGTGGAAAGTGTGAGTTTTGAGTCTCCATCTTTCACCCACGATGTCATAGGTTGCTCATCTAATTAAATGCAACTTACTATGCACCTCCATGAAAACCACAATCTACTTGCCTTGAGTTGATACTCCCATCTTAAATTTAATTTGACATTTAAAACCATCAGCAGCTCGACTGCTGCATGACGACAACTTAATACTTTTCCAATTAGGATGGTAACAAAAATTTTTTATCAAATATAATATATTTTATATATAAATTAACAAATCTAAAATATATAATATTTTAAATATCTTATTTTGCTTGTGATTGATGTACACTTTGCAACGTTAATAACTAGTTATTTTGAGACCCTGAATAAATACAATGCCTTTGTGTATTTTCGCAGGCCATTCTCAGTAGAAGTTGGGAAATAAATTGAACAAGCGAGGAAGAATATTGAGGAGCTTGTTTTAAAAATTTGAAAGAAAAGTGTGATATGTATAGAAGAAAAAAGAGGTGAATGACAATCAATTAAATCACGAGAGAAGGGTATATAGCAAACGATGACGAAATGAGAAAACACATAATGAATTATTGAGTAAAAAAAAATTTTAAAAATCATGGGTAGGTGAAATTGTGATGATTGGTAATTTTTAATTGAATTATTTAATCAGATACAGAAGCAATAAAAAGAAGTTAAAAAACGATAAAAGGTGGACAATGATAAATATATATATTAATCGACAATTTATTCCTTAACATTTTAATATTGAATATAAAAATAAAAAAAAATTTAAAGGCTTTTCTAATATTGCTGTGGACTCGAGGAGGCCCTCGGTCTTCTAAAATCATACTCTATGATATAATTTATGCGAAATTTTCAATTAGTTTTTGAAATTATATTATTTTTTATATGATAGTCTAAAAAACTGAAAGAAAGGCAGAAAGGAGTCAATTTATTTTAGAGTACGTGGCGTTTTCTGTTCTTCCGTCTGTGCTGTCGCTACGCTGTCCCAGCTGCCACTCGTTCCTCGTCTCCCGAAAAACCGTCCCACTTATTTCTTTCCGTGTTCCCGCCTCCATCTATCTCCGACCCTTTCCGAATTCCACGGACGTTCGGTAGACCAGGTAATCCGCCTCTTCTATTTAATTATCTCATCTTCGATGCCTTTCTTCCTCTGATTTCGCCACCTTGATCTATGGATCACCTTTATAAGTTTTCGCGCCATTCTTTTCTGCTTGAATTTCTCATTTTCGTCGATAAAATACAATTTCTTTTTCTTTGTTCTTAGACTCCTGCTCTTGGATCATATCGATGTTATCGATACGTTTGCCGATTTGCGGTTTTGTTTTGTTTTGTTTAGAGCATACGGGTTTGGTGGTTGTATTTTGGTGAAATGCTGTTTGACATTTACTATTTGAGACGCTTAAAAGATTGAAGTTGTGAATTTGTTGTTTTCTGCACATTGTCAATCCTCTAATTGTGTTTTTGATGGGCGACGTGGTCTTGTATCGAGTAGCTGTGAATCTCTTCCTTCGCTCTTGTTTGCGAATTCTGGCAATTTTTTGTTTCTTTTGATTCTTCTTGATTTGTCTATTCTGGATTTCTTCACTATAGTTCTTTGTGATGAATTATCACAATAATGGCACATGCGAGACGCCATTTCAACTTATGAATAAAAATCACCCATCTCAGATTATTTGATTGTGGAATTGTCCCTTCAACCCCTGTTTTTTAGTTGTGTATTTTGCATGATTAATTTGTAGTAAATAATCTTTTGCGTCAATGGTAATAATCTATGTGCATGATGTCATGCAAAGGATTCCTGGCAGGACATTTTTTTCTATATATTTAAAAAAGGTTGAGGTTTCTGTTGGCGGGTAACAGGCGACTTACTTACCAATATACAGGAACAGTTTTCACCTGTTTGTCGGAATGGACGGCCAACTAATAAGGCACAATGAGCACTGTGAAGTAGAGACAGGAGAAGAGAAATGAATACAGAATTTTACGTGGAAAACCCTTTTAAATTAAGGAAAAAATCACGAGACACTAAATCCACTAAAAATCACTAAGTATGAGAAAATTATAGGAGGCGAAAATAAGAACAGAGCAAAGTAATCAAAGCTCTCACACTTGTTTCACTCATAGCTCTCTTTCTTTTTCTTTCTCTCCTCTGTTACGCTCTCTCTCAACTTGGCCTGTGTCTTCTCCTTCTTCTTGTTCTTGCCTTGCACCTTTTCTCACTTCTACTATTCGCTATGTGCAAAGTGCACATACATATACACATGCCCATCACCATAGCTTAGTGATTGGTGCTCAACTTTCAAGGTCTGCTTGCATGCGCATGCCTGGTCCTGCAGCAGGCGGCACATGCCTGCTTCTGCACCGCCTGCTTCTGCAAACCGATTAGCCTTTGGAGTCCCGAGAATGACTTCCACTAACCACCCAGAAGGGTAGGTCAACTGTACACTTTTTGGGTATGACAGTCGTTCAGATCTTCCAAATATGGCATGTCAATTCTGATATCCGTCGCTTCATATTAGCCGGTCAACCACACCATTGACCGGTCGAAGTAGCCCGTCTTGCTTCTTCAGACGACTCACGACTTATGACGGTCAACATATTGACTGGAAGAGTTGATCGGAAGAGTTGACCAGAATTTCATCCTCCTAGCACATCCGTGCTCTATTCAAGCCCTAAGGACTTCCACACGGGAGTGATCCCAACAAACTTTCTCTCACGACCGTGAGGAAGTTAAATCCGTTTGCCCGGCTATCTTGCAGTATGCCTCATTCTTCCCCTTTGGTAGAATCTTGGTCATCATGTCTGCTCCGTTCTTCTTAGTGTCAACCTTGTCCAGAGACAGTAGATCATCCTCAAGTATATCTCTTACCCAGTGATATCGCACATCAATGTGCTTTGATCTGGAATGAAATGAGGAGTTCTTGCATAGGTGAATAGCACTCTGGCTATCACAGAGTACCACATGTCTCTCCTATTTAATGCCTAATTCTTGAACGAACTTCTTCATCCATAACATTTCCTTGCAAGCCTCCGTTACTGCGATGTACTCGGCTTCAGTAGTGGATAGGGCTACGTACTTTTGCAACTTGGACTGCCACGAGGCTGCACCCCCCGCAGATTTTACCAAGTAACCTAAGGTAGACTTGCGCGAGTTTATGTCGCCAGCCATATTAGCGTCCTAGTAGCCCATTAGATGGGGCTTATCACTTCTAAGACACAGGCACATCTTGAAAGTTCCTCGGATGTACCTCAGAATTCACTTCACTGCAGACCAGTGCTCCTTCCCCGAATTAGACAGAAACGGGCTAACTGTTCCAGCAGCATGAGTTATATCCAGCCCAGTGCACACCGAGGCATACATCAGGCTTCCGACAGTTGAGGAGTAGGGTATATTACTCATGTATTTCTTCTCGTCATCTGAGAACGGACATTGGCGAGTGCTTAACTTATGGTGGTTCGCCAATGGTGTACTCACAGGCTTCGACTTATCCATATTTAATCGCCGGAGCACCTTCTCAATATAGCTTTCTTGCGACAGCCATAATTTCCTTGCCTTTCGATCGTGTATAATTATGACTCCCAGAATTTGCTTCGCAGATCCAAGGTCCTTCATAACAAATGACCGCCCAAGTTGCTCTTTCAGCTCCTTTATCCGAGCACCGTTGCGTCCAACGATCAATATGTCATCCACGTATAGGAGAAGGATGACAAAATTATTATCAGAAAATCTCTGTGCAAATACGCAGTGATCACGAGTAGTCCACCGGTATCCTTGACGGGCCATAACTGACTCGAATTTCTTGTACCACTGCCATGGAGCTTGTTTCAGACCATACAGACTTTTTCTCAGATGGCAGACAAGTTGTTTATTTTCCTTAGCCTCAAACCTTTCTGGCTGTTCCATGTATATCTCTTCTTCAAGTTCACCATGGAGGAAAACCGTCCGGACATCCATCTGCTCTATCTCAAGGTCCTGGACGGCCGCCAAACCCAGCACAACCCTTATAGAAGACATCTTCACCATCGGAACAAAGATCTCATTAAAGGCAACTCCCTTTCGTTGACTGAAGCTTTTCACCACTAGCCGTGCCTTGTGTCTCAACTGCTCAGTATCTTTGGGCGTTTTCAGTCGAAAGACCTACTTGTTTTTTAAGGCTCTCTTCCCCTTGGGAAGCTTGACAAGGTTAAATGTGTGATTTTCATGAAGAGAACACATCTCTTTTATAGCTTCCAGCCACTTCTCTTTGTTCTCATCCTCCATAACCTCTTCATAAGTTTCAAGCTCTCCGACATTAGTGAGCATAACGTACTCACTGGGCGACAGACGGACGGATGGCCGTTTGTTTCGTGAGGATCGTCTGACAGGCAGATCCTCGGCCGGTTGAGGGATGACTTCATCCTCGCCTTCATCAGTAGTTATTATTTCCTCTCCACTGTGATCGACCACCTCAGGACCATTGTTCCCGCCTTCCTGAGATACTTGACGGACAATTTCGTTACTTTGTCCGTCCGCTCGTCATCACATTTGGCTTTTCTGCCAATATCCTTGATCGTTTCATCTTCAGCGAATGTTACGTCCCTTGATCGGAGAGCCTTCTAGTAGCTAGATCATAGAACCGGTAGCCCAGCTCGTCTTCCCTGTAACTTAGAAAGACGCACTGTATCGTCTTTGGCTCCAACTTTGTCCTTTCGTCTCTTGGAATTTGGACAAAGGCTTTATATCCAAACACTCGCCGATATTCATAAGATGGCTCCGTATTTGACCATATTTTCTCCGGCACTTCATCCTTCAAGGGTTTACTGGGCGACTTATTTATAATGTAGGCCGCCGTCTTCAGTGCTTCGGCCCAGAAGTGTCCGGGGGAGCACAGCTTCCGAGAGCATACACCGTACTCTTTCTAGAAGTGTGCGGTTCATCCGCTCAACCACTTCATTCAACTGTGGTGTCTTTAGAGGCGTCTTCTGATGCCTAATACCACGTGACTGGCAATAGGTATCAAAGGATCCCAAGTATTCGCCGCCGTTATCACTCCGGACAGACTTCAATTTCTTCCCCGTCTGACACTCCACAAGAGCATGAAATTGCTCAAATACACCAAGGACCTGGTCCTTGGACTTCAACGGATAGACCCACAGTTTTCTGAAACAGTCATCAATAAAAGAGACAAAATATTGAGCTCCACCGAATGACTTTTTTTTGAATGGTCCACACACATCTGTGTGGATGAATTCAAGCAGTTCTGCCATTGGGGCGGACAAGTCTCCATGAAACAAGACTCTCCTCTGTTTGCTTGCCAAGCAGTGAGGACATGTCCTTAATTCGTCCTCCTTTTCTCTGACAATAAGACCCTTCCTAGCCAGATGATTCAGTCCGCGTTCACTCATGTGGCCCAACCTCCTGTGCCACAAGTCCTCGGTTTCCTTGCCGGTAGTAGCATTTACATCTCCAGCCGTTGCGAATGCCTTCATGATGTACAGGTCGGAGCACCTTTTCCTCTTGCCACCACCAAAGAGCCTCTGGCAAGTTTCCACTCACCTTCACAGAAGGTGCTACAATAACCCTCATCATCTAGCCGACTTGCTGAGATGATATTAAGCCTAATGTCAGGAACATGTCGAACGTCCTTTAATATCAGCTTCGTCCGATTATTAGTGATCAACACGACGTCACCTTTGCCGACAATTTGGGACGTTCCTTCACTGTCCATCCTTATCACTCCAAAGTTCCCTGGAGTGTAAGATATGAACAACCCCTTTTTTGACGTGGCGTGCAAAGTGGCACCAGAGTCAATCACCCAGTCAGACTCCTCATCCGTCAGGTTTGCCATGTGTTCTTCACATGTCACCAGGAGGTCGCCTCCTGTGACCACTGAGACAGAGGACTTGTCATCATTTCGTCCCTTTTTTCCTTTCTCCTTCTCGGCGTTCTTGCGCTTCCATTTGAAGCACTGCTTCTTGATATGACCCTTTTTGCCACAATGATGGCACTCAAGGTTTTGATACCTTGAACGAGATTTGCTTCGTCCCTTCTCTCTGGGCTTCTGGCTTTGACCTTTGCTTCGTCCCTTGGACTCGATCACAAGTACTTCACTATGAGAAGACGTCGAAACCCCCTGTGACCGCCTTGACTCATTCATGAGTAGGGAGGCGATGACGTCGTCTAGTTTGAGAGTGTCTTTTCCAAACGCAACGTGGTGACAATATGATCATAAGAAGCCGGCAGAGAGGCCAGCAACACCAATGCCTTATCCTCCTCCTTGATTACCTTATCAAAGGGCGGACATCTGAGTTACAATCCGATTGAAGTCGTCCAAATGCTTCTCAAAGCTACCACCTTCTAACAACTGCAAGTCATAGAACTGTTTCTTAATATGAAGCCTGGTTGTCAAGGATTTGGATTTGTATTGGCTTTCAAGCTTCTCCCATACCTCCGCCGGATGAGTCAAGCCAAGGATCTCCTGGAGCGTGTTGTCCACCAAACATAGTTTGATAGTGCAATTGGCAAGATCTCGTTTATCTTGCTAGTCCTCCTCTGATAGGCTTTCCGGCTTATCTTCCTTCTTCCTCAGTGTTTTGATTGTTCCTTCTCTCGTTAAGATATTCTTCACCCTCTCCTGTCAGAGGATGAAGTTGCCCTGTCCATTGAACTGTTCTACACTGAATGGCAAGTTCTTTGAGGATGATGACGCCATTCGGACGGAGTTGTCAACCTGTTTTTGATACCACTTGTTGGCGGTCAACGGGCGGCCTACTTACCAAAATACAGGAACAATTTTCACCTGTTGGTCGGAATGAACGGCCAACTAATAAGGCACAATGAGCACTGTGAAGTAGAGATAGGAGAAGAGAAATAAATACAGAATTTTACGTGAAAAACCTTTCTAAATTAAGGAAAAAATCACGGGACACTAAATCCACTAAGAATCACTAAGTATGAAAAAATTACAGGAGACGAAAATAAGAACAGAGCAAAATAATCAAAGCTCTCACATTTGTTTCACTCACAACTCTCTTTCTTTTTCTTTCTCTTCTCTGTTACACTCTCTCTCAACTTGGCCGGTGTCTTCTCCTTCTTCTTATTCTTGCCTTGCACCTTTTCTCACTTCTACTATTTGCTATGTGCAAAGTGCACATACATATACACACGCCCATCACCATAGCTCAGTGGTTGGTGTTCAACTTCCAAGGTCTGCCTGCATGCGCATGCCTGGTCTTGCAGTAGGCGGCACATGCCTGCTTCTGCAAACCGATCAGTCTTTGGAGTCCCGAGAATGACTTCCACCGACCATCCAGAAGGGTAGGTCAACTGTACACTTTTTTGGTATGACAGTCGTTCAGATCTTTCAAATATGGCATGTCAATTTTGATATCCGTCACTTCATATTAGCCGGTCAACTACACCGTTGACTGGTCGAAGTAGCCCGTCTCGGTTCTTCAAACGACTCACAACTTATGACGGTCAATATATTGACCGGAAGAGTTGACTCCGGTCAACAAAGTTGACCGGAATTTCATCCTCCCAGCACATCCGTGCTCCATTTAAATCTTAAGGACTTCCACACGGGAGTGATCCTAACAGTTTCTAGTCAAACTAATCCTTTTGTGATGATCTTACCTTTTGAAGTATTATCATGGGACTGTAATTTGACGTCTCTAGAGCCAAATTGTGGCCCAAGATATAATCACTAAGCTTGTATGATTTTATTCGAATTGTGATGGTTCTCGATTCCTCATCATGGATCTTCTTGTGAAATATTTAGTTCTTCATATGATAACATGTCAAATTGCTAATTGTCGTGCTTTATTTTCCGCAGTGGTCATGAAAATAAATAGTAAATATGTGGCACCCCACGTTGAGTTTTTGACAGTTTTAGCTGTGATCTCCTGGCACATGCGCAGACTTCCAGTTACGTTCTACGTCTTGACCCTGGTAGCACTAAAGAAAATTGGATTTGAGGTGGCCGTTCAGGATGCATAGGTGGCTCTGTTGCACTTGCATAGTAGAAGAGTCTTACCCACCAAATGATGATCTTCTGAAAAGCCCAAGGAACAATTTGGATTGTATGGTGCATTATTTGACTTTCCTTACCCAACAACTTCAATTGCTTCATGAAAACAAGTTTATTTTGTTTATCTGAAACTCATATGTTCACTCTGCTTATTTGAGAACATGCCTGTCTTGATTGTTTGTTGGCAATTTTATTTTGGTTTTAGTCCGAACCTTTAAGCATTTTAGCTAGGTGACAGGAAGATGTTCCTTCAGCATAGTAATGTTACTATGCAATAGGAAATAGTTTTCAGTACTGATCTGCAAAGTCCAGGATTGCTCGTGTTAGTATTTTTGTTATGGTTCATGTGCATATGCATATTTTAACCCTGATCTGTTGCAAAATTGAAACAGTAGTAGCTGCCATGAAAGATTGGATGCCCTGATTGCTTATTCTCAGGTGACTTGTGGGCCGGAGTCATCATCTATCATTGTACCCCCAACATTGCTAATCATGCTGTTATTCCTTAATTTTCTCTAATAAATATGCACTATATTATTATTGCACGACCTTTCTTATCATCTTTATCGATGTTTAAGTTAAATGTAGCACAAATTTGTGGTTGCCAGAGTATATAAACTTGTATGGCTTGATAATATGTTGTGATTGAGTTCATACCGTACTCATCTGCAACATTAACATATGCTGTAGAGATAATTGGCATCAATGTTTCAGACTATAGCCATTGTGATTTCTGGCCCCTATGAAATTTGCCTAAACCCATAATTCAGAACTGTAATATAAAATCATATAATACATCAATCAAGGCATGTGATGTGGAAACCAGTCATTATATGGGTATGCTGAAGTGCAAGTTTTCTAGTTAGTGGAAAAAGCTGGTATGTTAGAGTGAGAGTAATGCCCCTAAAAAGCAGATATCTCACATCTGACAAAGGTGATTATGAAGTTACTATATCTTGTATCTTACTGTATAAAGAAGCATCATACAACTTACTGTAGTCAATCAAAACCAGGTGTTTGCCAACAAAGCTTCATTCCCTTTGTAGGGGCCTTAAATTTGTGTTGGAAGTAGCTTAAAATGTTAGGTGTCTAGGTTTGAAGGCTTGGTTGAAGCAATTTTCAACAGATGACATATCAAGTGAGAAATACTTTCAACAAATACACAGAAAAATTAATATTATTATTTGTGGCCACTTGTGTCTCCGAAGGCTTTGCACCTAGAACAATCTTGGAATTACAACCATGGAATGTAATTTTGGTCGGTATCTGATATATAAGTTAATAAACATATATCAGTGTCAACCCCCTAGTAACGATATCTTTTGATACTGTTACAAAATCATGGTATTCCATCGTATCGGTGATACATAGGCCGATATTTAAGATATTGTTCAATATACTTGATATTTGGCTAATATATTGGTTGTTAATTTCCTATCAGTTTACGATTCATAGAAAATTTTTAGATTTTAATATACCCAATACCAATACATATTGTCTGATATATCCATTATCGATATGGCTGCAACCGATATTAATATTTACATCCATGATTACAACATATTACAAGATAAGAATGGCTAGAGCACTAGAGACAAGGAAATCTAAGTCTAAGGTTTTGGGTAGTATTTTGTGACAAAGCATCAGGATTGGTAGCTCTAGTCTGATTGACCCTTAGGTTATTTTCATGCCAGATAGTTTACCAAATGGCATCCATGGAGCTCTTTGGTGTAGCGGGCTTTGGTTACGCCTTTGGTTGGCTGCTTACTGGACTTCCCGCACTTGTTTAACTTCATTGCATCTCAATTACAATAAACATATATTTTTTCTGTTTATTTGAGATCATAATGTCTTGATTATCTATTTGCAGTTTTTTTTGGTTTATATTTGACACTCTTTAAGCCCTAGTTACTAGATGAAGAAGATGTTTTCTTAACATTATACAGCATGTAGGAATCAATGTTATATAATAGTTGGCAAATATGTTTTCTTTAGTATGGAATTGCTTATATGAGTATTTGACACACTCGCAAAAGTGATCCAGTAGTTACCATGAAGGTCAATTGTGGCCAGAGGCGGGTAGTTAACAAGTGTATGTGCTACATAATGGTAAGCTGTGTATATTAAACCTTCAGAAGCCTGCAATACGAGCTGCCTTGGGCACTAGGTCACCTTGGTGATTATCATGAAGGATAGGTCCTATCCAATGGGATCTACTTGTTGCTATTTTTAGGTGACATGATATCTCTCCTTTGCATGAGCTAGAGTTTTGTTCCATTCCCAGTATTCACGACATTCTAACATGTGATGATAAAAATCCTACTATTGTTGTTACTTTATTTGTCTTCTAGTCATGTGATACACTATCAAATGTGTATCTCCCCTTTGCATGAGCTAGAGTTTTGTTCCATTCCCAGTATTTGCAGCATTCTAACATGTGACAATAAAAATCCTACTATTGTTGTTACTCTATTTTTCTTCTAGTCATTTGATACACTATCAAATGTGATACTTTCGATATCAGCATACTCAAACATCTCCTCTTTGAGTATGATCTCTAAAGAATCGGAGTACACTATTTTCTCTTACCATCCTAAGTGGGGAAGTAGGATTAAAAACCTTATGTTTACACCAATATGTTTTATTTTAGAATGCTATTCAGTGTTTTTTTAATGTTTAATTAATAGCACTATTATTAACGCATTTTAAGGGGACATTTTTCAAATAAAAACCATATTTGCGCTTCATCCAAAGTACTTGTGCTCATGCAAGTCCCCCAGAAAAATATTTAGGTTTGGCTGTAGATATAACAAAAATATTTGTTTCTTTAGACCATGACACTAATAAATGACTTAGAAATGGCAGGTACCACTGGAACTTTCCTTATTAGCATTTTTTTGTTCGTAAGACCTCTATAACTATTTTTATTCCAAGTATATGTAAATGCTTTTTGGGTTTCCTAACTCAACGGTAGACTAACCAACTACTTGCATCATTCAAAATTTGCATCACTATAACTCACAAGGTTAAAGGAACATCCTTAGGATACTGTAGACTGATATTTGTTGTTCATTCAAGGTACCTTAAAATTCTATTTACTGCAACTAAACATCATTCTTTATGATTTTATTGAAAATGAGCAGATAGGCATATACTAAACATAACACTAGTCTAGTAGAAGTCAAATACCGTAGACTTACAATCACAGATGAAAATATCAGCCAATATAAAAAAAATTGGCTAATATATATCGGTATCAGTCCGCCCATATTGATATTTTCTGATATCGCGACAAAATAGTGATATGTGGTCTTATCAGCAGTATATTGCGATATACAATTGCTATTCAAAATATCGACCGATATACTCGATATTTTGCCTATATATCGGCGGATATTTGCTTGTTAATTTATAATATTTAGAATTTTTTTTTCTTATATATTTGAATTGATACATATTTTTCTATATGTTCGATACCAATATAGTCAAGATTGATACCGATACCGATACCTATATTTTCATCCATACTTCTAATCATTCCTTTATGAAATTTCAAATCAAGTTGTTTATCATTTTCATTAACATCTAATTTTATAGATAAACTCATAGGTTTCAGTTGCACATGTTTTATAATCAACCAAATGAAATTTCTTTATATGTGCTTTCATATATTTATTTTGATTGATTTAAAAATATTGCATCTTTTTATTGAATATTTGTAATCTAAGAAAGAAATTTAGTTCACCCGCTATGTTCATTTAATTCATTTTCCATGATTCATTACATATCTCAACATCACTCCTACCAAAAAAAAATAATGTCATGAACATAAGTTTGTAAAATCAACACATCATTACCCTTATGTTTAGCAAATAAAGCAGTATCAACTTTACCCATACTAAACTGTAATCAAGCACTTGTCCTTTCATACCATGCTGTATGTGCTCGTGTCAATCCACACAAAGGCTTTGTCAATTCAAAGACATGATCTAGAATCTATTTATTTTCAAAGCTAAGGGATTATTCAACATATACTTCTTCCATAGTAGTACCATTCAAGAATATAGCTTGGAAATCCATGCCGATAACTATATATATGAGACCAAGCTAATTGGCAATGAGATTGGACAGTTTTTGTTTACCTATATCTGTCAAAATGCTTACCGAAAGATCCATAACACTAGAAGTTCGAACAAATTTAGCATCTTTAGGTCGCTAGGGCCAATCTAAGAAATCCATTAAGCAAAGAATTCAAATAAGATAAAGTTCTTATGAGATGCAAAAGTTAGAAGCTTTTCAATAGGTTAAAACTTTTAGATTATTTTTCACCTTGACATGCATCACACATTTATCTTTTCAAATGTTATTTTAGACAAGTCTCTAACAATATCAAGTTCAGCTATTTTAGAATGCATTTACATACTACCATGTCCAAATATCTTGTGCCATAGCCAGTGGTCATCATTAAAATATTCTAACCATAAATACAAATCCTCTATGTCCATCGCATAAACATTTAATGGATGACCTATCTACTTACATGAGATTTCTAGTCCTTTTGCGATAAACATAATAGATTTATCGTGTTTCTCTTAGTTTTGCAATGTTTTCATCAAATTTAAGTTTAAATTATCTATCGCAAAGTTGACTAATGCAAATCAAATTATGTTTCACGCTTCTTTAGAGTTAAGGTATTATTACCAATATCTAATTTTGTTGTTTGAATTATCTCTAAAGGTGACTTATCCTTTATTCTCAATTTTCTTAAATGTAAAATTTAAGATACAACGGTTTGTATGCTTTGAGCATTTGCTATCCAAGGACCATTTATCTTTTTTCATATGTGGATCTCAAGCATATTATATAAAAGATCAAGTAATTTATTTGGGTACCTGAATTTGTTTAGTTCCTCGTATGTTAGGCTTAGGTTCCTTTTAAAACCCAAACTAGCTTAAATTTTTCATGCACACATTTCTTTATCATACTTTCTTATGAATGATAACATCAATAAAACATGTAATTTGAGTTGCTTTTGATTGTTTCACCGATAACTTTTCATTTTATCCAATTCAAATTTTATCAAGCACAAATTTGTTTACTTATCAAATTCTCTTCATCATCTCATGCAAGCATGCATTCAATTTTTCCTTTTAGCTAATTTTTTTTTTATTTCAATGTCATTCCGTTTAGCATACAAAGCCTTATTTTCTTTTTTCATGTTTTCTAATTCTTATTCTAGATGAAAATTTCTTCTTAAAAACCTTTGTATCTATTACCTATTAGTTTTGTTGTTGATGATGATCAGATAAAGCATCTAGAAGTTCATATAAAATGATTCTTGATTTAACTCTTCATCATCTTCTAATGGTTGTGGGGAAGCAAAATTGAGCTTTGTTCTTTGGTCCCCTTGTGCATGCCACTCAATAGTCCAAGTGTTTTTCCTAATTGGCTTGAAGACCTCTCTTTTTAGAGATTTTTCTTTGGCAACTTCTTTTTTCCCTTTTGGTTTTCAACAAAGGGTAATCTAATTTATAATGCTTGGGTTTTTACTTTCAAAATGAATGACTTCTTTTTATTACATGCAGCATTTTAAAAGTTTTTTAATTGCCATCTCATTTTCTAAAATCTTCTAAACCTTTTGATTGCCATGGATAGTTCATCACTTCCATCATTTTCATCATCATCTTCGACCTTTGAAGAGTTGATGGTGATTGACATTCTTTCATTGTCCTCATTTTCTACTCTTTTGACTTGGAAGTCATATATCATGAGTGACTTGTTGAGTTCTTAGGTGAATAATGTTCAAGTCCTTGGATTCATTGATGGTCGTCATCTGTGTATCCCATGCTTTTGGTAGGGACCTAATAATTTTCCTAACTTGCTTATTATTAGATAGTGGCTTTCTGGTTCGGTTAATTAATCAAATATATCCATAAAATGAGTAACAATTTTTGTAATGAACTTAAGCTTTCATGCAAAACACTTCATACTCTTGCAAAAGAATATGTATTTTCTGTTCCATTAACTTGGTTGGCTCATTCGTGGATATTTTAAGATCCTTTTATATTTCACGCGTCATTTCAACTAAAGTACACTAAAGTAAGTTAATAACTTTGGCATTATTGCTATAAGGAATCATTTCATTATTGCGCCAATTTTCCATCTGTTTTTAGGACATTCAACGTTAATAATTTCTCTAGTCATAGGTTCATTCTAATTAGTTTGAGTCATTTTCCATGCAAGAGGATCAACCAATTCTAGTTTTCCAACATGTGTAGTTGGTTCCATTAATAAATGATGGTCTAGAAGTAGATCGGCCGTAAATATATAGTTGTTAAAAACTTTCGGTGAATTTCAAACAAGAACGTGTTCTTTCTCTAAAGGTTGTTTAACTTTATACTTACAGCCAATTCTCATAACAATCTTGGTCCCAAATATTAATGTTAGAGAGGGAGTGAATTAGGTGAAGATCAAACATTAATGTACAATATACCTTCTAGTTTGCAGCTCAAGACTTCAACCTTGGAGCTTTCTATTCAACTTGACACCTTCACTTATTTACACTTACAGTAAGGTGGAAACAATGATTTTTCTCTCTCTCAAAAAATAAAGAAAGAAAAGAAAAAGCAAGTAGAAATTTGACATAGATAATATTTCTTTCAAGAACATTAACAAGTTTTGCTCACAAAGAAGGAAGATCAAATGCTTTTTGTTTTGCTCTCTCAAGTAGCATTTTAGATGTATCTTGGAAGTGCTATTGGAAGTTTAAATAGAGAAGAGGAAAAGTAGCCTTGAAGTAGATCTTCCAAGTGCACCACTCCAAATTTTTGAACTTTTAAATTAAAAAATTGTGAAGCTTTCTTGACAAACACAATTTAGTATAATGAACACTCAAAAAGTTTGCCTTGTCAAGATCAAAAAGGTCCCATCAAATCAGATTTTTTTATGAGAATGAAGAAGAACAAATAAAGAAATGCAGTCCTTTTCTTTTAAAAGACTTGGCCTTATTTTTAGCAATTCTCTAGTTTTTAAATGACTTATTATCAAATACAAAATTATTCAATTTCCTTGTAAGACACTACTAAAGAGTATAACAACAGAAGTCAAAACGTTGCCTCATATACAAGACTTTCCAGTTTTAGAAATTCTAGCAGCAACTCCTAAATCAAATACTAACAAAAACATTCAAATAAGAAGAGTATTTTAAAGGGCATGAGTTCTTGGGCCACTGGATTACTTTTTATTTTGTGCGTGCATTGTTTAATATGTAGCTAATTTGGGCCAACTCTAAAACAAATGAGCATTATGATCCAATAGCATCAATTCAATTCGGCCAATTATAAAATGATCTTAACATGATTTTGTAGATCCTATTAGAATGTTTTAAAGCTCAAATAGAATAGTGTGTGAGATCATCAACAGTGTTTGCATTGTAAATTTAATAGTTTGATAAAGGTTAATTATGTTTGTCATACTAGTATGTTAATAATCAAAATGATCCAACTAGGATTAGTCAAGTGAATATGATCATGTTTCTTGCCATTGTTGTAGTCCCAATAATCAAACTAGGGGTTGAATTAGGTTCTTACAAAATTTTAATTGGTAATTTTAACTTAGTCAAGCTTAAACATGAACCAATTTTTGTGCTTGTTGAGGAAGTACTACTTAAGCATGTAATGAAATAATAAAAGATAGTAGAAAAGGAGAAATATGATACCATAATTTATTCAGGTTCAGCCTTGCTTACATCTTGTCCCAAAGCCACTATTGAGAGTTTAACCTTGGAGCATCTTGATGAAAATCAAACCTTACATAAACAAGATATCTTCTAGTTCCAACTCAACACTTAGACTCTGGATCTTTCTCTCAAGAGTGGTACCTTTTATTCTTTTACTTGCTCAATAATATGGTTACAATAGTTTTCTCTTGAGAAAAAATATGAGCAACTGAAGTACAAATACTAAACAAATCACTCATAGTAAGATATGAACGTTTGTGTGCTTAATAAGAGAAGACCAAAATGCTCTCAATGATGGCTCTTGTTTAAGCCAAGTAAATATAACTTCAAGTGAGAAGAAGAGAGTTTATGTAGAAGAGACCAAGGTACTCGTTTGACAAAAGGAATCTTCTCAACATTATAGTACAACTTCAAAAAAATCTAAAAGTAATTGTTCTCGAGATGCCAAAATCTACAAAAATCAAAATTTGAAGCCTCATTGTGTCTACTATCACACCATAAAAAATTGACTGTAGATCAATTATTGCTGAAAAGAGAAAATTCAATAACCAAGCGTGTGTCACGTTTTCTTTGGAAGGATTTGTTCATCAATTTTAAAAAGATCATAGCAGCTATTTTATTAGTCCAAAAATTACGAGCCATAATTTTCTAAATAACTTGTCAAGTCTACTTTCATGTTAATGTGAATTGCATTGAAATTCATTTTCTACATTGAGATATGTGCAAAATGATACAGCATTATCAATTTATATTTTTATCACATTCCTTTACAAAATTTTCGACATTAAATAATTATTAATTCTACAATATATCTCTAAAATTTGTAAATGATATATACATGGTTACCTTTTAATTCTAGCTTTCATAAAGAAAACATTTCTCATATAAGCATGGCAAAAGTATATTGAATTAAATATATAACCTGTGCCAATTTTAAATTTATAATGGTTTTTGTGCTTTTGCTAAAAAATAATTTGTTCTAGATATGTTTGAAGTGCCAAATCATTTATGAATAGAAAGCTCTATATGTTAATTTACAAATAAAAAAAAATCTTATAACATTTAGAGTTTTTGACACATGTATATGTCCAGTTTACCATAGGTGATATATATTGGTAAAATTACTTAAAAAGACATTTTTTGAAATCTTTTAATAGTAAAACAATTGACAACTAAATATGAAAAAGTGTCAGGGCCATAAAATCAAAAAAGTTTATGGGTTAATTTGTTGTCTTTTATTAATCCATGCATGATTTAACATATAGTAATTTTTTTGACCAGGTGTTAAAATTATAGATAACACGCTTCATTTTGGCATAAAACAATTAAGTCCAATTAAAATATATTTGATCCATCGTAAATATGCTTATTGTCAGTATAATCAAATATGCTTGTTATTATCAATATAATTAGTGAAACCTTAGACTGCCAATTATCAATCACAATTATGCTTGTTATCATCAAAATAGTTACTAAAAACTCTTCGTTTGTCAATTACCTTCCTTTGAAGAGATCCTTAAATTTTCAATTTGGATGATTTGAACCTTCATGAGTTACCCCCTGATAGGTGCTACACTAGATACTGTATGCTTTTAGTTGCTTGAGTTATGCTTTATCAGGAATCATGAATATTGTGAACAGGGTGTGTTGATTCAAGTTTTCTGTCTCCACACCATCAGATACTTCTAAACTTGATTCATTCCTTTGTTTTTTCCCCCTCTTATCTTGATACTCATTCTAGCAGCACAAAAAAGCTCAAAGTTGTCAACACTTGAAACCGATGTGCAGAAGACAGCACCAACAATTGAAGTGCCTGCTTTGTCTTTGGATGAACTGAAAGAGAAGACTGATGATTTTGGGTCAAAAGCATTAATTGATGAAGGATCGTATGGAAGAGTATATTACGCAACCTTGGATAATGGAAAAGCAGTCGCTGTTAAAAAGCTTGATGTTTCATCTGAGCCCGAGTCCAGTGTTGAGTTTTTGACTCAGGTCTGATGGATTTCACTGTAGACTAACTGGATTTTATAAAAATGTTGATTTGTAATCCTGTTGTTTGTCTTTCTGCTTGAATCATCATTGGGTTCCTTGTAGGTTTCCATACTCTCACGGCTGAAGCATGAGAATTTTGTTGAGTTGCACGGCTATTGTGTAGAGGGAAATTTCCGGGTGTTGGCTTTTGAGTTTGCAACCATGGGATCTCTTCATCACATCTTACATGGTGTGCACAGTGTATAGTTATGCTTTAGTGACATTTAAGATAATGGTATACAACTGTCTGTGCCTCATATCGAGGAGTTGTTTTCCAATTTGGGTTTGCAGGAAGAAAAGGAATTCATGGTGCACAACCAGGTCCTCTGCTCAACTGGATGTTGCGAGTGAGGATTGCTGTTGATATGGCCAGAGGATTAGAGTATCTGCATGAGAAAGTTCAGCCTCCTATCATACACAAGGATATTAGATCTAGCAATTTTTTACTGTTTGAGGATTTGAAGGCGAAAATTGCAGATTTTAACCTTTCTAATCAGGCTCCTGACATGGCTGCTCGCCTTCATTCTACTCGTGTATTGGGAACCTTCGGTTATCGTGCACCAGAGTAGTATTTCCAGAACTCATTGTTTTGGTTTTGATCTCCCCAGTATTTGCATGCCTGTTGATTGGATATCTTTATGCTTTGTTTGTGATTGGCTTGACCATGAATGATATTTTCAGTGAGGTCCTCTTAATTTTCTTTTATATTATGACTTCTTCGTATAGTATTGTTTTGAGAGAGAACAATTGTAAGTGGTGTTTAGAACATCTTATGGTCTGTGTGCTTTCAAGGAAATTTTACTGTCACTCAACAAGAATGTACACGTAGTGGTACGTCTGTAGTTTAACAGAATATACCTGTATTAGATTTCATTTGGTCAACTACTTCTGTTTCTCATCACTGATATGCAATTATGCCCCATTTTTAGTCCTTATTAGACTGCATAGGCCCTTGCTAGCCTTTTCCTTCCCTAAATTTCCAGATAATTACGTTACCGAGCAATCTATTCCTCTCAGATCCCTTTCCCTTATCCATTAGATTTAGATTTTGATGACACTGTTTGAGATTTTCTAATGCAGGGTTCCATCATCTACCTCAATACAGGTATGCAATGACTGGACAGTTGACTCAGAAGAGTGATGTGTATAGCTTTGGGGTGGTTCTCCTGGAGCTTTTGACTGGTCGTAAGCCTGTGGATCATGCCATGCCTCGTGGACAGCAGAGTCTTGTTACTTGGGTTAGTGGGTCCGCATGAATTTTCTTCTATTTTAACTGCTACTTTGAACTATTAGCCATATTTCTTTGCTCTCTGGTCTTTATGTTCCTTTGGACAATCTGAGTGTAGTTGTTAGCTTAAGAAGTTCTTGGACATTCTGTCAGGCAACCCCAAGACTGAGTGAAGACAAGGTAAAACAATGTGTGGATCCGAAGTTGAACGACTGTCCTGCAAAAGGAGTAGGCAAGGTCTGTCCCTTTTCCGCTCCCATTTCTGCACCATTTCTGATGATAACACCACTAGTAAAGCAGTATGGAATCCTTGTATGGAGCAGTTGGCAGCCATTGCAGCACTTTGCGTGCAGTATGAAGCCGAGTTCAGGCCAAATATGAGCATTGTTGTCAAGGCACTCCAGCCGTTGCTGAAGCCACCCACTCCTGCTCTTGAGGTCTAAGCGTGCATGATGGCGATTCCTTCCTCTGTGTTTTGGTAAAAAAGTGCGAAGGGATGTTTCGGGAATTTTTGGATTGATTTTTACTTTGGACGTTACTCTCTCGGGATCTACCATTGTGTTAAAGTGCTGATATCCGAAGTTGTGCATTAACGATGGAACTGGCTATGTAGGGTTTTTTTTTGTTCATGCATCTCAAGATTAAATGTATTTCGTGTAAACCGAGAGATTGGGGGGATTTGTCTTGCAGATACACCATGATCTAGGTTTTATTGATTGCATCTGGCTTACGGTCTACATTTTTTGTTTGTTTGTTTGATGCTGCTTGGCGCTGTTGGCCCGTGGTTTCACTTACTGTTTTGATAATCACAAATACATTGAAACTGAAATTGAGAGTATCCAGGTTGGACTTGTGTTGTTGAACTTATGTTGCTAATTACCTCGGTGGAAACAAACGTATTGCTTTGATTGTAGAGATGGTTTAATGGGACGTGGGGTGGGTACATGGCCAAGCACAATTCGATTGCCATGAAGCTTATAATATGATTGTTTTGATACTAGACCAAGTCAATCGTTGCTTTGCAAGAGTGGATCATACTGTGTTGTGTTGTTTTGGAGATATGACCCAAATTTGCAATATACTAAACGAAGCATGAACCAAATTTGATGTCCTTTGCCTAAATTTGCCAGACAGATAAATAGTCTGAAAACGTGTAAAGGTAATTTGTTAACTTGTAGTTGTGAATGGCGCACAGTCTGATGTTGGGGAATGGTGGCTGATTCGGTGATATTGACCTGTGTTTGTTTGTTTTAGTTGAAGAGAGGTGCGGTCCGGATAACCTCATCTTGATAGTGTGCCCAACATGAGTTCTCAATGCTCAAATTTTTCTAATGAAATCAATCTGGCACGTAGACGGGCAAAATGAAAATCTATCTCAACGGCGTAAGCGAAAATCAATTATATATATATATCCACACCTCTTGTTGATTTGACTGTGATACAAAATGAACAATGTAGAGTTAATCACAAAGTTCCTCAAACAAAAAAAAAAAAAAAAACAGATATAATGAAAGTTGATGCTGATCTCTTTCTTATCATTTTTATTGAGTAGGCTTGAGTTAGGGTGTTACGGCATTTTGTTTTTAAATAAAAATTGTAATAAATATATAATACGAGGAATGTTTTAAATTGCCTGTATTATTCCAAAATGAGTCAGGGGTCAATATTTAGATGTCTCCAAAAGATCCTCCCCCTGTTTTGATCCTTCACACGAAAGAACGTTGCCGTTTGGTTGAAAAGAAATCTCTTTTTTTAATCAAGAAATATTAAAAAGACGTGAAAAGTTCTTTTTTTTTTTTTTAAATAAAGAAATTACCTTGGAAAGGAGCATGCCTATGAAGGGAAAGCATGTAGTCATGCCGGTGATGTCCCATCAGAATATGTCAGAAATTAAAATTTCAAATCTCCTAATATGAGGGGTTGGTGATGGGTCCGGTATCTAGTGGGCTAACCTAGAGTCCGGTCTGTAGAAGGAAAGTGCCCAATAATCAGTAATCCAACAAAAGTTCCGCGAAGCCTAAGGCCCAAAGCAGTTGGCTACAGAAGGCCCAAACCGGCATCGCCCAAGGCGAAATAATGCCATGCGGGTTGCTGAAGCCTATTGTGGGGTAGGCCCATCAACAAGGCACAGTCAGCTCCAACTCAATTGATAAAATCTCAACTATTGCAACCACTAGGTCGTCCCCTACCCCTATAGAAGGGTAACCCTCAGGGGGTAATGGCCAGCCTGTGAGGACCTGAAACCGAAAATGCAATAACTAGATGTGATTAAGGCGATTAATATCGGTAAGAGGCTATACATGTAGTGAAAAATCGGTAGTTAAAAGTGAAAAGTTGAAAAAAACCTGACCTTAGCAAGCAACCGAGTGGTGCTTGCTGTGGGCTCGAGCCCTCCTATCGGGCGGAAAAACCAGTGGCGTTCCCGAATCCCTCCGCCCGCTACTCGAGCGGCGGACTGCCGGAAAGCCCAGTGCCCGCTGGCCGCTCAAGCTTCGCTCGAGCGGTAGACGCAGTATAAAAACACACCCAGTTCTCTCCTTTTTATCTCAGCACGACTTTAGGGTTTGAGGAGAGAGAGAGAGTGCCGTTCCTAGTGAGAGAAGGGTAGAGAACGAAGCCTGAGAGTTCGAATCCATCCGTGAGTCAGTTATAAAGATGAAATCCCGCGCCAAGGCAAGTGTATTTCGGACGTCATTTTTCGTTTTTACCGTTTCTTTTGCTTTAAACTTGATGAAATATTACGAAAATGATATTGATGCATGTTTATAGTACATGAAGCATGTTTCCTTCAATTAATCGGTTGGATTTTATGTTTATCCATGTTTATTGCAAGATTTAGCTACGATTTCGGGAATAAGCGTGAAAATAGTGTTCGATTTGTCTCGGAAAGCATGTGATGAAATCCTAGCTCGAAAATGTTGTATAGTTTGAGTAAATTGCATGATTTAATATATATGCATGGCATCTATGACATTAATTTCATGAAAAATATACATGTAAGATACCGATTTGAGTCCGACGGTTTTGGCGAAGCCCTTTGTACGAAAATGAAGAGGTTTGGATGAGTTTTAACCGTAGCTTCTGTTATATGAAAGTTAATTGACATCGATGTGTAACTTTCAGTATAATTTGTTTTTGAAAATATGAACGAACGTATACCGATGAAATTTCCATGTGGACTTAAAGTTAGCTGAAAGTATATTGTGAAAGTTTGATTTTGAAAAAGGGGTTTTCTATAAAGAGATGGTTTCCGTTACCGTTATTTTAGGACCTAGGACTGACTACAGTCCGGATAGGTTCTTCGGCATACCTTAGGACTTTTCGGTGGTAATCGAGGATAACTCTATCCATGGAGTTACTTGTGGTCTGCCCTGTCTCGAGGCGTTACGGTCAGGAGGAAACACCATTACCGGCCTACCTTCGGGTGGTATACCGTATCGATCCCGTGAGATGGGATACCCATATGACAGTTACCGGCCTTAGATTGTGTGGAGTGAACACAATCTATCATCGATTATTCGCCCCCTTAGCTAGTAGGGTATACTGGCAGGGTCTGTACCGATATGATATGAAGTATTGTTTACTGTTTTACTGATATGTTATGTTACCGTACCGATTACTGAATATGAAGTACCGATTATCGGATATGAGATACTATTTACCGATATGATATGTCACTGTTTACCGTTTACTATACCGATTACCAATTCTGAAGTATTGTTTACCATTTGCCGAGTATCTATTTCCGTTGTTGTTTACTGAACACTATTCACCAACCACTGATTTCTATTTATGCATAGTTACATGACAGTTCTGCATCATCGTTTTACTACTCACATGCATGTATCTTGCTGGGCCTCGGCTCACTGTTTTAGTGTTTTCTTCCTTCAAATGAGACAATAGAGCTATTACCTGATGAAAAGGAGTAAACCAAGAGAAGCTTCTGAAGGCTTTTTGAGGACTTAGAGCATTGTGGAGCCGTTTTTGAAGAGCTTGTGGACGCAACACCTAGCTAGAAATGTGATTTTGTATACCGATTCCATGTTTATTGATGTTATAGAACATGTAGATCTTTTTTGAATGAAAAGCTTATGATATGTATGTCGGTAAAGGAAAAAGTAATGCTTCTACAGGTTATTAGTTTACTTCCGCTATATACTCTGGATTTACTGTCCAGGTCCTGGACGGCATCTCGTTATCGAACTGTTAGCATAGTTAATGTTTTTATGGATTTATGCCATGGATGGCACCCGTGATCCTGTGTATACTCGTTGTAGGAGATTGTGGATAATGGCTAGATGTGTGCTTGTAATGGATAGATGTGTGCTTGTAATAGATGATTGTATAGGACTGTATTTTTGGATTTTTATCCGGTTATAAAGGAGATTCTGTCGAAATTTCTGCAGAAGTCTTGCCTTATGTTTAGACCGTTAATTGTGTTTCTGTTTAACGGAAGCTTTAGAGGACAAAAAAAAAAATTCATTCCGTCACACAGCCTGTTGCGATAAGAATCTTGGCATCTCAAAGCGCCACAGACAGACGCATGCTATTGGCCATTCACAAGCACAGAGTAAGAGATCCCAAGGGGGAACTAACCAGCGCCCTCTCTAAAGACCACCACATACCCTCCACAGAATGGGGGGGGGAGACTAATGAAAAAAAAAACTCCAGAGACTAAGGCGAGGAGGAAGTATTTCCCTCTTAGGATCAATCCTTGGGAACCCTTCTCCTAAAGATTATTTGAAGATTCGGCAACCTGCACGCCATGGGAGTGGTCAGTCATGGAGTTTTATCCTCCATCTTAAAGCCACTCCTTAGTTCCTTGGGAACCCTTCTCCTGAAGATTATTTGAAGATTCGGCAACCTGCACGCCATGGGAGTGGTCAATTATGCAGTTTTATTCTCCATCTTAAAGCCACTCCTTAGTTAAGCGCATATCTCGAAACTCAATCCTCTATCTCAAAGATATGTTTTATCTGAGCGCACTCAATGGAGCTCCGTCTTATATTTTAAAGCTACTCCTTAGTCGAGCGCATTCCCCGAAATTCAGTCCTTCATCTTAAAGCCGCTCCTTAGCTGAGTGCACTATCGAAACAAAGTCTTTCGGCCAACACTCAATCCCCACGTACATATATCTACGCATTACTTTATATTCCTTACATCTTTTTATCTAGTTAAAAAATATTTCTGACTTGAGTATTTGAGGATAAATCGAGAAATGAGTCCCATCATTTTTTGACTTCTTAATTGTTAGTTGTGGTGTCCAAGATCTTGATTCGAAGTAACAAAGTCCGGATCCGCTTTAATTCAATCTACTAAGCGAGATCAAGCAGCTCCCTAATTCGTTCAGTAATACAAATCTAGAAACGTATTATTGACGCTGTCTGTGGTAAACAACTTAAAAGTCTAACCACAACATTCACGAAAGCAAACACGGTCAAAACTTGGACTCAAGCCAACGTACCAACCAGAGACGCCTCCCATGGTGACGATCCCTCTGTGGGTGGTCATGCAGACAAACAATCGACCTCTAGAGTGCCGACGTTCCCTGCCCAGGTGGACACCATGCCCAAGTTGCTCCAGACCCTATGCACCCGTCTAGATGAGTAGCAGCTAGGGACTCCTTGCTCCCATTCCAAGACCTCGACGTCTAATAGGAGCAGCCGAAGGAAAAGACAGCTCATCAAGAAGATCTAGCAACTTAACAATTTTGAGGCCTGAGTAGCCTCAAGCGACAGGGCCTAGATGCAGCTAGGGGACCGACTATGCCTCAAAGCATGGACAGAAGCTCGGAGCAAATGAATCTATATAACCCTCGAGACTACACGCCTTTAGCCTGAGAAGAAGCTTCGTGCAGCACCCAACCGAGGATGCCAAACCTGAAGCTCCACGACAGAAATTCTGATCCAATGGACAATCTGGATCACTTCTGTACTTTGTTGGGCTTCTAGGGTCTTGTCAATGCCAAGCATATAAGAAAGAAAGTAGGCTCGAATGCCCTTGAGGGTAGTAAAATCCTCAGCCCATTGTATGTGGCGTTTCATTCTAGAAAACGCTGCCTACATGCCAAATGAGGCAAGACTTGGTATCCGTGGGTTAAACATTGGCGGAAAGAATCCTGCATGCATGACCATGTGGCGAGGCAACCACTGGCCAACATTGAAGGAGGACACTATGCGAACCATAAAGAAGTGCGGGAACTATCAAGTCCACGGCTATACTCTATATCATCCACATGCAAAGCTGTAGACCTCGCAATTGCTATGGCCGTTTGCGTAGGGGGCTCTCTTTCGTCAAGCCATTCCTCGACGCCTCCCGGTAGAAGCCACCCCACTAGCATGGATCCCGGAGCAACATGCCACCGAATTGGCTCAGTAGAGCATCGTATGCAAATTTACGATTCCCAAGGCCATCATCGCCGATAATGAAACCCCATCCGATGGCTAGCGTTTAACCTAGAACCATCCGAGTTGGGCAATGCGGCTGGTTTACACTTCCATAGCCCATCCACAGGCGAGCGGGCAAGTGGAAACAACGATCCGAGTGCTGCCACATGGGTTCAAGATGGAGCTAGAGGACACAGGGGATTCTGGGAGGACGACCCACCTTTCATGTTGTAGTCTTGTAGGACAGCACCGAGGGAACCTACACTTGATGCACCCTTCAGTTTATACCGTGGAGCTAAAGCGGCCGCCTCGATGAAGATTATTCTACCCAACCTCTAGTCTAAGAGTTTCAACCCACTAATCAATTCCCAACAACTTAGGAAGCATCATGACCTTCTTAAAGAAGCCCGAGATGCAGCAAGGCTATGCGCAATGGCTTCTCAACAACGGCTTGCCCGGTGCTATGACCGAAATGTGAAAGTATGTTAATTTAATGTGGGGGACCTAATTCTGTGGAGTATATATAGAACCAGCAAAACCACCAATAGGAACAAGTTATCCCCCACTAGGGAAAGGCCGTTTCTAACCTCAACAATCCTTCATAATGGGGCGTACATGTTATGCACCCAGAATGAAAAATCAGCCCCGAGGGCGTGAAACGCCACCCACCTCTAGAAGCGCTACTTGTGGACCACTGCTAAGCATAGGTAAGTCAAGTGCATCCATGCAAATTGTTTGAATATCATAAATATTTTTAATTTAATAAAATAATTATCTACTTCATTTGTCATGCCAATCATCTAAATGCCTGTATGATTGCATTAATGCAAGGCATAAACTTTCCCTGAGTTGGGTGAACTCCTTTACCTATAGCACGATCAGCTATAGGCCGATCAAAAATCTTGGTTCAAATAACCAAGCTACCCAAGCGAGATCAAACCTTGACATAAAATCAGATTACGAGGTCAAACATTATGGCTCAGGGAGCTTGCATATTAAAATTGGTTTTACCCACTAGGCGGTCATAAAAACCTTAGGGGACTTTTCAGCATGTGTATGGCAATTCCCTTCTATGGGGATGAGCACCATCAGTCAGTAATGATCGATAGACTAGAGTCAGATGCATAAATGCGATGACGTCCACTAATAGGACTAAGCATTGATAACCCATGTGGACGACAACTTAGGTTACACCAAAGCTTGGCGGTTGTGGCTACCATACCTAGGCGGCCCCAATGAGGCTCACCAACAGACGTGTTACAACATCCTCCCGTAGAAAATAGCGCTATACCAGAAAGTCGGAGCACTACGACTTCCTCTCCCAAGAACCAGCACAACTAAACAAAGGTACCCACTTAAGCTCGACAACGATAGTAATAATGCTTAGTTGGCAAATAGAACCAATACTGGATAAAGATGAATCGACACATGCTCAGATACATTAGCAACAATAATTAAAACAATCCAACTGATTTATTGAAGAATCAAAATGTATATTAAAGAGCATTTGTTTGCTTTAGAAATACAAAATGCTGCCTATGCCTATAGCCCGAGAAGGCGACGATCCTAGGGTCAAGGGCACCTCGATGAATGTGGCGCAGGCCCCCGTCCTATCTCTAGGAAGTCCACCAGATCATCTTGGCATTGAACTCCAGTATTCCTTAGACAGAGGAAACCAACAGGAAAGCCTAAAAAAGCAAAGGCAACAATCCGCCTATTGAAACGAACGTTGTCTTGGAACCTTTCGTCCATCGTGTGGCAAGCTTTATTTGGGTGGAACCGAGACCTTAGCTCTCCTTCAAGTTGAGTATACTTCCCCCGAAGATCAGCAAGTTGCTACTTGGTCTCATGAAGTTCGTCTTTGAGTAAGGTGAATCGATCCATTGCCTGATAATTTTCATTTTCGAGCTCTTGGGATCCCGCTTCTTACTCAGACATCGTTCAGTCAAGATAGGCTACCCACTCATCGCTCCGTAGAGCCTCGGCAACAGCAGCATTCACTAGACGCTCCATATCCTCGAGCACAGCAAGATCAATGCATAATTGGGATAGCCGAGAGATCTCGACTTCCCGTCAATGCAATACTTCCTCACCACTCAAAAAGCTTCATAAATTTGTCAAGCAAAGAGCAACAACCAATTAGAAATGACTATAAAAAGAAAGGTCGTAGAACGAAAGAAATTCATGACGAGGATACCTCACTATAAGATAGCCCTCCTTGATGTGATGGGCTGGGAGAATCCTTAGCTACAATTCTAGCCAAAAGCAGCAGGCACCGCAAAGGTTTTGCATAACGGACTAGAGGCACCTTGAGGTCGGGAGGAGGAGCAAGCAAGCCCGAGGTGCCCAGGGGCTTAGGTGTTGGCACTTCCCAACGGGGCGCCCCCTCAGTGACAACCTTGGCCTTGAAGTCATCTCCAGTTACTTCTTCCTCCACTTGGCCGCTACCAACACCCTCTTTTGCCGAAATGATGGGAGGGGTAGAAATAGATACTTCTTGAGAAGAAGTCACCCAGATCAAAATCCTATGCTTGGCTGCAGCTGCGGTGATGGTCGGTTTGCCCAACTTGCCAACCAATGGGCTCCCCATTTCAACAGCAGTATTGATTGGGGGCTCACTTCCCTCGGCCTCTCTAGATGATTTGCCAAAGTCTAAGTTGCCTAATGAAGACTCATCCAAGCCTGACCTCCTTAAGGATTCACCAGCAACCGAAGTAGATGCCCTTGTGTAGGCCTTGTTGATCCTCCAGCATTTCTCAAAAAGGGTGGGCAATGGAGGAACTGCCTCACCAGAAGCCTGCTCATGGGAGTCTTGCGAAAGAAAGTGCCTTTACTTTCTCTTGGGGCGACAAGATAGCATAGCAGAGGTGCTATCTCCTTTTGTCTAAACCTTTTACTTCACATCATCTAGCATGCTCTGAGAGTCCCAATGGTCACTGCGGTGCAAGATGTCATCATACTCCTCAATGAGCCTCATTTGTATCTGCACCCTCCACTCTTCATCCTTTAGGCATCACCAGTGTAGACCCTACCCCATTTATTTGAGATTTTTCAATCGACGTCGACCACCATGAAGTAAAATTGCTCTTTCCAGCCCTTTATAATTTCAAACTTTGCACTGGAAGTGAAGGAGACTCAGTCGACCTCTTGGTTAAACTGGAAGATTGTCTTCATAGACCGGGCATCTAGGGAGTAACCCTTTGTGTGAAGAAAGACACGCAAGGTCATCAGATACCGAATAGCATTTGGATAGAGGCAAGCCACAGGAATTTCTAGTGCCCTCAAGATCTCGCACAACTCTGTTACAAAAGGTATGTGAAGACCAGCTTTCAAATATTCCTTGTAGATGGTTATGCACATCTAATAAGGAAAGCAAGTTGCATCATCAATGCTAGGCATTGCGTACAGGACGGTTCTTGGAATATGTTACTTGTTGTACAAAGATAGAATCACTTTCTTAATGAGAATGTATGGAATATCAGCAACGCCCCTGGGAGCCATTTGTGACACAGCACAAACTAGAGACAACGACAAATTAGCGTAGAGATATTCCAAGAACAAAGATGTAGAAACAGCTAGAGGCTGGCACTTAAGTAGCCAACGCCTCAACCCAGCAACACAACATTTGAGGATATTGAAGAGGGGCATGTCCATGATAATCGCAACATAAACCCACATCATAGAATATTACGACACATCAGTTTACTGTGTTAGTTATGTCAATTAACGCTTCACCTCCCTGCATAGCATGCTGACAGCCTGACGACCTAGATCGGGGAGTCAACAGTGCAGCATAGGTAATAATGCCCTGACACACACCTCTTTTTTTGATACGATGATAAACTGGCGATGTGCAGTCCTGACGGACTCGAGATAGGATCGATAAATGTGTCCCGGTCAAGTGTCGGGACTAGTTATTACCAGTCGATTGTCAAAAGATTGAGTTGTCAATAATATGAATTATCAGATTGTCAAAAATTACTTGACAGAAAACAACATTCAAGCTTTTCAATTATTTACATCATACAAGAATATTGGAATCATACGACGTGCAAATAAACAATACTCGGTAGTTTCATTCATTGCTTCATTTTACGAAGTACAAGCTTATAATAATGGATGTTCGACTCAGAAGAAAATAAAAAATAATAATATATGGAGGAGCAATCTAATTGTGGCTATCTAACTGATCTCTAGAATGGATGATTGTAAGAGATATGCCTCCTTATTGACTTCCCCATCGAGAGGTTGATACAACAGGAAGAGTATGAAAAGCCCCCTTATAAGAGCAAAGCACAATGCTGTTACTCTCACCCGAGAGGTGATTGCCAGAAATCGTGCATCGGAGCCCATCGAAGTCTTTGAGGCCGTGAGTCTTTGCTAGACCCAATGCAGCGTCGAAGGTTTGAGCCCGGTGTGGACATAAAAAAAAAAGGAAGAGAAGCTCCTCCTGTAGCACAAGATTGAATAGCCCTCCTCCTTGCAGAGGACAACCCAACACCGGCTGGGAGACGAGGAGGTCGACCCCGAAACCCTTGCCTCATTTCATGTAAAATGAGGATGGTTTGGACTAAACCCAAAAGATGGTAACCAAGGCAGATTTCAGACACATCCTCAGGCATTAGCTTTGAATACTAGAGAAGAACTTCTGCTAATCCCGACTAGTGGTTGCGTAAGCTCCATGTCAACTTCAAACTCTCACACCACTTGGCTAGCGAAGACGATTTATGATGTCAGGGTAGGGAGCCCCTCTATTTATAGCCTAGGCAGGGGATCAACCCACACCAAATCGAGGAAATTGTACTAATGCCAGAATATCACCCTCGGTAGAGAATCGCTAGCGATAGAGAATTAAATCAGTATCAAATCTTATCAAACAGAGTAAGAGCTGTAGAGCACCTTGGAAAGGAGTGTGCCTAGGAAGGGAAAGCGTGCAGACCTACAGGCGACATTCCATCAGAACATGCCGGGAGTTAAAATTTCAAACCTCATTACATGGGAGGTTAGTGATGGGTTTGGTATCTAGCAGGAGAATCCAAAGTCTGGCTTGCAGAAGGAAAGCACTCGAGAATCAGTAACCCAACGAAAGATTCACAAAGCCCGAGGCCCAAAGCCAGCCGTGGAAGGCCCAAATCGGCACCTCTCAAGGCGGAATAGCACCACGTGGGCCGTTGAAACTTATTGCAAGGTAGGCCTATCAAAATAGCACTGTCAGCTCCAACTCACCCAACATAATCTTAACGACCACAGCTACCAAGTGGATCCCCTACACTTATAGAGGGACAACACGTAAACGGCAACGACCAGCCTGTCGTGATAAGAATCTTGGCGACTCAAAGCGTCACAGATAGATGTATATTGTTGACCACTCACAAGCACAGAGTTAGAGAACCTAAGGGGAAACTAAAAACTGCTCTCTGTAAAAATCACCACACACCCTCCACAGAAGGGGAGGGGAGAGACTCGTGAGAAAAAAAACTCTAGAGACTAAGGTGATAAGGAAGTATCTCCCTTTCAGGATTGATCCTTGGGGACCCTCCTGCTGAAGAATATTTGAAGGTCTGACAACCAGCACGGCATGGGAGTGGTCGGTCTTGGCACCGAAGAGCTAGATAACCATACGATGGATCTCTCTCATTCTGGGATACTCAAACTATCGCATTCTTCCCTTCAAAGCCGCTCCCTAGCCTAGCGTACTTATCGAAACTCTATCCTCTATCTTAAAGCCACCCCTTAGTTATGCGCACTTACCGAAACTTTGTTATTCATTTTAAAACTGCTTCCTAGTCAAGCACATTGCCCAAAGTTTTGTCATCTATCTCAAAGCTGCTCCATAACCAAACATACTCACCAGGGCTCTATCTTCCATCTCAAAATCGCTTCCTAGTCGAGCACATTCCCTGGAGCTCAATCATCATCTCAAAGCCACTCTCAAGTTAAGTGTACTATCAGAGCAAAGTTCTTCAAACAACACTCAATCTCCACGTACATGCATCACATTACTTTATATTCTTCCCATCTTTCTATCTATTTAAGAAAAATATTTAACTTAAACGTTGGAGGATAAATCGGAGTACGAGTCCTACCGTTTTCTGACCTTTTGTTTATTAGTTGTAGTATGTAGGATATTGGTTCAAAATAATAAAGACCAGACCTACTTCAGTTTAACCCACCGGACAAGATCAAACGGCTCCCAAATTCATTCAATAATTTGGATCCAGAAATGAATCAAGATTATATATATATATACATAATATGTTGACATATTTTTTATATAATAAATTAAATTAATAATCACATTCAGTATAAGATTTACTTTAATATAATAAATAAATTTATTTACTTTTTTTAAATTTGAGAATAATTTATTATAAAATAAATTCAATTAGTTAGTTTATTATAAATAAATATTTTAGTAAATTTATTAATTAATATTTTTTATCAATATGTTGCATAATTAAAAAGTTATGAATAACTATTGATGAGTATTTATTTTATAAAATATTTATATTCTAATAGATAAATAAATGTATTATTTAAGAAAATTTGAAAATAAAAAAGTAAAAGAAAGACTAAAAAAATCAAAAGCAGAAAACTATTTTCCTAATTATTTAACTAAAATATTTTAATGTTATTGTTTTGAAAAAAAAAGACATTGGCTCTTTGAAGAGAGAATATAATGCTATAATAAGTGATCAACATAATTTATGCTAGACGACCAACTAGAAAATTTGGGTAAATGGATGCATATTCTCACTGTGTGAGACCATTGAGGATAATAAATGACCACATTTAGTACCCTTGATGACTTTCAATTGCTTATTGAGGTTTTAATTTAAAGTTTATTATTTTAACATTTTACCAATGATTATGAGGGGGGGGGGGGGTTTGAATTTGCTAGACATGACTAGGAAGACAATTAACCAGAATTGGGGGATTCAATTTAAAAGGAAGCCACAATATTTGTTTTATATTCATACTTAGTATTCAGCGATCAACCCAAAAATTTTGAAAGTTTTCTATGATTTTGTTCATGTCAACAAATTGTTCAAACTACCTTACCTTTTTTTGAAGAGGCATGAGTGAGTTAGCAATGTTTTGAAGCCTTGAAACATAAAAAAATATTATTGACTTATCAAATTATCTATCAAGCCTTGAAAAAAAAAAAAAAATCTAATAGAAAATAGAAGCAAATCTATTATTTGTTTTACATCAAGTAATACGTGAAGTAATTTCGGATATAACAGTAAAAGTAAGATATATAGATAGGTTAACTTATCAAGTTCCTATTTAAATCTTGTAATATATGAAAGGGTAGACAAATGTATTTCGTTGTGGAATAAAAAACATTCACATCTTAATATATGTATACATAGCTATTAGAACAGGATTTATTTTTAAGAGAATATGAATCGAAGTAACAAAACGGATATTTCTAATGGACTATCTTTCATGATCTCTGGAATAATAGTTCTTTAATAAACCCAGTGATATGTAATTCAAATCATTCATATATGGATCATAATTGTTTAGAATTGCTATCAAGTAAGGAGATATTGCTTTTACTAATTCAAATTAAAGCAAAATATAATACCAATATATTTCTAATAGACTATCCATAAGTTAGCATATTTGTTATAATTAGCAGCTCTATCTTCATATCAAGGTTACTCTCGGTATTGTCATTATCACTATCACGATATTATTACCATTATCAATATCGATATCATCAATAAAAAGCATTTATATTTGCTATCCAGAAATACCGTAATGAAATGAATATAGGAGTTTGTCGCTATATATTTGACCAAATATGATTGTCCAATTCTTATAGATCTTATCACTAAAATACTCTTAGAGAGATATAGTTAAATAAAACTTAAAGGATTTTCCATGACATGGAAAACGAAAACTATGAACTCCTTATCGGGTTTGAGAATAAATGACTGTCTGATAATAAATAATTATTATCTATTTTTAATTAAATAGGATGTATTGAACTGATAATGTATTAGATTTTTTTTTATAAATGCCAAATAAGTATCATAAGTAAATTGCGCTCAATTATTTGATGACCATAAATTATGTCAAATCAATGAGTTAGGGCAGAAAGCATGGATATAAAGTAGTGAAATCAGGTCAAGCAAACTAGTTTACTTGGAATAAAATTTGAGAAGAATTAGATATATTTAAACTTGCCGTAACAAAATCTATCCGATGTATTATGACATATATACCTGTGTTTGTTCTTTAGGATTGAACTGCTATGTAATCTTAACATATGCATGGTATAAGACCCTACAATATGTTCATACAGCTCATTTTCTTTATGAAAGATTTTAAATAAAATTGAAAGAGAAACAATTTTATCCCAATGAAGATCATTTTTTCGCTTGTGATATGCCAGTAGGAGACGTTAAAAATTTGAAAGAGTGGGTGATCTGTCCATAACGGGCTAATCCAAACCAATCTGTTATCCATCATTTAATTTTATTAATTAAACTAGAAGTCATATTGTTTTCCCTCCCACAACTCCCGAACACCACCTATTCTCAACATCTGAGAAGTTGGAATTGACTTCTCCACGGCTAAGAGGAGGTTACCTCTTTTAGCTGGGATATGGATAGAGAGGAAAATGATAAGAGGAATCAAGGGAACTCTTATATGGCAGAAGAAGAGTTTGGCATCAGAGACATTACTGATTCATCCGATCAGTATTTCCACTATCATTTGGGTTATATATGAAATTGTCTAATTTATTATTTTCTATTGAATTTATGGCCCATATATATCTTCAAAGATGCTAAATTAGAGTGAGCATCGAGCTGCTGCCGATGGCCATGCCAACATTTATGCCCATATTGAGGCATAAACGTCGAGAATCAGTACGGAAACGCATGCACGAGGTAAAAAGGTAAAGTTGAGGATGCTTGCGTACTCCTGGTTCGTAGAGTGGGTTAAACATTGAGCTCGGAAGGGATGTTGGGTCCACTAACACAAGGTTTGCTAGCGGAAGATCTAGGTATGAGTGACGTTCCCCCAGCTCGAGAATTATGTGAACAAACAAAACCAGAGAAAAAAACCTGAAATTTTGCCACAAATATTGGTTTTGTTTAGAACATATAATTTGTGGCGTAAAAACACGATGATGGCTACTATAAATATGATTGAAACCAAGAAAATCATGATGGTGGTTTCAACGATGTGAAATTTAAGAACACGAGAATCCCTTTTGCTTGATTAGCGTGGCATGGCGGAAGATTTGGAAGTGGGCGGTAAATTTCTTTCCCTTGAACTCATTACAGGCCTAATTTGTAACTTCTTCTATGCCGACTAAGTACAAACTCAAACTGGTTGACGCTCTAACTATAAAAAATATCTTTGCTTTTCATGGCCCCATGAATGAATTTTGAATGGTTTACTTGGATGAGAATATTAAAGCGACAAATTATGGATTTCCGAGGCTTCATCTTTGCATTGTAGGGCACCTTTTAATATTTGATAGTTGATCTTACTGTACATTACAAAGGTGGCTGAGCATTTAATATTTGATCAAGCGATAGATCATCCCCACTATTGTGCCAAAATCCATATTGTTAAAATCATTTTTAAAAAATTACTGTAGCATTTTCAAAAACAGAAACAAGGAACACTGAGAAAAAGAGATCCATGTTAACATTGCACTGCCGGGGTTATCTACAAAATCAGTGTGCAGCTCCTAAATACATTGGGCTGGATGCCATTAACCTTTTACAATTCGGAATCACACGATCATCCTTCACTGAAACAAATTCGAAGTAGTAAAGGAAAACGAGTACAAGTCATATATCAAAAAACCTACAACATCGTGGGAACAATGGTACAGCCTCTTGAGAAGTAGATGATTTAAAGGCAAATGATACAAGGGCAATACAACAAGGTCAGTTTGTTCGCCTGTGAAAACTTCAGAATACAGCATTTAGTATAGTGGTTTTTTGGATATACAGTACCACGTTGTGAAAGAAAAATGCTTCAGCCGTCATATATTTATTTATCACTATATTTTACAGATGTATTTAGGCCCATAAACAACAAACAAAATGTAAAATTTACGATAACTTAGATTACAGGTGGCCAATTTGCATTTGCAGCTTCCTGTTGCTGAAATAAGTATGCCATGGATCCCATTTACCTACGGATCAACTTTCAGCTTTGTTAGCCTTCTTTCCTTTCTTTTGCTTTTGCTTCAATTGTGTGAGTCCTGCAGCTGTAATCTTCCCATTACCAATAATTGCAGCAACCAATTCAGGATCCGTACAAGCCTTCATCAATTCCTTTTCTCGGTTGGTTGCTTCAGGCATGTGACTAAACAAATTCATGGCAGTTTTGGCAGCTAGTACAATAAAGAAAACAGACAGCAATTAATCAAAATCCTTTCATAGTTTCACAGAACAGTATACAAACCCATTATCTCTCTCACGTTTTTTTTTTTCTGCCATCTCTTAGCTAGCTCTGTACTCATATTTACTGTTTCTTATACAGGGAGGTTCTCCTAACTTTATTAAATTAATGCAATTAACCACAGAACCATAGATGTATTCTTCATCAAATCCTATATATGACAGTCTTGAGGTGATGGAGGCAATCAGAATCAGGCTGACTGACTTGGTCAAGTCAGCCAGGAAGGCTCTCCAATCCCACAAAAACACTGTGCCTTGTTGTGGTTTCATGTGCACAATGTTTATTGGGTTCTATTATTTAATAGGATGATATGGTCAGTTAATATTTGATGCATCAATTATTTATTTTCTCAGTTACTAATTAAATAATTATACTTGAGCCCTGTTTTCACCCCCTCTGTTCAAACACTGGGCGGGCTCAAAGACTGGCTGTGTGAAGGTGAGCCTATGGCTACCATTTGTAGTTTTTCTCTAAAGAAAATGATAACATACCTTTTCCTTTCTTTGCTGTTCCAGGAACTATCTTCACACGGTATTTATAAGTTTGCAATGCATTGTAAGGACCACAAACAGGAAGAGCATACAAGAGAATATCCTCAGGCAATGGATTACCAGTCAAATAATCCACCTCATTTAATCTCCCCTTCTCAAATTCATCCATCTCATGTTTATCCCCCTCGGCAGGATTGTACAAACCAGCAACGGGATCCTCCAATCCACCATCTGCATGGCTCACAGCATCACCTGGAGGTTCTGGACAATCACGATAGATATGGCCAGCCTTTTTACAATTGTAGCATATTTTCGGAGCATCAGCCGGTCCTACAACAATCAAAAAGTGCTCTTCCTGTCATGCATCAGCAACAAAATCGCAATATAACCTAGTATTACTTAGTGTATATAATGTATGCTTATCAAAATTTAGCATCTTACTCTCAAAGGCAGGAAGCACTTCTTTTTTAACTAGCATGCACAAGGGGCTAGGAAAACAACCTAATTTTGGCGCCATATATATATATATGCAATACGCATGTTCAGTTTTCTCTCTGTGCATTACATAGGTAATGATGATAAAACATTTGCTAAAATATTCTTATATGTTCAGACATTTCAAATGATTCTTGTTGATCATGATTAAAATTGTCTTAACGCCTACTTGATCTTTGTTTCCTTTTCAAGTGCTCATCGAGTATTTTCCTTTTTATCTTGTGTTATCTGACAACATTTTTCATTTCTTGAGCAAATCATTTTGTCCAATTCTACATGTGACATAGAGCATATTTATTATATATGAAAACTGCCTCTAACCTTAGATGTAAGACAGTTCTTTCTGTGTTGGTAAAGATTCGATTTGGTGAAAAGGAAACTTCCTTGTTTTGGCAGATGGTGATTTAGAATCAAATTCTTGTACCTATATTGATCTGATTTGGATTCATTTGATTTCAAAATACTCTCTGGCAACAAACCGGTAATATATATTCTTGCTTATTCTGTGTGTTTGTATTTAAATTTAATTTAACTACTTACAATGGTAATAGCTAAATTTATTGATTTGATTATCATGCCATTACTAACCCACATTTGTGCAGAATATAAATTCAATTTTGGAGTAAAAATTCCAACAATCCAGATTCTTGAGACCTCATAGAAGAAGTTCTTGATTAAAATTGAATTATATAACTTTTCTTTTTAATTATTTCAAGGGGTTATAGAATTTTGTATGGCTTTAATTTGATTAGGTGGCCATTTCCATTGCACTGTTCTAACATATATCATGCATCCAAGTATTAACAGTACGAAACTGGAATCATTAACATGACCGGTAAAGGTCACATACCAGTATCAAGTGTCCTTCCTTTCCCTGTGGCTGTATTCTCATTTTGTGCATCATTTCTATCATCCTTTCTTACTTTCCCAGCAGACTGAACATTTAAAATATTCATCAGTCTCAAATGCTTATATCCATGTGGGTGACAGACACATCATCAATTAGATGTTCAATTGCTTTGTTAATATCAAAAAGAAAAAAACTGATGACAAGGCATCCTACAAAACAAACACAAAAATAGAAACATGAAAAAAAAAAAGATGACAAAACTACCAAGTCCCTTTGAACATCAACCAAAGAGACCAATCTAGAAGATAAACTACAGCAAGAAATTCAAAGAATGTAGATCAAATCAAAACAAAGTTTGATATCAATCCTTGAAGAATCCAGTATACCTTTTACAAAAAAGACTGACACAATTATTAGAAACTTTGGGCACTCTAAAGCCCCCAGATTTTCGCTGTCCACACCTGAAACTATTTGGCCACATCTTTCAAGGACTGGCAACATCATTAGTCACCAAGTATACAATAAAGTTTATCCCAGATCGTCCAAGAAGTACAAGAACAAATAAAGAGATGAATAAACTTTCACGGTCAGGAAAACATGTAACACAAACACGCACAACGGGATATAGCACCTTCTTTATCTTCTGTATCAAGTTGTCAAGCTCCTTAATTACAGACCAAATGAACAACCTAAGAACCTAGAAGAGTGAAGAGGTCTACTTTTCTACCACATGATCCTATCCTCTTTTAGGAAAGGTAACTTCTTTATAAAACACAGCCTGGATGGCTAATTAGTGGCAGAAAACAATTTTCCATTAGTTTTCTTTTTATGTTTACAAAAAAATAAGTAGAGCATGTTAACATGCTGAAGACTAGATACATTTTTCCCATTCAGAAACAAGAAAATGAGTTCAAATAAAACACTTGTTCTTGCACTGATTTGGCAAGGAAACACAATCCACGGAAAATGGTCAAAGTAAGGCATTATGAGAGGTAATTCTGCTTGAATGTCCCTGTAGATGAGCCACATCAATTCAGACTCTCACCAACTTCACACTAAAGTGGGAGTTTCTCCCATTAAACTTTAGTGGTGAGGTTACCTGTCTAGCTGGCTTCCTCACCAACCGAAAATAACTCATAAATTCAATGGCTGTGGTGAATGACAGATATCTTCACTAAAAGAATTGAAATGTACAAATTAAAATAGTATTTCAACAATATGATATTATATCACATTTAACATAGCTCATGAAAATCCTGGTGAAACCCGATATCTCAATCACCTGAATGCTTCTGCAACAACAAATCAAAACGATTTGAAGTGCTGTAGAGTTGCTAAAAAGTTGGGGCAAAGGATGTTCTCTCCCTTTCCCAAATGAAGAGGGACAGAATGGCAGTAACCATGAACAAACTCAGAATCAAAACATGATGAATGCTTTTGTTCTATGACCAATATGGGAAAATCTTCTCTCCATCTGGACAGGAAACATAATGATAAAACAGAAAGTATGTTTCCAAGTATGACATTCTTTTCTGGATGAGAGGAGACTATAATGTACCTCCCAAGTATGACATTCTTTTCTAGATGAAAGGAGAATATAATCTACCTAATGGCATTGCCAGTAAATTCAGCAAGAATGAAGGAACATCTTACAGCAAGTAAGGCCATACGAATCCTCCTTTCTTCCTCATCCTGATCTGCATACTTTTCCTTCATCTTCTTAAGTTTACTCTTCTGCCCACGGGTAATTTTTCCATCTCCTGGCTTTGAATTATTCTTGTCCGGATGAAGGGAAGGGTTGTCTTCCTTTACTTGTATTCCATTAGCAGCAGTAGCATCTCTATCACTACATTTCTGGCCTTTCTTGAGCTTCCGTCTCTCAGCTTTGGAGATAAAAGGTTTATCCCTTTCTGTACTCTTTTCCTCTTGATGATTGCCTTCCTGAGATGGATAAACTTCTAAAGTCTCTGATCCATAATGTTTAGCAGAAAAAGTTGCAGGTCCAAGCCCAAGTGCTTTATCAATGAGATCCTCAAGTTGTGGGGTAACTGAAGCTATACCTTTCCCTTCAGAAATAGTCTCAGCATCAGCTATCATTAAGGTACACTTAGCTTCAACTGGAATTTCTTCTAAAGGATTCACAACAGAAGTAGACACTTCAAGTGGAATTTCTTCTAAAGGTTTCACAACAGGAGTAGACACATTCAGGCCATTCTGAGCAAAATTATAATAAGATAATCCCCCTTCAGAGACTTCTGGTGATGTATTGGGATTTCTTTTGAGGGCTTCTCCCAAATTTTCATATCTGGGTTCCACATCTGACTCGGAATCTGATTTTTCCATTATAGTCTCATTCTCTTCGAGAATAATTGATCCTTCTTCCTCACCTCTTACTCGCCTTTCATTTAAATGTGATCCTAAAGAAGTCTCATCCAACCTAAATAATAGACCGAAGCCCATAACAAGAGGATGAGGAGGAAGAAAATTCTTCTTTCCACGGATCATGAAGCTCCCAACTGTCAGATATTCCCCAGTAGGAGCCGTTTTACTCACCTGATAAGGATAGACCCACCAAGCACTAGTTACAATCTTTGCGTCCCATGCCTGGCTGTGGCAAACCTATATTGGAAATAGATCACCAGTGAAAATACTCCCTCATCAGCTATTATCCAATCACTGCTAAACAAGTGGTGAACTAAATGAAATGCTAAAAATTGTAGAGACACTCTCAACTTACAGTAAAACATCCAGCTTGGATTAACGTGAGGTGAGATACCGGTTGTTCAGGCTTGTGATTCTTGATTATAGTACTAGAAGCTCCATGAAGATCTGCATGGACATACCTGTTTCATGGTTCAGGAATAATAAAGACAATTAACGAGGATGTCAACTTTTGGAGTTTCAGGGCAGTTAAGACATAAGGTGAGAGAAGTGCATCACAGGAGAAAAAAAGACAATGCAAAAGACAATGTGTGCATTCACATGAAGCTCAAACCAATGTCCTTTCCATACAATGTATATTTCAAACAGGCAGTAACAAATATTAGTTGCTGTGAAAGCATATTATGTTTCCCTACTCAAGATTATTTTCCAAGTTTTTCTACAATGTTTTTAGGTATTTGGATTATCTACCTTATTTATAGGTAGAATATTATTTGAGACGCTTCCATGTTTACTTATATGGCTAGCAAATTGATGCCTTTCATATTGACATGAACAATATGTCCCTATTGAATATATCCTTCCTATTCTTAACATGGTATTAGAGCCTTATGTTTGATCTTCCACTCGCAAAAGTCTTCCGTTGCAGGTGAGCAGCTGACGTTTTGGTCATATCTGCCAGACTTTTTTTTTTCCTTTCTTTTTTCACTGTGCTTTAACCTCCTGTTAATTGTTTCATATATCCGCCATTAAAAACCTCCCCAAAAGCATGTTCCTTTGTGTCATCGGCCTTTCCTTTCAATTTATCCTGTTATGTGCACAAAGCAAGTGCTTTCGGTCTGGTAACCCAGCACCCTTTGGCCTGGTTCTGTTTCTTCCATCCAACCCAGAATACTCCTTCCTGTGGCAACATTTTTTGCAGGCCTTGTTTCTGATCATGTATATTTCTTCGCAGCCTGGACCTTGAATTATGTTAGCAACAAGTGTTATTTTTGCTTAAATACAATGTTCTGATCTGTTGGATTTAGATTTCTATTCACAAACAATGTTTTGTTCTTGTGGTCTATTCTGCTGGTCTCTGATTTCTGTTTACCAATGACAATTGTTGTTCATTCTGTTTCTCAGTTCCGGTATGATACTCTAGGGATGCTGATTTCTATATATAATTCTGATGTTCCTTCAAGAGATGAGATGAGATGAGATTGTGGAAGAATCTTTGCATTGCCAAACCTTTTCATTGTAGAACCTTTTTTGTTGGTTTTGAGAATAAGTTTCCATACTTGAGTCGGAGTCCACAACTCATCTTGAGTTTGAGGAGTATGTTCGAGAATACTATTCTTCCATGTTCACTTTAGATTATTTCCTGATTTTTCCAAGATTAATTTTAGATATTTAACATAATATATGGCTTTTTGATAGTTAGAAATATTACTCTGGAAACATTCCTTATTTACTTGAATGTAGCCTATAAATTGAGGCTTTCTACATTGACATGAGCAACACATACATTATTGAATATATCTTTTCTTTTATCCATGAAAGATTCTATTCCTGTTGCAGTGAAAGAACCTACAGCTTTCACATATATACATCAGCAACTTCAAGAGGAGTAAATAAAAGACAAACAAGTATATCCTAATAAATGAATTGCTCAAGGAGCCACTTTTTTGGTGCTAGCACAATAAAAAAACAAATTGGATAGAAGATACACAAGATGAAGGAATCTAGAAGAGAGAGATGTAGGATCACCACATAATCATAAGATTAAGGAGCTGAAGCAAGTAGCACATATCATTAACTGCATTATTGCAATTTCTGTTACATTATCATTCTAATGCAACATAAAAAACAACCATGTTGAACTACCAGCAGATGGGTTGATTTAATGAGCCTTCTGCATGAGTTAAACTTCTAGGAAATATAAAATTTAACAGAAGTTGAATCACAGTACATAGACTTTTCATGATCATGAAATATAATCTCTTATGTAGTCTCCAAAAGGTAAATAATTCAGCATGTATTATTCCTTGTGAGAATAATTTAAGAAGAAGGAACTCCACTTACAGATCCCCCTTTGACATATAGCGCTTAACTATAATCTCATTCTGCTGAGCATCTCGTCCACTGATCACCAAATAATTTTCACTGCTGATGAACCAGTTAAACTTCTCAAACCAATGGACTTTGCGGATCTGTGAAATAGTGGCAACACGTTTTTCCTGCACATTGATAGGAACAGTTAGACACCTAATCGTCAAGGGTGAGGAAGTTATGCCTTCATCAGACAGAAAAAGAAAATTCATTAAACAAAGAGAGTCCAATGTAAATTCCTAAAGCACCCTCTCCTCTCCAAAAATAATTGTGTCAAAAGTTGGCCTTGCTGGAAAGGGAAAAGGGAGGACTGGCGCCATGCACCTGCCACCTCAGCAAGAACAGCGAAAAAAAAGCGAGCTCGCAGCAGATGGGGGGAAAATTGAAGGAAGGAAATCAGGAGCAGAAAGTGATAAGCAGGAAGAGAACTAACTTCTTTGGTGATTCAGAACATCTATTCCACGACAGTACCCATTGTTCTCAATTTTTAGAAGAAAGAAGGAATCGCTCGATTTTCTGAATGACACAATATAATATATATTTTTCGATCAAATATCACTAGAAATATGAATGATTTCCTGGGTTGCTGAAACAATTAAGATTTCTAATAATAATTTCATTTAAAATTAGTGAAAACTGTGAGAGAGGTATTAATAACACAATAACATTATCTGGTCTATTGCATAAAGGAAAAAAATAGTTCTAGTATTGCATGCATATCAATCATGTTTCATTATTAGATCAAAAAGCTTACGCATATGTTAGGATATCATACTTATAGGAGACGATTTAGAAATTGATGCCTGAGAGTACCAGAGCAAGTTAGAACCTTTTGTTCATATTCCAGATGGGTTAATAACTGTCTAATTTCTAGTTGTTTTGAAATATATATTCATGTAGAGTTGGGAAATATGAATGAAATTTGTGTAATAATAAATTTCTTAAAATTCTTATGAATATGAATCTTCCAGATCAGTAATTATAATGTATCTATGGATTATTTTTGTAATTCAAATTAAATGTTTTTATTACTATTTTGTATTTATGAAAAATGTGGAAAAAATAAAGGAATTGCAAGTGCAATTTCAGGTAGTACTTATTCAAGAAAATGACTTTGCTGTATTGATTTGAGTTGCCACAGGATACTCCCGTAATGGTAATCTATAGCTAGCTGTAGCAGCCTTTGAGGCCCACCTTTTTTGCAATATTTAAAGGCTTTAAGCTATATATTTGGGTGCATTTAGCATTTGGGACTCATCTATGCATGTATGAACCGCTTAAATGATTGAATCTTTTGGGATGTAGCTTACTATGATCGAATCCTTCAGAGTTCTACCTTAAAATTATAATCCTTGGAAATGTAGTGATTTCCTTCAGTAGCTTAGCTTTGCAAACCATATGGTGAGTGCAGTGCGGAAAATAGATGAAAAAAGATCTGTAATTGATAATAGCTTCATTTGAATGTTTACAGCCATAATTTTGTTGAGAAGTTGCTTTATTCTCTTTAATAAATAATAAATCGCATAATTTGCTTCAGATATAGATAAAGTTGTTCTACCCTTATTTTTCACTTTTCCTGCCGGTAGTTTTGGGTACCTGTTTATATGACTTTTCTAGTAGCTAAATCATGCGCCTAAACAAGGTCAAGCCAATCGACATTTTAACTTGTATCATTTTTCAGCGTGTAGATAGTAACCCTTTATGGGGTATATTTTTGCATGGTTCATAATAATAGGTAGAAATGTCATTTTCATAAATGCCCTCGACCATAAGCCTTGGACTAAGCATACCTTTATATGAAAGTTGTACAAGTGTTTATCCAGTATATTAGTATTTCATGGTGTATCAAGTATATAAGGTTTTATCCAAACTTGAGCTTTCAAGGGAGTCTCTGCCGGAGTTCCAGCCATATCCAACTTATAAGAGTGGGTGTGACACCCAAAGTAGGCAAACAAGTTGGCCATTGGAGTCAACTCCTAAAGGAAGTTAGAAAACATGGAGAAAAAGCCCGGCCATAGAAAAAATCCTTAATTCAAAGCCCCCCATATACCAACGCATCTTTACAAACCCATGTGCCCCACTGAGTGGAGTCAACCAACTTTTGATCCAATTAATACAAATGAGATTGGGCAGTAGAACTTCCAAATCTCTTTCCATTGGAAGAATTCCAGACTTATAAACGTCACTCCGTGCAATGGAAACCTCTGTCCAGGTTAACTTGATTGGATCAATAAACACAATTGTGAAGAAAATAATTAGTATCAGGTTCCTCTTCCTTTCCCTTCACCCCTGTTTCCTCCCACAAACAGTTGAATTTACAAAGTGTAATACAGACGTCAATCTATAAATGAGTCTTTCTCAAACCAAAAACATAATATTGGTTTGAACTTCTAAACCATCTTTCCATCAGAACCACATCCCATGCTTGCACTAAGATGTCCACCTTGAACACAAACTTCATCCTCTCTACCTTTTACTCTGCAGAGCAACTACTAACTCACCCAAACTGCACGTCCTCAATATGAAAATATCAATGCTGACCTTTCCATGATGTATCAATCTGACAGCAACTCCTGTGAACAGGTTGAAAAGCATAAGGGCTAAAGACACTCATGTCAAAAGCAGAATTCTCCTCTCAGAAATGGAGTGACACCAAACCTATCGGAAATGGACAAACCACATCACTCTCGATTGCGGAAATATAAACCCTAATTCTTTTAATTCTACTCTGCGGTTCAAATATTATGAAAACAACAATAGAAGGCATATATAGGAAGTCAATCAAATGGCAGATAAAGATATGGACAGAGCTAAATCCAAGCAAGATTCATAGTGGTTGTCAGCGCCAACATCCACCACCAAAGGACAGTCATTATTATATTGAACAATGCACCAATAGACTCATATCCAACGGATGGCATTTATAAAAGGATCAATGCTCTACCACTATCTGAACCTGGGACACTAACAAATCCAACACTCCATGTCCAAGCTCAATATGATCTCCTCTTAAAGAAATACTGAAAAATCAAACAGGATTCCTTGTTGAATGACTTCAGTTCTTTAATATTTGAAAATAGAAAGTAGGTTCAGAAACTAAACCCCATCAGCTAAAAACAACTTTCCAGAGAAATAAATACAGAATTGAGGCAATAATGATTTGTATACTTCAAAATGAGCCCAGGATTTCTCCCTTTGATTTTAGAAGGACTTTTAAATCATAGCAAAATATTGATCCATGAAGTAGCCATATTTGTAGCAAATTTTTAAAAATGGCCGTTCTGGACCATTAGGGCCCTGTTCAGTTCTACTTAGATTATTTCATTTCAAAACCTTTTGTCAACCAATCCCTTCTTTTATTTCAGCATTTTACTTCAGCACATATTCTCTCTCCATTTCTATTATTGCAATTCTGCACCTACATCAATTCATCATTTTTCTCAATACACTACTCAGTTATTCCTTCTCTCTCAAACATATGTACTCCATAAATTTTGTAAAATCCACATTTTAAAAGTATACAGCACACCTCTCGCTAAAACATACATTTCAAGAGCTCTCCAAGATATAAAAATTCACATTGATCTGGTATTCACAGAGGAACTTTTGATTAATTTATGAAAAACTGAGACATCCTTCACCGTTCTAATTGTTTTTGATAACTTCATTTCAACCGAACTAAACAAGGCAAGCAAAATTTAGTAGCGTATTCAATCTTGTTCAGTTCTAACTTCCAAGGTGTAGTTGTGTCCCCTTCCCAGGTATTGTCCACTTTGGATGTACAGCATCATACAATGCCTTATAAAGGGACTACAGTGACCCGCAAGGGGGTCTTTGTTAGGAGGAGGGATATCCACTCCTAAATATAAACTGTATGCTATCTCTTTACTCAAATAATGGGTGACAGCATCCTCTTAATAAGTCTCAACAAAATATTTAGTCTCAATGGAACTAACTTATTCTAGAAATTGCAAGAATATGCCTACATGTGTTGAGTGAGATGAGATTCCATCAGTCACCCAGTGTAGTCTGCCTCTAGAGGTTAACCACTGAATGTTTGATGATCTACCCCTTGCAACAACAACCGTAAGGTCTGTAACCAAATAGCCTATGACAACCTGTTGGTTGAACAAATCCTGCCTGCTTACATGATGCAAGTCTTCCAGGCTCCTCACCAACATTTGACAACTTTGGGATAAACTATTATGCACTGACAGATAAACTTGAGCTCTCAGAAGCTTCTAGGTGACTCCAAATGGAATACCAGCCAGCCATGCGAGCAAGAAGCAACCCAAGGCCATTCCTTTCTATGGGTCACCACAAAATTGATGGTCAATGTTTGATGATCACAATCACAGGCAATTAATATTACAATCTGAAGGTCAAATCAAATCAGCCAAACACCTTGGTAAGATACAGAAGTCCTAGGGGGAATCTCCAAAATAGAGCCTCTCTCTCTCTCTCTCTCTCTCTCTCTATATATATATATATATATATATATATGTACAGTCATTTACATGATTATCCCAATGACAAGTCCTCAAGCTAAAAATTCATAACTTTAAAGCTATTGAAGCTCTCAAAATGTCATACTACTACTTTCATGTGGAATGAACTCTACAGAATCTTGGCTGCATTTTGAAGACATTTGAGGAAATTATTATTAACCTTGTCAAGGTTTATTATCATCAAAAATCTATTGACCTCTAGGTTAACACACTGGCATTGCACTATACCATCTTAATTACTACACAACAAAAAATTATTTGAATTAACTGGCATGGGCATATTTCACTGTTATAAACAACAAGCCTTCGTCTCCCAACAATCCAATCCAAATTCCAAAAAAGATGAAAAAAATAAAAATCTCATTAAACCATTACTCATAAAATTCTAGTTGCTATAGTCCATAATGACTAATATTCTTCATAAAGAAATAGGAGTTTGTACTACCATAGACAGTAGAACGCCATCCTTATGCAGCATCTGAACCTTCCCCTCCCCCCATCTACCCTTCTACAATGTCCCACAAAACGCATGCTACCCCTTAATCCTCTACACGTTTGTCAATCTGCTTCTTGCATGATTTGCATCTTGCAATTCACCAAGACCCAGAAGTAGAATCTAGACAACACAAAAAAGCTTGCCACTGGCCTCCAACATATCCCCAGAAACCAACCCCCTTTTTTGCAGTACTATGTGATTACTTTCATTGTGTGCATCAAGCTAGCATCATAAAAAGAAAGCAAAACACAAAGATAACTGCCTAAAGATAAACCTTCAATACAGTCAACTATTCTTGCATTGAATAAGGAAAAATAAGAATTAGTCCAAGCAAGCTATGTTTGAAACCATCTGTCTGAAATTCCAATTAATTCCAGGCTCCAGCCCTTCTCACTTAGAACCATCATTTCTTACTCCCCATATAAACCATAATATAGCAACAGGGATGCCAGAAATTTACCCACCCTTAAAAATTCTGCAGCAGAATTACTCCAAGGACAAGAGTTCCAAACTAACTGAATTGGCTTGAACCCAAATAATCCCCCACCATTGTCCAAGCAGGCTCCCAAGCTAATCTTGAGATTTGCAATGCAGGAATAAAGGGCTCACCACTTATGGCACAATACACAACAATTTTCTAGACTAAAACCTCTCCTCCGCAGATTCGTTTAGGTCAAAGAATAACAATTTCATGCATTAAAACTACAACCTACGTCCAAATCTTTGTCCTTGCTGTTGCTTGGAACTCCTGCCTGATGCAACAATTACCTATTCCTTGCTCCCCTCAAACTGATGCAACCAAAGCAGAAAACAATGTGCTCATTCAATCACTGCTTCACTGAGTTAGTACCCTGACACAATTTATCACCACCCCAGCCCATTCCACTCCACGATTTTGAGAAAAACTGATTCTCATTGAACTTTTCCAATTTCAGTTTGGCTGGCTTGCCTTCAATCTGAATAGTCTTGCTGGGGGATCCTCCATCCTTCTTGATATTCAAATGAAAGCTTACCATATACAGAAAGGTGAAGAAAATATAAAAGATACAAATGTCTGCTAAACCTGAAAATCTATGATTACTCCTTTTAGTATAAGAGCATAAAAAAGTTTTAGAAAACCTGTGATAGCTGGAGTCGAGTCTTTCTCTCGGCAGCTTTAAAAGCCTTTTCATGAGCAGTGATAGTCTTTTCTTCTTTAGTCTCCTGCTTTTTTTTCATTTCATACCAGTGTCGAGCATTGGCATGCGCAGAGAGAGACAAATCAACTTCTACCTATGTAAAGAAAGGCAACAGACAAGTCAAGAAATCAGATTAAGGATATAAAATGGCTTTTGCAAATGCATATATGTCAAAAACTTCACAATATTTTGACACCTAACCCAGAAAACATATAATTTAATGCACCAACTCACTTCAATATATAATTGAGGTCATAGTTCTCAATTCAATCAACCTGCAGAATATGAATAACAAATTTCCCAGCATATCAACACATACACGCTACCATCATTACTCCTCTAGCCTGTTTGTGATTCACTGAGTTCATAAGGCATACCTAAATCCAAACAGAAATCAATTTACAATGAAAATCTTTCTTTAATGGAGAATTCATGAGATTCTTGTGAACAATGGACAATTTTGAAGTATGATGTTCGACAAAGAACTCCAGCAACCACAACCAAGCCCTTAATGTTTTCTAAGAGGTGCAAGGAGGGTGAAAATGGTTCTACATGTGGACAAGCACGTCAAAGGGAAGTGGAGGTGGTAGCAGCAAAACTTCAATTTTTTAAAAGTTTGGCTTGGTTATTGTTGAGGCCCAGCACCGCTGTTTTTTAGGAAAACGGAGTGTGGGTTTAGGAACAAAATGGACTTACGTGAGTCATCAAACTCAACAAAGCCTATTTAAGCCACTAATTTGTCAAGCTTAAGCATAAAGCATTGTCATGCTGAAGGCAGAATGAAACCGATGGCAGCTTGAGTCCAAAGCAAAAAAGGAACTTCAATTCCATTTGTGGGAGTGAAGAAATTCTCGCAAGCATAGAGGAGGTCAGATTATTCCTGCAAAAACAAAGGGTGGCAGGGATAATTCAAGTTCAACTTTGAATTTGCAGTCCTTTGCAATTGTGGAGAAGAAGCAAAGGTAGCAACAGACTTCGTGTGGTTAAAAAGTAACGAAGCAATATATATTGATGTGAATTCAGATATGGAGAGGTGGATGAGGAAGGAAACAGTAAATAGAATCTTTCATTAGACAGTGAGGATGATTTATTTAAAAAACTACAATTTGTCTGGGAAAACAAACAATTAAAATGATCCCCATACAGATTCTCAAATACATTTAAAGGCTGCAGAGATCTTGCTTCAGGATTTTCAAAAGGTTTCAGAATTCCGTGTCTGGGAAAACAAACACTTAAAATAAGTTTCTGAAGATTTGGATCAAGGATAGTGATGATGAGGCATATAGGCTGCTCCAAGGACACAGGAGAAGACAGGAATGTAAACCCAGCAATGGTACCAAGAGACCTCATAAAAGCACGAAAGAGGTGAACACCCTCCAATGATGTGTAAGTTATGATAGAAGCACCAACGGAATTTTTTGTCTTTTTCACATTTTTCATTATTTTTATTGTTTCCAGAGCTTTTTGAAAAAAGGTATTTTCCTTTTCCATCAGCTGTTTGGATCTAAACAATGGAGAGAGAGACCTTCGATGTCATTTTGAATTACAAATTTCTTATTGATGAAAACATAAAAAGGGTAAAATTGTTACAGAATTTTATGAGCAGATAATTTTTTTGGCTCCCATTCATAGACCTCCTGGTTTGTGGGTGACTCTATTTCAAGGAGTCCATTGAAGTAATCAACTAACTGGCAATGTATTACACTGCAGTATTTATCTTAGAATCATCATGTGCATATTAGCAAGGATGCTAATGTTAACATTCTTTAATACTCAAAAAACAATTTCTTAACTATTCTTCCATTGAAGAAGACTACAGGGTTTACCAATGCATAATCGATATACTAAAAAATAAGAAAAATAAATGTTTTAACTGTCCTTTCATTGAAGAAACAACAGAGTTTACAAATGTATGATTGACAAACTAAAAAATATGAATCTTATAAGCAAAAGAACAGTGTAAGCAAGTGAAGTAAAGGATAAATTGTCAATCCTGCAACCATAAGATTCACCTTATCGACAGGAAGTGTCTTTTCATCATCATCCATCTCATCCAGATTGTTGCTTAAGAGAAGGGTCATGCAGTTCCTTTCTAGATAAAGCTTGTCAATTAGGCCAGCTACAGGATTTCTTGACTTTTTCTCTTCTTTCACCATGCGTGCTAGGTCTTCCCAATTCATGCCATTCGCAAGAGCCACACGAACAGCCAATATAGCAGCATCAACATCCTCTAAGTTGTACTCAATCAATTGTGCCATTCTAACAGAATGTTCAACCTCTCTCTTCAAAACATGCACACGATTCTCCTACAGCAATAAGAATGAAATTAACTACCCACAAAATAACAGCAAATAAAGAAAAGCAAAGCTTGTATTTAAATCTAACAAAACAACTCCCTAACTCATAAGCTAGACATTAATTACCTCTTCAAAATCATAAATACACAAATTCACAGATTTGAACAAGGACAGTCGATCTCCATACAAAAAAGATGTCAACTTTCTTCATTTTTGCTAGAATGAATGCAGTTAAAAGTGACACTTCACTCCACTATAGGAATAATCAGCGGTGAATTGGAAATAACACTTGGACACTTCAAATTATGAGAAACAACATCTGAAGAGTGTTAGAGAAATAATCTTCAAATGTCTCCATGTATGGACATATGTGTGTATGTATACTCAAAGTCCGAGTATCGAGCATAAATTAGGTGGCACCTACAATGACTTGAGTGACTAACAGCAGTCCTGTATGTCAGCCTAATAAAAATTACAAATATTGTTCAGTGAAAACAGAAACTCAAATATTAGTCTCAGTTGGAAAAAGTCAGAATTGCAGGGCTCAGCTGATTGTAAAAACACAGTTGACCAAAAGATGTCAGGGATAGAAAGCAAAATACAATGTTCTAATTGATTGTGATCTTTCTCCTCTTTCTATGATCTCTATTTTCCTTCTGTTTGTCCTGTTCTCCTTTCCCTCCCTTACTCCCTCCCTTCCCTATATCAAATTTAGAATCAAGGAAGGTTCTCCTTTCCTGCATCAAATTGTGATTATTTTTTCTCTTTTGTTCCTTCTACTTCTCACCTCACTTTGTTCCCTTCCCATTCACTATCTTTCTCTTTCTCCAGCATTCCCCTTGCCACCCCTTCCCTGCATCAAAAAAGATCTAGAATCAACCATTAGTTGGAGCTAATGTCTATATTGCATATTGCCATCTCACCTGCTCGCTTCATTGGACAGGGGTACAAATAGGTGTGCAGACTGGCAGATATATGGGGTGATGGAGTGGTACCAAAAGTGTCAGCCCATCTGGGGGATTGCATAGCCACTCATCTTGTAGTTAGAGAATTGACTACATAAGTTTTACTCGATGGAGTCGGGTCCCAACCACCTGGGAAGAATTGATGCGGATATCATAGATGAAGAGATTTGATTTTATTTTCAAATTAAATTTTATTTTATTTTTAATTAAAAGGAATTTAATTTTATTTTTCATTTGATTTTTATTTCCAAATTAGAAGCGAATTAATTTTATTTTCAAATTAGTAAAGTTTGATTTTATTTGATTAATAAAGATTTTTATTTGATTTTATTTTTTTATTTTAGGAAGTTATGTCATATTTAGTTAGAAAATTATATTTATTTTTAAATTATTCTAGAATTAGGATTTATCTATATAAAGACCATAAACTCTATTATTTGAGGTATGATTGATAAATTGAATGAAATTTAATTAATTGTGATCTTTCTGTTCTCTCTTGATCTCTACTTTTCTCTCTCCCTTGGTTTCTCTTGGGAAGAATTGATGCGGATATCATAGATGAAAAGATTTGATTTGATTTTCAAATTAAATTTTATTTTATTTTTAATTAAAAGGAATTTGATTTTATTTTTCATTTGATTTTTATTTCCAAATTAGAAAAGAATTGATTTTATTTTCAAATTAGTAAAGTTTGATTTTATTTGATTAATAAAGATTTTTATTTGATTTTATTTTTTTATTTTAGGAAGTTATGTTATATTTAGTTAGAAAATTATATTTGTTTTTAAATTATTCTAGGATTAGGATTTATCTATATAAAGACCATAAACTCTATTATTTGAGGTATGATTGATAAATTGAATGAAATTTAATTAATTGTGATCTTTCTCTTCTCTCTTAATCTCTACTTTTCTCTCTCCCTTGGTTCCTCCTTCCCCCCCCCCCCCTTATTTCTCTTTCCCTTCCCCTACTCTTCCCCTTCCCTACATCAGAGAGGCACTTAAAGAATGGAAAGAGGCCATGAGTGAAAAAAGGAAGGCTCTACAAAAAAAATAAGGCATGGGATGTCGTCAAGTAGCCATGACGTACACTCAACCATATGGAGTGGACTACTTGCCTCTGTTCAAAAATGAACACCATTAGAGTCTTGTTATCCTCAGCAGCTAACCTCCAATGGCCATTGGAGCAATTTGATGTTAAAAATACATTCCTACAATATAACACAAAGGAGGAAGTATATAGGGAGGCAACTCTGCGGTACACTACAAATTTTGGAACTTATAGTTTTTGCAAGTTGAAGAAAGCCCTATACAAGTTGAAGCAATTCCCTAGAGCATGATTTGGAAGATTCACCAATTCAATAGGAAAGATGAACTTTAAACAATCAAAAGGTGATCGTATGCTTTTCATCAAAAAATTGGGAAATGGGTAAGAATAATGTCCTGGTTGTCTATGTTAATAATATTATCATAACTAGAGATAACCATGATGAAATTGAAAAACTCAAGAAGCAGTTGGTAAGGGAATTTGATATTAAAGCACTAACTCGGCTAAAATATTTTTTTAGGAATTGAGGTGGCATACTCTAAAACTAGCATATTTATTTCCTAAAAAAGTTCATTTTTGACTTAATACAAGAATAGGGATGCTAAGATAAAAGCCCTTCGAAACTCCTGTAAAACAAAATCACAAGTTAGGAGAAGCTTTCTAAAATGCACTGGTTAACAAAGAGAGGCACAAAGGTTAGTAGGAAAACTCATCTATTTGTCTCTTACACGGCTAGAGATAGCTTACGAGGTAAGTGTGATAAGCAAGCTCGTGCACTTTCCAAGAAAGTTCCGTTGGGAAGTTATACTCCAAATCCTACGGTACTTTAAGTCTACACTATGAAAAAGTGTTCTCTTCCAAAAAATTGAAGTACTTTAAATCTATAGAGCTTAGAAAGCATCCCAACAGGCAGGACCAATAGTAGATTGGAGGTCAGCATTGGGTATTGTACTATCCTAGGAGGGAACCTCGGAAGCAGGAGAAGCAAGAAACAAGCATTCCAGCCATGACACCCGGTATTTGTGAACTTTTATGGCTTAATGATTATTATGGAAGACTCAGATATTAGATGTGAAGGAAGCATGAAGTTGTGAAAAGAAGACAAGCAATTACCATAGCCCATACCCAAATACAACATGATCAAGCCAAGCATGTGGAAATGGACCCAACCGACATTTTATTAATGAGAAAATGTATAGTGGTCTAATCTGCACCCTCTATATCACAAAAAATAAGCAACTTGCAGATATCCTCACCTTGGGACTACTGAGCCAATTATTCCAACAAATCATGAGCAAGCTAAGCCTAGGTGGCATTAGCATGGTAGTTTGAAGGGGAGTGTTAGCATATCCTTGTTGATCTAATTGAGGATTTGGAGGATAGGATTAAGGATTGAATGGGCTTAATCAACTCGACAATCAAGGGGTCGATTCGCTATTAAGAAATTTGATTGATTGGAAAATTAAGGGTAATATCTTTCACTTAAATCAAGGGATTTTATAGTTATATATGATTGATAATCTTTTTAAATATATTGCTAGAATTCAGCTATCTTGATAATAAGATATTTCATAGAGAGATTTTGTCGCATCCCAAATATAGCACTAGATGTCTGGATAATGACACGAAGTTCATCCATAATCGAGCAAGAAATGATATCACACAAACCATCCTCTATACTACACATTTCAAAAAAAAATAAAAGAACTTTTATTTATTTACAAAAGGGAGTACAGCCTTCTACATTTTGTTAAACATTCTAAAAACTACATATACTAAAAGTACGCATGCCACATCCACATATCCTTCATACTTTAATACTACGTATGCCACATCTATGTTTACATCCTACATGAGGGAATCCTTCTCTAGGTATTTCTTTGAATACTCTTATCCGAAAACGGTCACCTGTAGGCTAATTTGAAGAACAAAGGGTAAGCAATGTATGAGCCATTTATCTAACAAATAATTCCATAATCAGTATGTCAATCGTAATAGAGATCAACAATATGCATGGAATTCACACACATATTATAATAAATCATAGGCATCAAGTGCCAAATATAACACATGTTATGGTCAAGGCATCACATATATATCCATGAATTCCAAGAACAATATATTCATTGATAGAAATATCAGCCAATACGTATCTGTATTGCCCCCCCCCCATATCGACATTTTCCGATATCATAATCATATCACGATATGTTTTCTTGTTGGCTGACAAAGCCGATATGACTGATATATTAATTAATATGATTATATTAGTTTATGATTTTTAGAATTATTTTTTCATTTGATATATCACATACTGATACGCAGTGCCTGGTATCGATATGACCATAACTGATACTAACATTGATATTTTTATCCATGAGTATATGTGTATATCTTTGAGGATGATATTGCGCACCATAGTGGACTTGAGGCCACATTGGTTAGGTGAAACCCTCAAGACTACTCTCCATCACACCATTAGGCGATGCAAGAGTGTGTAACCACAAATCTATAACCCAGCCAATCAATAATTATTAAATATCCTAGATATCAAAAATATAGCACACAACGATGCACATAGATTTTACAGGAAAAATACATAATTACATAAAACACACATCCTCAAAGCTATCCAAATAGCCTTAATATCAATTAATGCGGACAACACTAAAGACCCTCAAGCTTCATCTTATCGGATTCTTTAGTGTGTTGATACATCTTCCTTTACCTTATCCATAAATTGCAAAATAAAGTATCGTACAACATTAAACCATAACATAGAATATCCAGGATTCATGCATAGGTAATCCTATGTTATTTTCATGCGTAATCTTCAACTACATCCTACCAATATTGGTTATATCAATAATTAAGGTAACAATGTGATATAAAGTAAGGAAAAGTCAACATAAACAAATACAACTAAAAAAATTAGGATTAGGTGAATAAATATAACTAGATAATTGAGTAGGGCAATCCAAAATTGTTAAACAACTCAATGTAGCCTATGGTATTTTTCATATACTCAATTTATCAAAATTAAATCCCTTCCAACTAGTATGAATTTTCACCTATTTGACAAAAATATTTTTCTATTATATCATTATATCTTTTGATTCTAAGTCATCCTTTAATGCAATTAGAATATTATCATTTAAATAACATTCCATAACTTTCAAATTTAAATCTATCCACAAATCAATTAACCAAAAATTTCTATTAAACACCTTCACCATAGCTATGTTCTAATCCCAAAACTAGAAGAATAATTAGATTTCTAGCACTATGAAGTTATCAAATTACTCCACAAAACTAACACTTCTAGAACTCCATAATTTAAATCATACTAACCTTTAGTAGTTTAAATCATTTTAACACTACCTCAACTAGAAATGGTTACTAGAGGTAGTTCCTAGTGGTTTAACCGTCAAATCTTTATCTAAATTCCTTAAGTTGATGTTAAATCTCACAAAATTGATTTTTCTAGTCAAGTCGGTTCATAAAAATCAAATTTTCCCAATATTATAATCTAATGTTCGAACGGCATTTTAACGTCATTTAAAGGTTGGACTTCAACACAATTGCATTCGAATAACATTCAAAAGCCAACCTGATCATCACATATCTGGAACTATCCCATGGCTCTGTTCCTTTGAAATTTTTTTGATTTATCTCATGTACTAATATGTGACACTTGAAATCGTCAAAATCGTTAGACATTACCAAAAAAAAAAAAAAAAAAAAAAAAGGCCATGTAATCATAAGAATTCAACCCACATATTCAATGGGAACTAGAAGGAAAACCTACATCACTAATCCTCTAATGGTAGACGAAGCCTACGTTGAAATTACATAGTTGGTCAAATAAAGGATTATCCAAATGGACATCATCCCAGGATACACAAGCTCAACATCAAAATAGACTAGAGTTCTCTGAACTATAAATAAATCCATTATCCTTGATAAGGAATAAAATAAGGACTTCATCTTTTCTATAATAGAACAGATTAGAAATAGATTACCGAATAGATTCTTAAGTGATTGACATGAATATATGTATGTATAATCACCAAGAAAAGATTTGCAATCGACTATAGAAGGGAAATCTATCTTAAATGGTACAAATACTAATAAACTTGGACCACCTCTGACACATTAGGAATTTAGAAAGAATAGTTACCTTAGTACGAGTTGGAACTTTCTTATTTTTAGTCCTATTATGCACTTGCCTTGGATTACTAGTAATATTATTTAGGCCAGAAAGAAAAGAGGAAGAAGTTTGATAGCTAGGTTTCTTGTTAAATAGGTCTATGAAACAAGCGAAAGAGCAGCTGTTTCTTCTCTTCCAACTAGACAACACAGGAAGATATTCTTGGGCAGCGAGCAAAAGGTTAGACAATCTTCTTAAAAAAACTGTCTGATTCCTTATTGTTGCTAATCGAGCTAGAAAATTCTTCATGAATTCTCACAAAATATTCACAAGGTACGCAAAAAGGTTCATCTCCGCATCCTAACATAAGTCTTTCCTTATTTTGATTAATCCAATAAATTCACAAGCGACAGAGACAAAGCGAGTGATTGCCCATGAGGCAATGAAATTGTTTGATTTCATTTTCATATTATATTCTTATATATATATATATATATATATATATATATATATATATATATATATATATATATATATATATGTATGTATGTATGTATATATATGTATGTATGTATATATATGTATGTATGTATGTATTTATATGTATGTATGTATGTATTTATATGTATATGTATGTATGTATGTGTATATATGCATAAATATGCTCTTAAAAATGATGTATAACTATTATACGTTCTTTGAAACTACTAATACTGGTGGTATTTTGGAAAGACGGTGAAATATTTGTTTCGACATAATCACAAATTCAACTTCAAATAGAGTAATATCATAAAACCAAAAATATTGGATAACTTATGAAATTCGAATGAGTTTTCCTTAGTTTGACATGCATGATGACTCCGAATGGTCATTTAAGGAACTAGACAGCATCCAGAATATCAAATGAAGATTACATTGTGAAATTGCTTACTAAAATTTGTGACCTCTTTTGTTTACGCATTACTACCTTCTTACTTCCCTCAGATTTCCCATCAATTTATGATGGTTTTTCCTTCAACTCAACTCGTTATTTATAAGAAAATAAATCCAAGACACCTCCTGTGAAGTCAATCTATAGCGTGAAATCTGATTCAACAAAGTGAAATCTAATTCACTCAAACTAAACCCCTATCTTTATGCAACCTCCTACTTCCCACCGCAATTTTGCCAAAATCTATATATCAAGAGCCGTAATTTTGATCTTAACCATTCGTATGCTAGCCATGTAACCAATATTTGTCAATAAAATCTTAACTTAGGGTCAAATTTTAGTGTAGAGTGATATTTAGGGATCCACTAAAATTTATAGCATCCCAAAAATATTTTTTACCACTTTTTTGATTTAATCAAATCTAAATACACTCCAAATTATGCCCAAAATATGTTGGTCATATTTTCCAATTTAGAAGCACCTAATTGGTCCTCCAAAAAGAAGGATGTTACATATTTACTCTTTTTTTATTCTAGATTAGTGACAATGCAATGTATATAGTATGATGTGCGATATCAAAAACAAACATGAAATATTCTTACTCTTCTACAAAAATAGTAGGCATAATATGTTTATTTGGTCAGGCCTCTTGATATTGTTGAATATCTGCTAAAGGAGCTGCCGTTACATCCCCAAATGTGAACCATCATAAGAAGCCTCTCCCCAGACTACAGACAGACGAATTTCCTCATGAAACTAAGTGGACAAATTCCCTTGAAATCCATGCATTCACCAAATATGAAAATACCCGTCAAAGCCCCCATTGAACACTTGATGTTGATTACATTGAGGACTGCAGATCAGATAAAAGTCACACAGAAGATGACCTTTCAAATGAAATTATCCCAAGAGCAAGTATTTGAATAAGGTACACAAACAAGATCAGCTATGAAGCATCTGACTGAGAAGCAATAATCTAAAGTCTTACAGAGTCACACCTATCCTGCCTCCAAGATATCTGAATGAAATCCAACGCAAACAAACAGCATCTTTGTTGGAGGTTTACAAACAAATAGGATCATCTTCTCTCTATTAGGTGCCTTAACAAGAAGACTAAAAGAAATTCAAGCCCAATAGAAGAAGAAAATTAAAATAGAAAGTTATAAATAAAAAAAAAAGAATGACGGTGAGAAATGCAGTCAAGAAAAGTAGAATCCGATTTCAAAGCTTTTCCCAAACCTTACACACCAACAGAAAAAAGATACAAAAAGTACACACAACAGGATTCCAAAAACTAACAAGATTGATATTCACTCCAACATTCAAATCCCTTTCATTGTGAATGTACTAACTACACCTGATCATCTCATTAGAAAAGGCAATATTTCAGGCACGGAATTATCAAGACCCAATCCTTTGAAATTTGGCTCACAAACTGAAACTTCCAATCAGCAATGTAGGCATACCATCATACTAAACATCTCGTCCTCGACAGCACAACAGATGCAATGGATCATCAACTTCTAGACGCATTTAGCAATCCCAATTAGCGGAACAACAACAACAAAGACTGTCCGACTAGGTAAGGTTGGCTATATAAATCTATTTTTACCAATTTCACTCAATTTAGTGTAATAACTTCCAATAATATACGTACTTTTCAATTAATTTTTATTACCTCACTCCATGTCTTCCTAGGTTTACCTCTTTTTTTCTGGCCTACAATCACAACTCACTCAAATTGTCTCACAGGTACTTCCTTTTACCTACATTTTAAATGTACAAACTACTTCCCTCATCTTATCTTTTACAGGTATCACTTCTAAATATTTGTACATGTCATCATTTTTTAATTTTATCTTTAGAGTGATTTCACTCATCCATCTTAGATTTTTTATCTCTGTAATGCTTAATTTTTAAACATATTTAATTGTGCAACATTTTGATCCATGAAGTAGGTCTAAAAGCCATCTCATAAAATTTTTCTTTTAGTTTCAAAGGTATATTTTGATCTCAAAGCAAACTTGATACAATTTTTTATTTTAACCAACCTATATTAACCATATGTGTCAAGTCATCAATTATATTTTCAGTTTCTTGAATTGTAAGTCCAAGGTAATGAAATCTATTATTTTAAAATATCTTGATCATTGATTTTAATTTGTTTGATATTCTATCTAGAATTACCAAAATTATACTTCATATATTCAGTATTACTTTTACTTATCTCAAGTCCAACGTGTCAATTTTTATTTCCATACCTTCTCTACTTTCCTATATTAAAACAATATCATTGGCAAATAGCATAAACCAATGAACCTCACCTCAAATATCTCTAGTAAGTTCATCAATAACTAAGGTAAACAAGTAAGAACTTAGATTTGATCGTTGATACACTCCTATCTTACTAGGAAAACTTTAGTGTTTCCTCCTACGCTTCTAAGACTTGTCATTACCCATGAATACATATGTTTGCTTATGTCTATATATTTTTATGAAATTTTTATTCTCTAACATCAATCATAAGGCCTTTCTACGCACCCATCATAATAAGCCTTCTCTAAATTAATGAAAACAAATGTAAATCTTTTTTTTTTTCCCTTCCTAAATGTCTCCATTATTATTTTCAAAAGATAGCAGCTTCAATAGCTGAGCACACAAAGATAAATCCAAATTGATTTTTAGACATGTTCATTTATTGCCTAATTCTTTGAGCAATTACTCGTTCCAAGAGTTTCATAATATGACTCATTATTTCAATATGCTAATAATTCGTACAAATTTGAATATCTCCTTTATTTTTATAAATAAGAACTAAAATGTTTCTCCTCCATTCATCTAGCATTCTTTTAGTTCTTAAAATCATATTAAATAAGCTAGTTAACCAATTTGCTCCATGTTTTCCAAAATATTTCCAAACTTTTTAACACTAATTTCATGATACTCTTTTGAGTTTTTATTACTTTCTTCCTCACTAAATTCTAGATTTAATTCTTCTAATATGTTTTAATTTATTGGTTAAATAGAACTTTCCTTTGTATCTTCTTCTTTTATTAAGGCTCGATTTTCTTCCTCTTTAATGCATCTAATACAACCTAGATCCCTACTACTTCTCTAGCTCTAGCTAATTTATAACTATTTTTCTCTCCCTCTTTGGATCCAAACTTAGTGAAACTGGATAATGCAGGGTAAATGAGATTAATATGTCATTTATAGAGAAAAACTTGTTTCACCCATCTAAAATTCTAGACACTTTTTCAAGTACAGAACTTGAGAAAGCTACCTATGGAGATTCTCTCTTATGAAAACCCGACTTAGCATAAGGGCCTTCTAAATCATATAAACTTATGCAAAGAAAATTCGAATACCACAAGGCCACATTACAATTGTAAATTTTCAAGCTAAAACCAACCCAAGGATCCGAAACAAAGACAAAACGTTGAAGAAACTAAACATGGATTAGATAGAAAGAAGATGAATGTCCAGGACTAGAATTCACTTCATCATATAGAAGCACCACAATATATCTTCACAATATACTTACAGTAAAATTTCCAAGACAAATTCTGATAAAACTATGTCATTTGAGAAATGGCATATTAAGAAATAATGGATACCTGATCCATCCGTATTTTGTTTAGTTTTTGCATAGCAGATCCTTCTTTAGACTTCTGTTGTTGCTCTGCACGTTGACTCTCAATCTTACTATAGAATTCATCCAAAGCAGCATCAAATGTATCAAGCATGATAAAGTCCCTAGATCTGAACTGGTTTAACAAAATGGGGCAATATTCATCATAGACCTGAAGATTGAATTAAGCATGCATCAGTAAACACAATCCCTGACAACAGCAAAAACAATACAAGACCATGACCTAGTAGGAACAGTAAGACTAAAGATATCATTCAAACTGCCTCAGCTGCTACGGGATGGCCTTTCTAAACTATAGACTGAATCATAGATAGACAATGATCTGAGACAATTAACATGAAATCAAAAGTAAAACCTGGCAACCAATATCTGGTTGATTGGTGGCACATTCTTTTTGCCCTATTTTTTTATTCTGCATCAAAATGTATCCTTCTGGAACTCTACTACCAGATATAACATCCTCCAGCCAATCTTCAAACTTTGTAATTGCTTGGATCAAAATCTGAAGTTTGACATCATCCCATATGTTTTCCTTTGAAATTTTAGAGTTGGGGATCAGACCTGCATCCAATATCATATGTTCAGAGAGTTGAGGGCCATAACCAAGGGCCTCCCCAAGGACCATCTTCAATGTAGCTTGCTTGGTATGAGCACCATCATATGATACTTTATTTACATCTGAAGATCTCAAACTATTCCTGCCTCCTTGCTTCCGTGTTGGCACATCAGATAAATCAGTTCCGTTTGGACTAACCTCAAATAATTCATCTTTACCCGTGTATTTTGAGTATTTTAAAGCTTCCTTCAACTTTTCCATGGAAGTTCGTTCAAAAACTCGGCAAATTTCAGTTGGGTAGCGGTGACGTGACATGATTGCAAATCCTTTATCATCATCTCTGTTGAATTGTCAGTTGTTATTTTGACTGACTGAATTTTATAGGCAAATAACACAAGGGACACGAAGAGCATCTCTATAAGCCAATTGTAATTCTTAATATAAGAAAATTTAGACAAACAAAGAGACTTGAAAACTATTTAGCAAGCAGCATAATATCAGGCATTTTTATTTTTGTTTTTATTTGCAAAAGTAGAAGACTCATAACCACTAATGGTGTCTTCATTCATCCAAAAAACTTATCCACTTATCCTCCTATCCAAAGGAGTATAAATATCTGCTTATCCTCCTACCAAGAAATTCATGTTGCTTTCCATTTTTAGAGACATCAATAATGTCCAGTTGCTAAAAGAGAAACCCAATTTTAAATAACCTTCAAATAGTAACCTTTCACAAGGCTTGAGATTTAAAATTTTAGGTTGGCCCACCACACAAGTTGTAACATTACAGAATTATATTACTATACCAAAAGTAGAGGAAATGTTGGCAAATTCAATTGGAATAATTGGGTCAAACATTGTTTCCAAACTTTGTTAAGAGACAAACATGACAATGTCGAATTTTATGGACAAAGAAGGAACTTCATTTCAGTGGAAATAACTTGTGATCCTTGGACTCTCCCAAAACTAGTTAGATATCTAGTTCATAGCATGTCAAGATAATATTGTGTTTTTCTATTTGAATTTCCACATCTAACTCTATAGGACAATTATAGCAACTCATACACAATACGGGTTAATAACCTCCCCTTAGTCGTTTCATTCGCAACACACCAAAATATCAAATTTATCATCTTTGCTACTAGCTAAGGTCGTGATCAACAAATCTTGACGAAGGAAAAGACAAAGGCTTCGAGTTTAGATAGTAGGTGCAAGGGTTTTGAGTTCTAGAACAATAAGAGTAAAGAAGGAAGAAACAAATTCGGTGAAAATAGAGGAGATTGATGGCTATATATTTTATGATTGATTTGATGAGTGCTTATTTGATGATAATAATAGTGATAAATACATAGTGGAATTTGATTATTAGAACTAAAGTATCTTAGGATTGTACATGCATTGGAAGATACATGTTATAGATTAGTACTTTTATTTATCACGTTACGTATAATGGCATAATCCTCATTTAAATATGTCTATTTATAGTTGCTTTCAATTATTTGAACTTTGATTAATATTTTTCTACAAGCCTTGTAGGCATACATTAATATTTTAATTAATGTCTCACTTGTCTAGGCAATCACCTCGCATAGAGCCTAGCACCTCGGACAATATGTAGCCTTAACGCTTTTAACAACAATGTGGTTAGTAGCTGAGATTACCTATCTGAGGTTGAGGTTGGGAGTTTTAAAAAGTTGATTGTTGGAGGTTAATGAAATGTAAAAAAAAAAAAAAAAAACAAGGACATCATTTATTTACAACAATTTAACAAATAAATTCTATTTAAAAAAATATATATCAATTCATTGACAACAAATATATCAATAAAATCAAAACATGATCTTTTTTCCAACATAGTATAGATAGTGTTAAAACAACTTAGATGTGTTCTTGTATTTATAAACATTCGAATAAGTTAGAATCTTCTATAACCAAGAAAATTCTTTTACACATCGTCAGTCAACCCCCTTGATTAGCACAAATGACACATTAATGCCAACTCAAACTCTTGCCCCATCCCCTTCTCTTTCTTCTCCCTATTACATTTCTTTTGTGAACCCGCTCCCCTCCAAGCATGATAAGAAATTCTTCCACACATCAAAATGCCCAGGTGCATGTATGAGGGGGTGAATACAGCATAATCATGGAATTTAAATAACTTGAAAAAATTTGAACAAAATAATCAAGAACACTACAAATGATAAACTAAGTTAATTGGTCTATTTCATTGATCAAATGAATAACACTAGTTTTATCTTCTTTAATGTGCAAATAGGAAAATAAACAACAAATATGAGTAAATTGGTAGAATATCTATAGAGCCGCAAAGAAATAGAGAGAGAAAAAAATCAAACATAGCCATTTAGGTAGATCAAAGATCCTCCTCTTACACCACCCTGAAGATCCCATTGAGGCTTAGCAATCCATTAATCAATCCTCCTTCTACAACAGAAGGCGAAGAGAAAACATTGGAACAACAAGCGGGTATCATAACCCTAACAACAATTCTAGTATAACAATATCAAAACATGGTTAAAGTAATCAAAACCCCAACAAAAGCCTAAGCTTGATTTTGCAATATAAGCATAATCAAACTACACAAGAGTAAAAGATGGAGGGATGAATGGTTTAAGCAATGGTCTCTTGAAGAAGTCAAAAAAGAATAGCATGTAAGCTCAAGAATTTCTTGTTTTGGTTTTTCTCAAATGATCAACTCGAGAATGATATATTCTGCTCTAACGGTTCATGATTCCCTGTATTAAAGAAGAAGAGAAGAACAAAAGTTCAACAACTGAGACTCGAATTTGAAGAAAAGATTTCTTCTCCTAGAGAGTTGACTTCAATAACTCAAAGAGGTAATCATAGCTCAATAAAGAGTATCACACATTTAAGCCAAGTCAAGAGAATCATCTCAGGTAGATAAGACAGGATAAGTCAAACGAATGAAGATTCAAATATAATAAGAGGCACTATTAGGTGTCCATACTGCAAAATGTTTCAAATTTGATGGTATAAGTCCTAGAAGGTGAAAATTAGTCTTGGATAGTGAAGTATGAAGATTATTCTGGATATTTTCTCTAACAGAAAGAATCAGTCTTGGATTCTTGAAGATCAGAATTCGGAATATGGCCATATCGCTAAAATATTGGATTTCTAGGCTACGATAAACAGAACTCCCTTAATCTGATGCTTTGATCTTACAGCACATGTAATGAGTAGATTGTGCTCACAAAATAAATCAAAGTCATACAACTAGAGAATCCTTGACAAAAATGAAGTATTACAGTGATACAATAAAATCCACAATATCTTTAATGTAGATGAAGCTACAGGTATTCAATGATTCTTCAAGCTTTGCATGACATATCTCCTTGGTATAGTCCATTTTCCATGACTTCAAAATCTACACACATTCTTGACTTAAAAGATTAGTAATTCAGTAGTGATATGAAAATATTACATGAATCAATCAGCATTCCACTTTCCATAATTTAATTTCAAATTTTAATATTTTTCAAGAAATGAAAGAATTGGATGCTTTGCTTAAAGAACAATATAATCTGGCTTCAAAAGATTTTAAAGTTTGAATTAATCAAGATCCATTAGAATAGAATTCAAAATAAAATGATAAAGACACAAGTCTTCAAAAAATATCTTCACAAAATTTTACAAGAATATTTTCATTCTTATTAAGTCACCAATCTGAATGAAATCATTCTTATCACATAACATAGACTCCAGATAACCAATTTTAAATAATCTGTCTGTCAAACAAAAATTAAGAGCAAGTAAAATCAATCAAAGCACAAATTTGATTTTTATCAAAATAAAAGATAATCTAAATTGGATTTGGATAAGATGCCAACAAGACATCAGAAGGCATTTGAGAATATTTATAAAGAATCTGGACAATACCTGAAGTAATTCAAAAGGTGTGCACATCAAAACATTTTTGACTAAGAAGTACACAGAAGTGATGTAAACTTGGAAAATGTTGTTACAGAGCTGCATGCCAACTCAACCTTAAACTATCAATTTTGCCAAGACAAACTTGCAAAATTTTCTCTAGCAAGCTGCGACATTCTAGGGAAGAGACTGCTCCTTATAAATGTTTTCAGCTTGAAATTCAAAAATTGAAGACGTTTAAATTCTTTACAAAATAAGAATATCTTTTATGAACAAGGAAGTTTCAGAATTAGTCCAATCTAAACACTTCAAAGAAAGGGAAAACTTACAAAATCCTTCCAGATTCTAAGATGCAAAAATTCAACTATTCACTTGGATTGTTCCAAAGAGCTAACTGGGAATTCCTTACTCTATAAACAGGTTCAGATAAATTGGAAAATTAAGTGAGAAAGTATTGGCTGCATGAGATGAAAAGAAATCAAAGCTGTACCACTCCTGGGCCTTCATTTTAAAATCTTAAGGGAAAAAGGAATAGTAGTGCATGAGGCTTCTCATAGGCTTCAGCAAAAGCCGTACGCCACCTTACCCCAACATTCTAATGAGGTTTTTTCTGTAGTTTGAACATGTGACCTCCATTAACACATTAAAGTAATCTTATCTTGCACAAAGACTCACCGAGAGAAGAAGGAAGAATAATTTCAGGCTTCTATTTTTGATATGATATTGGGTACATGAATTCCTTTGTATTGAGATCTTTGAGGGATCAAACCTTGCACAAACTTGATTCACATTACAAGCGCGTATTCTTAGGAAAAATACACAAGGAAAGCTGTTATTGATGCTTCTAAAACCACTAAAGCCGCGATCAATGTGCAACCAACTATATTTAAGCTAGGACAGCACCTGAGAGCACAAATTCATATATGGGTCATGACATGGACTGCAACCGTTACAACATGGCTGCGATGAATTATTTTTTCTCATGATACAACCATGACATTGCCACGCCAGGATTACAAACCTGCCTGAGAGAACCCAATCATCGCCGTAATATATTGAACAAGTTGAAATTATGCAAGAAGAATCACAGAAATGCAACTCAAGCAACTTGATGTAGGCAAAGGGTGTCGACCTGCATAAATCCTATCTCCGTTTTGCGATCACTATGTATGTATTTTATAAATCTTTAACTCATCAGTTTCATGTATTGAAGTTGTCTACTGTGCTCGAGAAAAGTTTAAAATTTGTAATAATATTAAGAAGTTTTAATTCCTATAATCACCCATAGACCCTTGGGTATGATTGTCATAATATCTTGGCCAAGATAATTGATATTTACATATGCACTTTACACAAGATGATGAATTATGCAATGAAAGATACTTGTGCAAGTTTGTTATTACAGGTAATTCCTACAAGGGATCAGACTAGCGATGTATACAATACTAGAATTTATTGATATCAATATCACTGATGTGATCATCATTACCAGGAAGTCAATAATTGAACAAAATAAGGTAGATGGGAAGAATGACCAGTGTCTGGAGAGAGCATAAATGCAACAACTACTGGCCAAATCAAGCACAATAAAATGTCATGACTCAAAGGCTCAACCATCACGGTAAATGGTTTTGCAAGGGTTCACCATCCAACCTACAATTCCATCCACAAGGACTGTAGTCGCCCAAGGCCCCGTTCTGAGCATAGAGCTCCATTATGAATACATAAAAGCACTCAAGCTCACCAATTATTGTAGGCAAACAAGGATAGAACTACTACAACAAATGGTTTTACAATATTTTAACCTCTTTCAAAAAGATTGTATACACAAGGAAGTCCTATGCTTGGCTTAAATATTCCTTCATGAATGTTATTAAAAGGCACACAAGTATAGCTCAAAGTGTATCAAACTGATAAGAGCCAAAACCTTTTCACAACCAATTACGAATCTTCAGGGTAGTTTTAATGGTCAATGTATGGAAGTACATGGACTAATAGACTAAATTTAAGAATAATCTTTACTTTTGCTATGATAAACATGAAGGAGAGCATGTTTTGTGAGCTTAACTAGGTTATAATTATTAGTCAATATCAGTGAACTATTTATTTTCTGCTTTAATTACTTTTTCTGTCACAAAACATCTTATCTTGCACAAAGACTCACCGAGAGAAGAAGGAAGAATAATTTCAGGCTTCTATTTTTGATATGATATTGGGTACATGAATTCCTTTGTATTGAGATCTTTGAGGGATCAAACCTTGCACAAACTTGATTCACATTACAAGCGCGTATTCTTAGGAAAAATACACAAGGAAAGCTGTTATTGATGCTTCTAAAACCACTAAAGCCGCGATCAATGTGCAACCAACTATATTTAAGCTAGGACAGCACCTGAGAGCACAAATTCATATATGGGTCATGACATGGACTGCAACCGTTACAACATGGCTGCGATGAATTATTTTTTCTCATGATACAACCATGACATTGCCACGCCAGGATTACAAACCTGCCTGAGAGAACCCAATCATCGCCGTAATATATTGAACAAGTTGAAATTATGCAAGAAGAATCACAGAAATGCAACTCAAGCAACTTGATGTAGGCAAAGGGTGTCGACCTGCATAAATCCTATCTCCGTTTTGCGATCACTATGTATGTATTTTATAAATCTTTAACTCATCAGTTTCATGTATTGAAGTTGTCTACTGTGCTCGAGAAAAGTTTAAAATTTGTAATAATATTAAGAAGTTTTAATTCCTATAATCACCCATAGACCCCTTGGGTATGATTGTCATAATATCTTGGCCAAGATAATTGATATTTACATATGCACTTTACACAAGATGATGAATTATGCAATGAAAGATACTTGTGCAAGTTTGTTATTACAGGTAATTCCTACAAGGGATCAGACTAGCGATGTATACAATACTAGAATTTATTGATATCAATATCACTGATGTGATCATCATTACCAGGAAGTCAATAATTGAACAAAATAAGGTAGATGGGAAGAATGACCAGTGTCTGGAGAGAGCATAAATGCAACAACTACTGGCCAAATCAAGCACAATAAAATGTCATGACTCAAAGGCTCAACCATCACGGTAAATGGTTTTGCAAGGGTTCACCATCCAACCTACAATTCCATCCACAAGGACTGTAGTCGCCCAAGGCCCGTTCTGAGCATAGAGCTCCATTATGAATACATAAAAGCACTCAAGCTCACCAATTATTGTAGGCAAACAAGGATAGAACTACTACAACAAATGGTTTTACAATATTTTAACCTCTTTCAAAAGATTGTATACACAAGGAAGTCTATGCTTGGCTTAAATATTCCTTCATGAATGTTATTAAAGGCACACAAGTATAGCTCAAAGTGTATCAAACTGATAAGAGCCAAAACCTTTTCACAACCAATTACGAATCTTCAGGGTAGTTTTAATGGTCAATGTATGGAAGTACATGGACTAATAGACTAAATTTAAGAATAATCTTTACTTTTGCTATGATAAACATGAAGGAGAGCATGTTTTGTGAGCTTAACTAGGTTATAATTATTAGTCAATATCAGTGAACTATTTATTTTCTGCTTTAATTACTTTTTTCTGTCACAAAACATCTTATCTTGTACACATTTCAGAAGAAATAAAAAATACAATAAAAAATACAGTTTCACATTCCTCAGTTTCTCATCCATTTTTGAAATTTGTAACAGTCAATGATTACAAATACCTAATTCTAAAACAAAATTTCTGCAATTTGGCATTTCAATGGTTACTGATCTGAGAGCACAGAAAGTCTATTTTAGATTCTTTAATTTCAAGGACAGTGATGAATCGTTTTTCCCTGAAAATGGTTTGGAGTAATGGGGAACGGCCTGAATAGTCCTGTGGTTGGATGGCTCACAAATTGATAAGGTTAGAAATGGAGCACAAAAATCAGTAAGGAATGATTGAAAATAACATAAAAAGCTTTATGCTTGCTAATAATAAGCTGAAGCAGAGTCGGAGAATCGTGATGCTCAATCCGTCAAATCATACTGTGAGAGGAGTTTCTCTGGCTTTAATAACGTGCCGAATTGAGAGAAGCGGAAGCGTTGTTTTTTTGAGAAAAATCTTGAACATACTGGTCCGCATGCTTGCATTCAGCAAAGCAGTAGCAGTGATGATATTTTGTTAGTTGACACTAACAAGGCCAGAAGTTGATGAAAGAAGAAGATCGTACTAGATAGCTGCTATCAGCAGCTACTTGATAATAATAATGACAATTATGACATGCATTGTGATTGCCAAACAAAGATGCTAAAAATAAAGCAGTTTAGGACTAGTGATGACACTGAAACCTGATACTATCAATCCTAGGGCCTCTACCTTAAGCAATTGAGCTAATTCTCCTCAAATAAATGCTACTTATATTACTAAGGTGGCAAAGTTTGGAAACTGAATACTGCAGCTGATTATAGACTCATTACTTGTTATAATGTGGCTACAGACATTTCTGAATTTTTAACCAAACTGAAGAAAATGGTGATTAAATGGTTAATAAAACACAAAGTGCCTTCATTTAAGGAAGCAGAAGAGTAGACAATGTTCTACCATCCTAAGATATGGTGAAACATTAAAACAGGAGAAATATGTCACCAAGATTTCTCTTGAAAGTTGATCTAAAAAAAGACTATGACTCTTTAGAAATACAATTTTTGAGACAAGTCATGATTTGAATTGGTTCCTCCCCCCCAACAAAGAACTTGGTGCATTGGAAAAATGGGTGTGGAGTGCATAATATATTTTATTCTCAGTTATACCTAATGGGGAATTACACAGACACTTATTGGGGCAAGAAAATCTTAGATAGGGCGATTCTTTGGCAACTTAATTATTCACCACTCTCCATCACAATGGAATAGCTTTCTATTGCTCTGAAGGCCTTAAAATGGAGAGGGATTTCAGATTTCATCTGCAATGTAATAGCCTTTAGCTAACTAATTATTTGCACAGGGATGATTAAAGCTGTTCGGTATTATATGCTAGTTTTGAGCAATTATTTCAACCTTCACAGCTCATTGCAAGTGCACTAACAGTATGCTTGGTTTGGGAGGGGGGGTTTAAATATACCATTCTGTGTTCTTCTCTGCTTCAGTTTTTAGGCAGGGATAATGGTAATGCTATCCCACAAAAGTAGAAATAAGTAGCACCATGGGGGTATGAATTTACTTATTCTCACCTTAGTAGAAATAGTAACAAACACTCTCATGGGTGGTAGAATTCTACCACCATCAACCACCACCTCAGTCAATGAAGGTCAGTCGGATGTTTCCCATTGCCTCCCACCGGTCATCGGAAGCCGGTCTATAGGTCCTTGTAATCTTCATAGGCTAGTCAACCAATCCTCATGTCAACCACTGGACAACAAAAGCCATTCGGTGTCTCACCTCATTGGAGGCCAAGTCAACCATCTTCAATATCAGCCACCAGTTAAACAGGTCATGCCACCATCACCATAGGCCAACATCTAGGCCACTGCCACAGACCGCCAAAGGACAAATACCCACCACAACCATCAATTATGGGCTTAGCATATAGACAAACAACAGAATAAAGATGGAATAGTTATGTCATTGTGCAAACAAACTGATATAATAGCTATCTCTACCATATTCCCCACATTCCATTCCCAAGGTAATATCATTCCTTTTCTGCCTTATTACTTACTATTAACAAAATGTACCATAAGAGTTAAAATACATTTTGGTGGTGAAAAGGCGTAAATTTTAGCTCAGCTAGGAAGTTAAAGAGATCACCTTTTTTCAGGAGTCCCACCAGTTTCTCTTACAAGAAAACAGCCATCTTATATGGAGTGTGATCTCTAATTGACTCGATTATTGCACATATCAAATGGTAGACATCTATGTTTTGTCTTACTCTAGGAGAGTTTAACTTAATTACAGCTGTGCTATTCAGTTTGCAAACTTTCTGATGCCAAATATTTAAATCCAAGAAGGTTAATAATGAGGTAGAAAAGCCTGAACAACAGATAGCATTTGTAAAGGGACATGCTATCTGTTGAGACTTGGGCGGGCATTTGCAAAAGAACACATTATTAGTTGAGAGAGGGCGTTTGTAGAGGAACAAGGTATTAGTTGAGCATGAGCGGATATTTGTGAAGGAACAAGCTATCAGTTGAGCTTGAGACGGTATTAGTAAAGAACTGATTTTACACAAACTGGTGCAGTTTTATGCAGAATTATCCTCCAACTGCACATAAAATGTTCTTAATCTTTCTTTGGTTAATTTACTTCGACAGCACGCATGTTATTAGAGAGTTCTAAAGAGTCTTGGACAGGTTGTACTGAAATGCATACATCATAATGGATGCTATCACTTACAAAATAACATATGGTGAAAAATTGCTCAATCTGAAATGGAAAAAAAAAATGCTACATTTTGAGGTAAAGATGAGATTGCCAATGAAGATTACACTAAAATCACCGATAAATGTAAATCAAATTTAAGCATGAGATACTAACCTATGAGACCGAAGGAGAGTCAAGACCATGAATTCTGAGTCAGTGAGAATAATATTTCCTTGAGCAAACAGCTCAAGTACAATGTAATGCGTATTAGCACCCAGACCAAATTGGAAGAGAATAATCTGAAACAATGTAATGTAACAGATTCTTCATTCATTGTGAAACCCAATACACATCAAATAATAAACTTCCCTCAAAACAAAATTTGAAGAGAATTACCCTATCATAACCAAGTTGCCGAACGTCTTCAAGCCTTCTACCGCGTATATGCTTCCTCAATTTAAGAGTAAACCCAGACGGTGTATTGCTCTTGTCCCTGAATGCAAGCATTCAACACCAGCAAGTATGAAACACTATGCTATGTCATCATTGACAATCTGTGTCTTACCTAACATAGGCAGTAGTATGCAATCGAACACCGCTTTCCATTAACAATAAAATCTTCTCGCTTTCTCCAGATTCAGTTACACCACTACTATTCATTAGCTTGAATACATAGGTCTGCGCCAAATTCATTCAACAATTTAACATAAAAGAGAAATTAATGAAAACGCGGCATCAACAAGGAGCTTACTTCCAATTCTACAGATTAGAATCACTTGTGTCGAAATTAGCAAACGAATAACTTATTCAAGAGAACGACTTGTCACGGTTTGTAAACAACGATAAAAAAAAAAAAAAAAAAAGCCCAGAAATCGCAACATAATTTGAAGAAAACTAGGGTTTACGAATCAAAACTGATTGAACCTTAGGAGAGAGATCGTAGACGTTGGAACATCGCATTCCGATAAACTTGCGAAGGCATGTGACTTCGGCGGCCACATCGGCGGTGTTCATTCGTACCTTCACCATTCCGTCTCCTCTATGTGTTTCTCGCTCTTGATCTTTGGTCTGGAAATTGAGAGAGAAGACAAGTCTTTCAGTTGCAGGACATCAAACTGAAGTATTGTTTAGTTTTGTTTTGGCAATAATGGTGCAGGCGGTGGAGCGGCAATACATTCGTGATCGTTTTCCCAGGTCTGAAGTGGCGAAGAAAATAAAATAAAAAAATGAATTTTTGAGTCATAAAAAACAATAATAATTTTTTATTATTAATTTTTCTGAAATTAATAAAAATTCTTGACAGACTAATTGCTTTTTTTCATACTTATATTTCTCTTTTACTTGTACATATCATTTTTCTCAAACACCCCTTTTTCCATAAAATTATGAACGTAATGAGCCCATATATGATCATAATTAGGAGGTACAATGAGTATAATGATAAGATAATTGAAAACTAAAATAAAAAACAATAAGGATGGTGAAAATAGAAAAAAGTAGATGAATACAAATATAATATTATCAACTGATAATTTTAAGGAATGAGAAAAATTAAAATTTGAGAATATACATGGTCGTCCACCATTGATAGTAAATTTATAATAAGGTACACATTTTTGTTTGGTATGTCTTTTGAATATCTTTTCTTTCTCTAACGTAGTCACCTCCATTTCTATTTGCAAAATATTTTAATCAATGAAATTACTTTGATACATAAAAATTAGTTCTATTGGCTACGTATTCAAATCAACTCCTCCACAAAGGTCCAATATGTTGAGACTCAAATCCGACTCACTCGATCCAAGTTGAACCGACCACTCACTCTGTCGCGAAGCTTCTCTCCGTTTTCAAACTGCTCGACCCGGTGCTGTCCCGCCCTCTTTGCTCCCTTGCCGGCGCCCATGGCGCCAGTCTCCTCTCCATTCCCTTGCACCTCGTCTGGTATCCTGTTCCCTATTTCCCAAAATACAGCTGCCTCCCACTCCAACAATCTTTTTTCTCGAACCCATACCTCTTCTGAATCGATCGCCCCCCCATCCCCGCCCGGCCACCCCTTGACGCTCCTCTTTTTCGGCCCCATCATCTTCGTCCCCTTCGCTCTCCCCGTTTCCTGACTGCGACTTCCCCCCTGTTCACGTCCTTCGCAGAGATTCTACCAAGCCCTGTCTCCAACATTCCCTTGCTGCCAAGTCCCCCCTTGATTTGGGCATCCTCTCTGCTTCCCCCCCTCTCCCCTCTTTTCAATCGGACTCTTTCAAGTCTGTGTTGGGGCTAGGGGGTTTTTCTTCTCCGTCGCCCTTTCTTCCCCTTGTCTCAACCCTTTTGTGGCCGTCCCGACGGTGTCACCTGGGTGTATTGACCATCAAGTCTTGATCAACTCTGCCCTCGATGCAGCAGGTTCTAATGGTGGGCCGCTTTCCATATTTGCTCCCATTGGGGTTTCGGCTTGCTCAGTCCCTGTTTGCTTTCATGCTGAGCCTCCACCCCTCTCTACAGCCTCTCCCTCAGGTAATGTGTTTAATCTGGTTGCTAAGGAACCCGTGGTTGGGCTTGGACCTACGGTTCTCCCTTGTCAGTCTGGGTCCAATGCCTCCTTTGATGGTTCCCAGAATCATCATTATCTCCCTAGCCAGTCTGAGATGCACCCTATTCCTCCTCCGTGTGCTTCGGTTGATGTGCACCGAGCTGGCTCTGCCTCAAGCATGCCCGTCGTCAATGGCGCTAGCCCTTCAGGCATTCATGGTCTTCAGTGGTGGAGAAGAGAACTATCGGGGGTAAGTCCTCCCTAAATTTCTTTCCTCCAGTTATTTCTGATGTGAAGAATATTATTTTGTCCCCCCTCCCGAGGTCATCCAACAGGGTGAGGATTTTTGGGGTGCTACCCTTGTAGGATATTTTGATAGAAACCCCGTTCATTTCAATGCTGTTTACACTATTACCCGAAAAATTTGGAATCGATTCGAGCTGCAACATGTGGCTGGAAATGATATGGGTTTTTTCTTCCTTCGATTCTCCTCTTTCACAATGCTTGACAAATGTCTAGCTAGCGGTCCATGGACTATAGCCGGGCATCCTTTCTTTCTGAAGAGATGGAAATCGGGAATGAAATTATCTAGAGAGGAACACAAATCCTTCCATATTTGGATCACTATGACTGGGATCCCCGTTGAATACTGGACCCCTTTGGGTTTGAGTTGGATCGCGAGTGCTGTGGGGAAACCCATACATTTGGACCCGGTCACCGAAAGATTTGAACGTTTGGGTTTTGCTAGGGTCTGTGTTGAAGTGGGTGCTAATGCCCCTCGACCTGAATCTATAAAGATTCGATCAAACATTCATATCGAAAAATTAGAAAATCAACTTGTTGAAATCAAATTTGAGTACCACCACAAGAATTCGCGAAGTATTGGCCTTGGTAAGATTGGGGTTAAGGCCCCCTTAACCAAGGCCTCTTGGGTCCCAAAGATTGTGGTCAAACCCCGATCAAACCCCCTTCCCTCTCCTTCAAAAATATCGCCCCGACTGAGAGTCCCTGCTGATGCTGCCCCCATCACAAGAGATATCGTTCAAAAGGCGATATTGACATCCAACACCTTCAACGTTTTACAGGAATCTTCCATGACTAATCAACTTGAGAGTCATGATCAGGTCGCGAAATGTTCGCAGAATGGAGGTTCCTTGGATCCTCCATTTTGTCATGAGGATGCTACCACAGATCCTTTGCCATCTGCGGTTCTGGTGGACCCTGTTGAGCATAGATGCCATGGCAAGGATGACATTCTTGACAAGGTCCCCCTTCCAAATTTCCCCTATATTTCGGATGGTCATAACCCTTGCTCGACCCTCCCGATTCTTCTGGGGTTGGACCAAAATCGTGCCACCCTCGTCCCTGGCACGACCTGTGCCCCTAGTGAAAGTACTTCTTCCATCCAAGGCCGCCGCTGGACACCTCCCAGAGTCCTGAAATTATTTCTCCTCGCCCATCTGGTTCCTTAGGATTAGATTCCTGCGTAGGATCTTTTACCAAATGTGGGGGTCGTGCATCTCCTAGCAAACATAAAAAATCCCGGGGGCCTAAAAAGAAATCCCCCCCTCTCCTCCCCAACCCATGTTTAGCATTGCTTGCTGGAACGTGAGGGGACTTAATGGGATTGTCAAAGCCCATGAAGTTACTACCCTCATCAGATCCCATGGCTGCTCTATTGTTGGCCTGGTCGAAACCAAGGCTGCGGAGAGGAACTCTCATACTATCTCCGCTAGAATCAGACCCCAGTGGAATTGATTCATGAATTACTCTGCTTCTTCCATCGGGCGTATCTGGGTTGGCTGGGACCCCCAAAAGGTTTCAGTGAGTATCCTATCTTCGGAAGACCAAGCCATTCACACCGAGGTTTTTTTCCTTGATGATAACTATCATTGCCTCTTGTCCTTTATCTATGGTGCTAATTCAGAAAGTCTTCATAGGAATCTGTGGGACAGGCTTAGAAAAATGTCTGGTCACCCGGGCAACCTCCCTTGGGCTGCCCTTGGTGACTTCAATGTTGTTAGAGCTCCGTCTGAGGCTCTTAGAGGTGCCTGGCACCCTGATAGCTCCCTTGACCTTGATAATTGTCTTAGAGACTACAATCTTGATGATGTTTGCTATGAAGGTGTGCACTACACCTGGAATGATGGCCGCGATTCATCTATTCGCATTTCCAGAAAGCTTGATCGTGTTGTGGTAAATGGTCAATGGCTTGATCAATTCGGGGGGGCCAAAGCTATTTTTCCTCCGGCCAGATTATCTTATCACTCCCCCTGCATTCTTATCCCTACTGATCAATCGACAAGAAAGCATGGGATGTTCTGATTCAATAATTTCCTCACCAAGTCCCCAAACTTTATCCACTTAGTTCTGGATGCTTGGAAGGAAGAAAACACTGGCACACCAATGTTTCGTCTTGTTTTCAAACTTAAACAGGTGAAACTTGCGCTTAAAAATCTCAACGTCCTCGAAGGTGATGTCCATGAGGAGGTTTCTCGTACGCGAAAAGATTTAGAGGAGATCCAAGGAATTTCTCCTTTCACATTTAGGAGTTCCCACGAGGAACGGGCTCATAGGGAAGCTTACTACGTTGCAATGGCGAAGGAAGCCGACCTTATTAAGCGTAAAGCTAAAAATAAGGTGGCTTAAAGAGGGTGACCAATACAATAAATTTTTTTTCAAGACTATTAATAGTAACAACAATAAGAATAGGATTATCACCCTCATGGATGACTCTAGGAATCCTATCGTCGGTGTTGAAAATGTCCATAATTTGATTGTGGATCATTTCAGAAAGGCTATTGGTGCTGGTCGTTCGCATGGCTCGGTAGACGTTGGTCGGCTCCGCCCTTTTATCCAACACACTGTGTCGGACTCGCTGATTGACCCTCTTATTGGTCCGGTTAGCGATGATGAGGTACGCAAGGTGATTTTTTCTATTGGCGACTATCGTGCCCTGGGCCCTAATGGTTTCAATTCCCATTTTTTTTAGGAAACTTGGGACATTGTGAGTTCTTCTGTTTGCGAAACTATCCGTGATTTTTTCAATCATGGAAAGCATTTAAAACAAATGAACGCTACGATCATTAGCCTAATCCCAAAGGTCCAATCTCCTCGTCTGGTATCTGACTACCGTCCCATATCATACTGTAATGTCATCTACAAAGCGATCTCGAAGATCATTGCGAACCGGTTAAAGATGGCATTACCCTATCTTGTAGACAAGTGCCAAACGGCTTTTATGGTTGGGCATCAAATCAGTGATAACATCCTTCTGGCGAGGAGTATCACGGATGATATGAGCATGCTACGGATACAGTCTCTGGGAGGAGTGTAAGGGTAGTGAGGATATTATGAATAACCTCGTTACACTTACCCAACCGTTGGAGGTATAAATACGCAACCTTTGGTTAACAGTGACAGAATAAGATCTAAGGAGATTCATTGTGATATTCTATCATTATTCATACCTTATAAGTTTGGGATTTGGTTGAATCCACGTATTATATTCGGTAAAATCTATGGATTGGATTTTATCATATCCGGATTCAATAGAATCAACGTTGTTTCTTTGTATTCAGTTTTCAAGTTGTTCACGTTGATATTCTGACCAGGAGATCCCTTTTTATTTCTTGTGAGATCAGATTCTGAGGGGTTTTGCCTCTTATTGATAAAATTTTATGATCTTTGTTACATTAATATTTTGAGTGATCCGCCTTTCTTAAGCATTTGAATCATAAATGTGATGAATTGTGTTTTCTTGGATATATATTGATATGTTGGATATCGTATTGTTGTTCGTAATTCTTGTTATATATTATATATTGTGTATCCGAAACCTTTATTATCGTTTCCTGTTGTTTTTTGATTTGTTATCACTTATTGGGTATTTGACTCACTATTGCTATTTTTCTTTCTTCCAGAGTAGTAGGTTAGATGAGGATGATTCTAGAGTAAATCAAGAGTTGTGGCAAGAGAAATTAAGGCTCATTTGGAGATAGTATCGAAACAATGCTCAAGAGATATATTTTGACATTTTGCTCCATTTTGTTGGGATTATTTTTGAGACTATGTACTTTCCTACGAATTCATTTTTAATATAAGGATATTTGGATTATTATGGTTGTATTTTATTAGTTGTGGATGTGCAATATATATATATATATTGGTCGAGAATGTGGGCTTATCCTATGTGATCAGATTTGGATATTAGTTATGGATTTGGATTAGGGTTGTCACAGTTAAAATTAACTTAGCCTAAGTAACAACGAGAAACTAAAATCTGAACTCGAGGTAAGAAGGGGCGAGCAAGTCAACTGTGTCATAGTTTGGAGAAGACAACGATAGCAAGTGAGTGAATGAAACTTAATTGTGGAAGATATAGAGATATAGGCTAAAAAGGCATCCAATTTTACACTTGATTATAATGAGTTGGCCTATCTTCTAATCTTATATATTATAACTATTGTAAGAAAGAGTTCAAATAAAGACCACATTTAACAAATTGACTAAAAGATATAAGATTAAGAGATAAGTTTGGCATATGATAAGTATCTGAAATATAAAAGTCGTGTGTAGATACATAACTAATATAATTGACAGACATATGTGAACCATCAGTAGTATAAATAAAAAGGACGTTAGGTGGAGATGTCTTATGAGACATTAACGATGCGTTAGATGATATATGATTATTATAGATGGAGTTGATAAATTAGGAAGAAGATGTACCTAAGGAGACGGATAATACAATGTAGGTATGAGACATAACCTGATTGACAATCACCTCCAAATCAGTGCAGCAAGAGACGATGGTGTAGGTGTAGAATCCATCAAAACTGCATAGATAATAGACATGGGCTTTTGGAAGGTCTTACCCTTCTTAGCATCTCTCGCATCATTAGTCTTCTTTTTAAAACAGTCATAGATAGAGTGTCCCTTTTCTTTATAGTAATTGTATTTGCAATTAAAATAACATAAAATAGAGTTGGGTGATGTAATAGCTATGACTGCATCAGTGAAGAGAATATGATGAGTATCCTATCGAGTTTCTTTGAAAAATAAGTTTGACGAGAGTAATGTCAAGCATAGGTAAAGGAGAACGATGAAATAGTGGGGCTCTAGTGTACTCAGAATTATCATATATGTTTATCATAAAGTAAATAAACAAGTGACGATCATGGTACTCTACAAGAAGTTTGATAAGCTAAGTATCTAAGAATCCATTTATCCAAAAGACTAATAAATTAACAGTGAAATTTAGCAATTCATTGGCTAATCTCCTGATATAATTAATAAAATTTAAATTCCAATTAAAATTAGAGAACATCATTATTTGAGCAGTTATAGCGATTAGTAAGAAAATTTTAAATAAATTTGGTATTTCAAAATTTAGAAAAAAGGCTCTAAATAGAAGGAGTATATGTGTTGATAAATCAAGAAGTATATTATAGTGAGTTCCTTCGTATTTCTCCAGACATTTATTGAATTCTCCTAATGTTAGCTTACCTGGTTTTTTTTTCTTTGGGGAGGGGGCAGGGGGGTTGAGTTTTATCCATGTTACAAAGTGCTAAAGTCTACAATTAGTGAGGAAAACAAATATTTCTTGTGGCCATACATTATAGTTGGTATTATCTAAAATGATTTTAATAAATGTCATTTAAAAAGACATTATTAAAAAATAATAACGTTAACTGTGTGGTGACAACTAGTATGAAATAGTAGCTCGATGATTTGTTGAAGAATAACCAAAAAAGGTACCAAAAATATGCTGAATAATTGCCGAAAAAGTCGTCCGAGAATGCTAGAAGTTGCTAGAAAATTTGCTAGAAGATGCTGGAAAGGTCGCTAAAAAGTTAGTGGTGGGTGGCCAGTAGTAGTGGTTGATAATGGTTGATAGAGGTAGGTAGAGGTCATCGGTGGTGGCTGATAGGCCAATAGAAGACTAATTGGGAGTTTGGGCCACTAGACACCCAATTTGGGCTAAGAATTAAGGCTTATTTGGACTAACAGGTGAAGAAAAATTCATCCGACTTAGGGATAGTTTAGGACAGCTGATTTCATGCAATGCAATGCAAGCACTCATATGAATAAGCAATAATAAACAAATAATAATTTTGTTAATTTAAACATGGTATATTTCACAAGCACTCATAATGATGTATGCTAGACCTACCTAGGTTTGGCGAGGGGTTATTGGTAATATTCTTTAAGGTAGATGGCATTCTATATCCTTGTAACTAGTTTTCCATTCTAGGCGTACAGTTTGTATGTGCCATTCCAGAAAATTCCTAAGATGAGGAACGGGCCTTCCCAATTTTGGGAGAATTTGATCCTATTGGTAATCTTACCCGTGACCTCTATGCTCCACAGAATTAGGTCTCCCAACTTGAATTGGTGCGCCTTTACCCTCTTATTGTAATATTGGGTGATTTGCTTTTGATAGGCCACCGCACACATCTTGGTGGTGTCCTGAGCATCTTCAAGCAGGTTGAGATACTTTCTGAGTCACTGGGAATTGCCGAGTTAATCGAAACTTTTGATTCAAAGGTTGGGCAATCCAATCTCTACTGGGATGACTGCCTCAGTCCCAAAATATAAACTGAAGGGCATGTCGCGGGTAGGTTCCTTCTGTGTCATCCAATATGACCATAGTATGGAAGGTAGCTCATCTGCCCAGGAGCTCCCAGCATCTCCCAATTTAGTCTTTAACTCATGCAACAAGGTTCGATTTGTGACATCCACTTACTCATTTGTTTGAGGATAGGCGATGGAGGTGTGGACCAACTTGATGCCCAAACTCGAGCAATACTTGGTAAAGCGCTTGTTGGTAAATTTGGTTTCATTGTCGGTCATTATGACCTCAAGAATTCCAAATCAGTATATGATGCTCTGCCAGACGAACTCTGTCAGATTCTATTCGGTGATCCAAGCCAATGGGAAAGCTTTTACCCACTTTGAGAAATAGTCAGTATCGACTGTGCGAACGGCCAAGAGGCCTGCATGGCTCTCAGTTCCATGGGCGGTTGATAGGACATGTTGTCATGGATTTGACAATTCTTACATTTCTTTACGAATTCTATGGCATCTTTTTTTATTGTCGGCCAATAATAACCTTAACGCATTATCTTAAAGGTAAAGTTCTTACTTCCAATGTGTGATCCACAGATGTCTAGATGCACCTCACTCAGCATGTAGTCAGATTCTTCTGGTGTGAGACACAGCAGTGCAACCTCCCGTCTACAATGGTGTACCAGTCTACCATCTCTATCACAAGTTTGGCATCCTTCGGGTCTTTTGGCAGACTCCGGGTCTTTTGACAGAGTGACATCGGTGACGTATATTCAGTAGAGAGATATTGAGCTTTTGTTGACCGAGACTTGCAGCATTTCCTACTCGAGCTCCTCTATACTCGGGGTGGTTAGGACTTCCCGCATGTCTTTGGAGTACAGATTTGGATATTTCGTAGTTACAGCCTTCGCTAGCTGGTCGTCTTTCCAACTATCCTCCTTCGTGATGTGCACCACCGTGATTTTGTCAAACTTTTAGATCATGCTTCTTGCTTTAGCAAGGTGCTTTGTGAGTAGAGGGCTCGACATCTCAAAATTTTTTAGGACTTGGTTGACAATCAACTCCAAGTCACTATAAATAATCAAGTGCCTCACCAAGCATCCTCTTTCCAATTGGAGTCCGACAAGCAGAGCTTTGTACTCTACGACATTGTTGGTGGCCAGGAACCTGAGGGTTATTCAGTACTTTATTTCTAACCCATCCGAGATACCTAGGACCACCCCAGCCAAATTGTGTCTATGATTTGTCTACGTGCAGCGTCTAGGATGGAATTTCCTTCGTTAGCCGAGCATCATTGTTGGAATCATGGACATCCAGAACTGTGATCGTGGTTTCAACTTTAAAGCCTGCTAGGGCTTAACCTTTTACGGCCGGCCTCGGTCAAAACTCTATGTCATACTCATCCAATTCAATGACCCATTTGACCAATTATCCAGATGAATTGAGCTTCTGCAGGATTCCCTTCAAAGATTGATCAGTTAATACGATGATCTTATATGCTTGGAAGTACGACCGTAGTTTTTTGGTTGAATAGACGAGTGCTAGGGCAATTTTTTCAACATGTAAGTAACAGGTCTCGATGTCTGTCAGGGTTTTACTAACATAGTAGACTGACCGTTGCATATTGGACTGCTATTGGATCATGACTGAGCTAAGCGCCACGTCTAAAATCATGAGGTACAGGTAGAGATCCTTGCCTTCTTTTGGTGATATCATGAGAGGAGAAGTGGCGATGTATTCTTTCAACTTCTAGAAGGCAGCCTGACAGTTAGCCATCTATTAGAAATCTTTTGTCTTTATTCTCCTCATGGCCTTGAAAAAAGGAAGATACTTCTCGATTAATTTTGCTAGAAAACGGGAAAGCGCTGCAAGCTTCTTGGTCAGCCATTAGACTTCCTTCACTGTCCGGGGCCGACTCGTATCCATGATGGCTTTTATTTTCTTAGGGTTTGCCTCAATTTTCTACTGAGAGACAATAAAGCTCAAGACTTTTTCAGAGGACACTCCGAAAACCCACTTGGCAGGGTTTAGCTTCATCTGGTGCGTCTGGAACATTCCGAAGGCCACATTGAGATTGTGAATATGGTCGCTGGAGGTATTACTTTTGATGAGCATATCGTCTATATACACCTTCATATTCCAACCGATTTAGACTTCGAATATTTTATTCATGAGTCGTTGATATGTGTCACCCATGTTCTTCAACCAGTAGAACATAACATTATAACAGTACATCCCCTAGTATGCCATGAAGGAAGTGTGCTCTTCATCATCGGGACTCATCTGAATCTAATTACAACTTGAGTATGCATTCATGAAACTCAAAAGTTCATGACCGGACATGGAGTCTACAGGATCACAGGAAATTATCCTTTGGGCACGCTTTATTCATATCAGTGAAGTTGACACACATCCGCCGCTTCCCATTACTCTTCTTGATGAGGACCACATTAGAAAGCCAGTTCGCGTATCAGACTTCTCTGATGAAACCTGCATCAAGTATCTTCTTTACTTCTTCCCAAATGGCAATAAGTTTTTCGATAGAGTGGTTCCTCCGCTTTTGCTTGACGAATTTTGATTGGGATCGAGACCCAACTTGTGAACGATTATTCCGATCGGTATTCCAGGTATGTTGACGAGTATTCATGCAAAGATGTCGAAGTTTTATTGAAGGAAGGTGATTAGTTGGTTGCACAGGGACCTTTTCAAGGAGCTTCAGGTCTATGTGCACTTCTCGGGATCACCGGAGGGGTCCAATGGAATCTAGTCGGTGGTCTCGCTAGACTAGGCTTGCTGCAAAGTAGCCTCGTCCCGATGATTGAAGTCTTTGGCCAATTCGTCTAGAGTGGCTTGAGTGATTTGAGATAGGTAACTTGTCCGGCCGGTCACCTGATCGCTCAGGACCATTCTGAAACCGCGTGTTGTTGTAAATTTTACATTTTGGTGTGAGATCGACATCACTACCCCCAATGCGGTTAGGTAGGGTCGACCCAAGATGACGTTATAGACCAAAAGCAAGTTGACCACTAGGAACAAGAGCATTTGGGGTGCTATTTTCAGGTACATCTCCAAGGTAACCTCCAACTGGATGGTCCCCTGGATGACACAAGTTTCTTATCCAATTCGTAGAGGGGTCCCTCGGCCAATTTCATTTGACCCTTCTTTAATCCCAGTTTAAAATACGTGTCAAGGTAAACCAAATTACGAGAATTTTTATTATCGATAAAGATTCATTTCAATTAGTAATCAATTGTACCATTTGAAACGAGTGCGGATATAACCAGAGGGTAAGAATTGAGAGCTATTACATGTGTCGTGTCACCGTCGCTAAAACTAATGACAACATTTCTAACTCATACAATCGACTTTTTATTGTTGGTAGCTATCTCTAGACAGTCTGGGGCCTTACTTTTGGATGGCCTAGTTGTCACCATGTTAACGACTCCAACCGCGACTTAATTTCTCGGTTGCTCTAACTTATCGTTGTTTGCCCCGTCGGGAGCTTATCCCAAATTCCACAAGAATATAATAAAATGCCCATTTCAAATCAGGTCCTCGATCTCCCTATGTAGAATCCAACAATGTTTCGTGTTGTGACCCGAAGATCAATGGTAGTGGTAGTACTTCGATTGATTTCCTCCCTCCGGGTTCTTGATCCGCTTTGGCCACTTTAGAAAATTTTCATCCTAGATATGTATGAGAGTATTGGTTCGAAAGTTGTTTAGATGGGTCAGATGTAGGGGCTTTGTGACAGGCCATATTCTTACCGAAAACCGGTAAAGTTTTATTTGTAAAATGGCATCAAACTAAATATAAACATGTACAAATATACATAACACAACGACAACCAATATAGGATCTAAATGCCTCAATATATTCGTGGCTTTAACGTCACATCTCTCGATACAATGTCAGATAGAGAGATACTACTAGGTTTCTGAATATAAACCGTAAATACCTGTAGAAACATATATAACCATCAATATACAGCGAAACTAAACTATCTATACAACAGATACAAATCATCAAAATAGACAAAAGTCCTCCAGGTATAAGTATAAAACCACAAAATCTAGGTCCACAAAATGTTCTTCTTTATCCAAAACCTAGCCAACTGCTAATCTCTACTCCACATCATCGAGTATAAGCTTGTACTCATTTGAAGGCAAGAAAAACAATAAGAAGTGAATCAATTACTCAAGAAGGTACAAATATAACAAAGATATAAACATTATACTTAAAATAAATCAAAAGAAGGAAAACAGGAGTATATACATGATGCATAAATATGAAGCGTGATCAAATGCACTTTCGGGACCCATTTAACTTTTTACGTTTTATATCTGATTCTTTTAAATTTTAAAACATATAGAAATTTTATTATCTTTACGGATCAGGGTTAGTGGGCCTCACCAGTTAACAGAGCAGTCAAATCGAGGAAGGGATCGTGTTATTCCATATGATCTAACGCACTACCCAAGGACCTTGAATTTGACGTCCTGTGGTGAACGATATACCTATAATTTCGGATATACTGGGCATATAATTCTTATTCTTATGCCACCATATCCCCCGTGATACAGAGGTAATTTTGTCGATTTATTATAGTTTTATCCTAAAATATATCATAGAATACTATCCTCTAAAATATAAATCTTTGGTCCAATTTCATGATTACTTATTCTTAAGAAAAATTCCATACTTCATTCTTAACAATTTATTCTCACTCCATGGGGAACGGTTTATCAAAACTTAGCATATCATTGAATTCCCGTTTTATACTTTTCTTATCTTACATAATTCTTGAATACATATACAGATACTCATATTCTTAAGAGCTTAACTCTTTACATGTCTTTAAATACATACACAAATCAGCATAAAGCTTAAAAAATTACATGCCTTTAAATACATACACAAATCAACATAAAGCTTAAAAAATTTAGAAAATTCTTACCATAATGAGCTAAACATAACTTTAAATTTTCAAACAATAAATCCCTTCACAAAAATATACAACATAATTTTCGAAACACATACAAAATAACATATATAAAATATATGTGAATAAATATCAATATTCACGTCTATAAACTAGGGTTCCAATTTTCTAAAATCAAATCTTATAAAAATCTCAAAATAAATAGGTAAAAGCATCCAGGGGCAGGGTTAGGGTTTCCACATGCGAAATACAGTGTGAAATCACCAAATTGGACACCAAATCAACAAATAAAGATGCTCAAGATATGAATTTTATAAAATATAGGATTAGACGGGTACTTGAACAAAAATACCTAAAGAGAACGGAATAAAAAGTGCAACAAGAGAAAGAAAAGTATATGGATGTACTTGTCTTGACCGAATTTACAACTTCTTCAACAGCTCTAAGCTGAAAATGAACACGTGAGCCTTGATCTCCTCCTTCTCTCTTCTCTACACTCCCTCTCTCTTCTCTCCCTTTGATCAATGCAGAAATGATGGAAAGAGAAGCCGCGCACACTTCATTCGCGGACTGGAGCTCGAGCACCAGTCCGGCACGCTTTAAGCGTGCCTAGCTTGAAATCGGCGCATGTCGCTGGCACTCGAGTAGCCAGCAGGTGCCAGCCTACTGGTTTTGGTGCCTCTGGCGCCTAGCGAGCGTCCTCCACTAATATCCTATTCTGCATCCGAAACTTAAAGTCTTGCATATATTAAGTCTAATTTCGATTATATTAGCCTAATTACTCTTAATTATAATATTTGAAAACCGAAACTTCATAGGCTTGAACTCCCTTCGAGCTCCCGGCTCCACTCTAGGCTGCTTCCTTGAGTCTTGGGAGCCAATGTGGTCTCCAATTCTCTTCCTCCCATTCGTCGGCCCTTGATAGAAGTGGTTTGGTCACTGCTTTGCCTTGTTGGCCTCCTCGGCGGCTATGTAGCCATGGGCTATAGCCTTTACCTTTTGGAAGGTCTTAGGATCTTGGTGAGCCAAGTGTTTAAAGAAATCGATTGGCTTCAGAGTTGACATGAAAGCGTTCAGTTTTACCTCATCAGTGAGCTTGGTATCTATCGAGCCTCAACGGTGAAATGGGTCAAGAAGCGATTCAAGCTTTTGTTTGGCCCTTACTTAATACGGGCAATGTGCCAAGGCTGTTTCTCCGCTCTTCGATTGGAGGCAAATTGCGATAGGAAGCTGTCAGCCAACTTCTAGAACGTCCAGATTAAATTCAACTGAAAGTGATAAAACTAAATTCGGGCATCCCCTTTGAGAGTCAATGGGAAACACAGGCATATGGCAACTTGGCCTAGGCCCGGGAAGCTCAGTATGGTGCGAAAATAATCTAGATAATCCATTAGGTAAGAATCCCAATCGTAGGACTCCAGGGTTGGCATTTTGAATTTATGAAGAAGTGGCTATGTCTGATTTTTTTATTGTGAACGGCGATCTCCTCAGATTTGCGGAGTGTCTACCGGCACCTCCTCTGAACACATGCTGCCATATTTTTTTCACTCCCTCTTCCATTCGAGGGGAGGCCGCAGTCCTCTTCGCATTGAAGAAGGTCTTCAATTGCAAGGGATTTGACAAGAGGCGCTAGATTGGGTGGCTGCTACCCTTTGCTAGCTTGACGTTGCTCGATACTCCCTCCTAGGCTGGGGACCTTCAGTTGACGCGAGAGTAGCGAGGATTTCGCTGCTTTGGGCTTTCACCCCGCATCCCACGACTCAATCATCCCTCTAATTGCAATCAAGCGCTATCACTTAAAGTCACACGGATTTCAAGGTCGTCAGGCTGCTGCGTCTTCTCGGTTAGGTGCTTCTTCCTCCAGCTCTTACACTTTGAAGCCGAAGTATAGGTGGTGGAGGAAGGAGCCTCTAGCTTCTGCATGTCTTGACGTGCGTAGAGAGTCTGAAGCATTTGGGATATGTTGTCCATCTGGGATATGGCTACCCACGGAGAGGTCGTCACCATGGAAGGTGACGTCCTTGGTTGGAGCATTGGTTTGAGCACTGATGTTAACCGTGTTTGTTTCTATTAGGGTGGTGGTTAGGCTTTTCAGTGGCTCCTCACAGTGTGCGCCAATGATACGTCATCAGATTTGAATTGCTGTATGGATTAAGGAGCCACTTGGCCTTTCTTAGTGGGTCGAATTGAAATGGGTCCAGTCTCCATCACTGAAACCTAAGTCCTGCATACCGCAACTAAAAATAAGATGTCACAGGATTGGCAAGACTCATTTTCAATTATATCCTCCGATATTCAAATCAATAATTCTTTCACAATAAAAGAAAGATGTGAGGATGTTAAGCCAATGCGTGAATGTATGAGGAAAGGGGGGATGAGTGTGAATTATAGGATTGAATTCTGGTGGTTGTGCTTGACGTAGAACGGTTTGGAGGTGCGCTCTACTGAGAGCGGCTTAAGGACGAAGATGCGCTCGTTTGTGAGTGACTTGGAGGGTGAGATGGTGCGCACTGCTGGGTGCAGCTTGTAGAGAGGGAAAATCTGATCTTCAAGGAGTAGCGTGGTGAGTTAGGCATGCGCTTATGGGTTTGAGTAGTCTTGAGAAAAGGGGGCTCCTTTGCTCTCTGAGGGGCGCTCGAGTGTATAAGTTTGCTTTCTTTGGGAGGCCTTGAGGAGGTAAGATTGCTTGCCCCTTCCTGCGAGATTGAAGGGGTATTTATAGTCAATGGAGGCAGTTCAACCTCCTTTGGAATTCACGGTTAATGACAGCTGCCTGCGCAGATGTGCTGAATTGTCCCAACGATTGCGGATGCTTACTATGGCAACTGTTGCTATCGGCCGATTACTCCTTCCTGCGTTAGGATGATTCTAAAGATCTCCGCTAAAGGGCTACCTGCTTGGGAATGATTTGTTGAATTAAAATTGCCATCTTGGGTGGTACGTAATTTTGAAACAGAATATTTTTAAAAAGTAACTGCCATCCTAGGGAGATACGTGATCCTAAACGATATTCAGGGGACATTTGCTAAGCTGTCTAGGACGGTTATGGTAAGTCTTTGCTATGCCGCTTACCGTTTGGTGAGGTTTGAGGGTTCCCATGGGACAACCCTAGTTGTCCGTTCTTGGCTAGACGAATCTGGGTTGGCCCACTTGGTCCCGAGCCTTTATGTGATTGTGCCATAGGTCGCTATCCTCTAGGCACTTCCTTCATTTTTGGACTTAGTCTCTGAGTTGACCCACTTACAGTTGTACCCATCAGAATGATAAGTTATAGAAATCCTAAATTATGATTAATAGAGATTTGATTTAGATGGGTAACATAAATCTAAATAAATTTATAAACTCGGCTTTAATACCATATTAAAAAATATGAAGAGAGAATTGATGATTTCTATATTTTTGTGAATCTAAAACTATGCAACATATCATTCTTTTATAGGAAGAGACAATCAAACTAGAAAAATTATAATAATAATGATAATTATATAAATTATCTAAATTAAAATATATCAATTATCTAATTTAGAAAAGGTATGATATAAAAATAATTTAAATTATAAGATAAAAATATTCTAATTTATAAAAAATATCGTATCCTTTATAAAAAAATATTATATTCTTAATAACTTTCTAAAGCCTGTTTTCACCTTCCCTTGACATCTTGCATCTATAGCACAAAACAAGTGGATTTGGAAACTATTTTCTAAAGATAACTCCTTAAACACATTGCTCTAATACAACAATAGTCATGAACCAAAATATACCAAAAACAAACACCATAATAACTTCCATGTAACAATGACACATTGGTCTACATGTACACGAAACAACACGCGAAACTATAAGATCAACAACAAAATCCAACATTTTTCTCGTAGAATTGATTAAAACCAGGTTGTTCAACCGATTGGTGAGATCGGCTGGAAATTTCATAGGGCTTTGTCAATGTGTAAAAGCATTATAAATGGATATAGTGGTAAAATTATGATAGACTAATTAATTGGGCTAAACATGGTTATAAGTAAAAGTGTCTGGTTCAACCCGACCAATTATATATATATATATATATATATATATATTATTTTAAGTAATTACTAATTAAAAAATAAATTATATATTTATATAATTAATAACTTTTTAGGTAAATACTCTTCATTAAATTATACATTTAAGTAATATTTTATCCTAAATATTATCATTTTTAAAATATTAAACATTTATGGATTTTCTGTATAAACATAAAATTTTAAATAAACACACTAAAAAAAAGTCCATTTACTAGTAAGAATTGACCAAATTCAACTTATGGATAAGCACGATTAAAGTTTTTGGTTCGATGACTAAGCCTTATCCGGATTACCTAAACTTGACAGTTATAAATTTTTATCTAAACCAGACTTGTGTTCGATCTGAATTTGTTTTCAATCAACTCCATTTGTGTGCTATAGTCATCAATCAAAATTTCATCCTATGTTCTGCATCAAGCCTACATATCTAAAAAGTGGTGACATGATGCGTGAGGTTAAATGTTTGCAATAAATATTACGGTTAAGGCTCAATTAGCAAGGCTGTACGGATATCAAACCAGCACATATATCAAATGTTAAGAATTTTAAACCATAGGACAATAATTATCCACAGTGAAAGGGCTAGTTTAGATCTTCCTTCTAATTTAAGAGTCGAATTGCAACTCCACGATGGGTGCACCGCACTTCACTGCACTGCACAGTGCTGCTGCTACATCTTAGCATATGTCAAACGAATTTTGGACTAAAAATCTCCGACTTTGGCTCCTTTATATTGTTTGAAGGCTCCGTTACTTTTTGTGATTTCTTTAATTTTTGAGATACCTAGATGATTGGTTTCTTTCCGTGGTCTTTAGGTATCATGTAACAAAGCCTAATATATATATATATATATTCTTTACAATCTCAATACCATTAATTATTTGCCGGAAAACCCCTGCAGAAACCATTGCCATGTGTTTCCTTGTGCAATCGAAATAAAAGATCTAAACTGATTTCAATTTTAATAGAATTCGAATAACACTTACAACATTTAATCTCAATTCTTTGATCCAAATGAACCCTTGTTAGACTTCATTCTTCCTGCCGACGGCTCACACATAGATTCTTACTAAAGGGCATAAAAGGGTTTATAGTCAACGACTACTACTTTCTCCAAGCAGGGAAGGAAGGCGTTAGCAAATTCAACATGGGCTGGGTGAGCAAGATACTCAGCAATGCCTTCAGTGCTCTCAAAAGTTGACTCGAAAACGTGAGTGAATCCCTGATGCAGGTTCTCAATGCTCACATCCTTGCCCCTGCGTCATCATACACAGTTGAGTACCTCCCTCTTTTTCTCTTGCTATTTACCCACAAATATAGACGTCAAAAACTACATGTAATTTAGTGGAATACTGCAACACAACCAATATGAGGTTAACTTTGGGACACTTTTGCTTGGTAGACATAATGAAATAGTGAGAAAATATCGTCTATATCATGTGTATCAACTCATATTTTCACAGCATAAGAAATTATTAGAGTTATCCGATACAAATATATGTCGGCCGATATTCTGATTATATCTGAAATTTCATTCCATGATGATTACTATTGGCAAATAGTTGTGGAAAGTGTTAGAGATAATGATTGCATTCAAATGTATAACAATAATAATAATGATATCTTAATTATTCATTACATTCTCAACAAATCATAAACCGACATAATTCCTTACCTGTTATTGGAGGGAAGTGGAGATCTTTGCCTTATTTTTGGAGGGGATGGAAGTAGAAGGCAGGACGATGAGGAACGGGAAATGGAGATAATTATCAAGAAACAGCCTCTACCATTTTACCTGGGATGAAAGATATTTTTTAGGGTAAATATAAAAAACCGAACTTTTTGAGGACAAGAAGATATGTGAAACTTCCATCCTTAATCAATTTGACACTGGTACGTCAAACTTCAGTTCTTTTCACCTAAAAAAAATCCCCCAAACAAGGGGCACAATTCAACTAGCCTTCAGCATCCCACCATCCACAGCTTCCAAAACAAGCTTTTAAGAAAATTAGTTTGAAAATATTGTAGACCACTGATACAATCCTAGAAGGAAATCAAGATCATAACCAGAAAATTAAGGTTGTTTGCAAAAAGAATGTGAAATTGGATAGAAGAAGAAATTCAATAAGACAAAGGAAACAATTGCATTTAGGCAATAAATTCATTCATATCACTTCCCATGCCTCCAGCTTGTCGGTCCTTTCTTCCTTAATTAGGCTCTTAGAAGTCATTTCAACCACATTCTCTTAAATATCAACTCACTTCTCATCCACACAATATTAACTGACAAGTTGTACCAGCCACCTACTAACAATCTCCTAACTAATATGATTGACACGGATTGATGACATGCCACCATGTGTGGGTTGACAAGGATTGACGATGGCTATACGTGGAAAGCAACAGCTCAGAGAAAAAGAGCTCATTGAACAGTATAGAAGCTATTTAGCAAAACAGGAGCTGAGGTAGCATTAAGCACGGAGATGAAAGCACTAACTTTTGGAACTGTATACGACTTATAAGGGCGCATTAAACTGTCTAGAAGCTAATTAGGTGCAGAGGAGAGCCTTGTCAGACAAAAATATGAGTGTCCCATTGTACTTACCAACACCAATCTTGATCTTTCCAGTCAAAATTAAAGCTAGAAAAGCAGTTAACAAGATCAATGGTGTTATTACGAAAGAATAGCTGCTGTAACATCTGTTTTTGCTTGTTATCTGCCACCCCACTAAAAAGATACTGTTTGCATTTGCAGCAAAACCAGATGCTACAATAAAATGGTCTAATTTCCTCTTCAATGAACCAAAAGGCCATATCATTGTACAGACTAGGAGAAAATTGTCAGCATAATAACACAGATGGCTAAGTCCAAGTTTCTCACATCTTGGATAGTAAAAATCCTGATGTTGCTAATATCCAGAATAAATTCTGATCTTTAATTTGTTATTAAACGAACAATATCATACAATAAAAATCAAAATTTCTAAATCAATTATCAATGAGTTACTTTGAACTTTAGTACTTGTTCATAAAACATACTTTAAAGGCTTGATTTTCAGATCACAAAATACTTAATAATTATTGACTATTTTTAATGATGATTTTTATAATTTAATATGTTTTGTTAGTTAACTGGTCCGGTAAATTATTGGCTAAACCAGCAAACCAAAGATTTAGTTATTGGATGTTATGATCACCAGTCTGGCTCTCATAACTGTGATCTGATAAGAGTTAACACTCAACACCCACTGAATATTTTTTTTTTAAAAAAAAAAGCATAAAAAAAAAAGGGAACCTAGTCAGGGGCCACGCACCTCCAAAATGCCTTGAGTCCCTGACAATCAAATAATAAAATACATCTATTTTGTTATCTTAAATCAAGTACTTGATTTTTTACATAAGACTACTTAAAACTAACTTGTGTATAATTTATGATTCACTAATTTATAAAACATATCAGACTATTTATTATAAAGATAACAAGATTATATTACTTGTACAATAAATAAAATACATATAATTTATGTCCGAGAAATCAAACCTTTCAAAATTTTATTGTCTTTTAAGAAATTATAAATCTAAGTATGAAAATCGTTTTAAGAGTCCATGCCTCCTTACCTACTGTAACGACATGGAAGGGCTATTCTAGTTGAAACTTTAAATTCGCCACAACACACTCTATAGCAACCAATTTGGCCTCTCTATACCAAAATTTTAAAAACATATATTTGTAATTATAGCAAGAGTATAGAGTTGGCATGTGATGATTGGACGAGGAGAGTTTCATCATATATCTTGGTACAAATAAGCCAATAAAAGACAAATAGAAGCCACTGAAAGAGAATGAGACTAATCAAGAATCCTCACATTAAAATAAAAAAAAACAACCAGACTTTTCTTCTCTCACAGGCTTCTACTGGTCTTTTACTGACTTATTTGTATAACTCCCTTCTCTCGGGCAAGAGTGAGGGAATCAATAGAAGATAAATTGAAATAGATGACAAAAGGTAGAATAAGCTCATTTGGTGCTTCGACCAATCTATTCCCATCTTATACGCAAGTCTAGAAAGGATGAGATCAACCGTAAAAGAAATAAATCTTTCACCACATATTTCATTTTTCCTCTTTCTTTCCGCACTAGGAAGTAGAGTTCTACAGTAAACTCCACTTCCCCAGGCCTTTGAAATCTTGAAGGAATATTGTAGCAATATTGAAATGGTATGATAAAGACCCTAAAAGCTATAGTGGAAGTGAAGCTCATTGCGGATCCTCCCACATTGTGTTTCTGGGATATGTTAGATATATAATCTTACCCTTATATTACAAAGAGGTTATTTCTATAATTTTAATGCATAATACTTAGGTTATAATTTAGCAACCTTAATGTTGCGGCCACCCTCTTAGTTAACTCCTTAAGTGATGGCTTATGGTGGTCCCGGTAATCATAGGTTTATATTATGTAGGCTTATCAACAGGAGGAAAGTCTCTTTTTCCATGAATATTGAAATCATATTAACACCCATTTTTCAGTAAATATACCTTTAAATACAAATATATTCATCGGATCTATCTCCCTATCTAAATGTGAAAAAATCTCTCCTAGAGGGTGTCATCAAGGGAGAAATGTATTTTGTAACCTTTTCAACATCCCACTTTCGAAAGGGTTATCTAGGACATGGATCTTTTGTTGTTTAAATCAGAATAGACACTTCTCATTGTTATAGAGTGATAAAATTCTAGTGCACGTGCCCTTGATTATAGTAATATTTTTGAAGCATGCATCGTTAGCAATTTCATAGGGGCAGTAATGGATTTATAAATGGCCACTCTGAGTTGTCTATGAGAGTGTTAACAGATTCCCAGTAATCTTTCAATTTCTTGTTTGATTAGATAGCTGTTGGAAATTACTATTATTAGAATAGCAAATCCTAGTCAATGGTATCTTAGTCACCATGCAAAATTTGTAGAAAATCTTAGGAAATTTGTCTATATATATATGTATATTCTCAGAACCCTTGATAACAAGGGAAATTCTTTACCAAATATTGCTGTCATCCTCTCGTTTCACTAATATAACATGGTATCACAGCGGGAGATGTTCGCTGCAGTTGCTGCCACCGCCAACACTTGATAAAATTGGCACGCATTTTCTTATGCATCGAAACCCCCAAGGTGGTTTTCCCATTTGAATCGATTTAAGCCACTTATTTTGATATCTAGGTTTTCGCTAAAAAATCTAGACCTGTTATATTATTGCTCCATTCGACAAATTGCAGCCTAAAATCTTCAGTTTCTTGTGCATTTGCGAGTCACTCAGATATAAGAGGGTTTTTCCACATGTGATTGAAGCAAACCGTATGGGTTCTCTTTGATTTTTGGTTTCAAACAGTCGTGGAGTTCTAACAGTGTTCATTTGGTTTCATTTTTCTTCTTGGTTTCGAACAATGTTCATTTTCAAACATTATTCAATGGATTCTTAGTTGTTCGCATGATTTCTCTTAGTTGGTGAAGCTTCTCTTGTTTGGTGGGGTACTGAATCGGGTATCAATATTGTGTCCCTCTTGTTTCTTCTTCTCTAAAAAAAAAAAAAAAATTCCAGGAGTCAGGCTATGGTGCTGTAGAAGGGCCAGTAATAGGTACCTCGTCTTGTTGTAAATCTATGTTTAGGCCTTTAAAGTATTTGTTTTCTCTTTCATTTGTTGTATAGTATTTCCTTTTAAGGATATCGACAACACAGTATGGAAATCGGAAGTACATCTAGTGAAAGTGTTCCTACACAAATGGATAAATCCAAAGTGATATGTCTTATCGAATTACGAATCAGCATCTAGACGAGGCAAATTATTAGCATAGAAAAAGATCGCGTTACTTGCTATTCAAGGACTTGATAAGGAGGATAACTCACCAATGATCTTCCCGATTTTGACGTGGATCCTCTTGAGGCTTGAGCATAGCAAAGTGAAGATGCTCTCCTATACACTATTAATTCAATGGAACAAACGGTGGATGTTTTGTTCACACATACTAACATTGCTAAGGAGTTGTGAGATTATCTATCGATTCTTTACTATAGAAAATATAACATACCAAGGATACTTGATGTATTTAAGTCTTTCTTTTGGATGGATCAAAAAGATTAGAGTGTAACTAATTATTTTGCTACCTTCAAGAAGCTTTAAGAGGAATTGAATGTACTCATGCCTATCACCATTGATAGTAAGGAAAATGCAATAGCAATGCGAACAATTGGCCATTTTATGCATTTTTGTTGGCCTGAAACTTGACTTTGAATTTGCTTAATCTTAGATTTTAGCAAGCTCTACGGTTACTTCATTGATTGATATATTTTCTCGAATTTAATGAATTGACTACAAGACTTAACCATTGGCTACTACTAGTCTTGCTGATCAAACAGCCTTAATGACCCAGTCCTCATTTACTGATGAGGTGGTGTGTGTGGAATGGGTAGAGGTAATCAAAGTGGTCAGGTTGTTAATGAAAAATTGACATATTTTTATTGTGGTGGAGTTGGTTACTGCCAAAATAAATGATGAAAGTTATATGGGAACTCACCATGCCATCCATACAGTATACTACGATTGCTTCTAGAAGTAACAATGGTATCTAATTTGCTCCTCCCAACCCTTCAACAAAAGAAATTGTTTCTTTATCCGTGTAGGATTATTAATGTTTACTTGCTGGCATGGCTGTATGTACTGCTACTTTGGTCTAGGCAAGTAACCCTACTGTTTGTCTTTCAATATTATCTCGGATTTGGGTTATTGATTTTGGGGCGTCAGATCATATGACAGAAACCTTAGGTATATTATCATATTATCAGTCATGCTTGACTTTATCTATAATCACTTTAGCTAATAACTCCTCTGCAAAGGTCGTAGGGATTGGTTCTATCTCCTTAACCTAAATCTTCACATTTCATCAATGTTATACTTGTCGACCTTTTCCTTTAATCAATTATTTGAAAGTAGGCTCATGACTAAATATAACTATACCGGTTGTGAATTTCAAGATCTTACGATGAGGAGAACCATTGGTGGGGACCGTCACGAGTCAACAGGTCTTTACATGCTAGATGACCTACTCCTACTATTTGCTTAAGTCTTCTGCCTACACCTCTCAAGCTCCACAATCAATTGGGTCATTTGTACTTATCAATTCTGAGAAAGCTATGTTCTAGTATTAGCTCTATGAAAAATTTGTTTTGTGACACTTATCAATTTGCTAAACACCACTGAGTATCACACTATCCAAAAGTCAATAAAAAAGCTTCTACTCCTTCTAAGATATCTATGGTCCCTATCTAGCGTCTTAAAAAATAGGCTTCAAATATTTTGTTACTTTTATTAATGATTATTGACAAACAACTTGGTCATATCTAATAGAACATTATTCTGAATTGTTTTTAATTTTCCTTGCAATTTGTATTGAAATTCGTAATTAGTTATCTACTTCATTATGTATTTTACAAAGTAATAATGCTCGTAAATACTTGTTCAGTTGGTTTACTTCTTTTATGTTCCATCATGGGAAACTCCATTAGTTCTCTTGTCCTAATACTCCGAAACAAAATAGGGTAATTAAACTCACAAATACATCTTTTAGAAGTGGCAAAAACACTTCAATTCTACATAAGGCATTCCAAAATATTTTTGGAGTGAGACAGTTTTAACAGTGCATTATCTTATCAATAGTATGCCATCGACTGTGCTTCAAGGGAAATCCCACATCGTATCTTATTTCCCCCAAGCCTTTATGCCCAGTCCCTTGAGAATATTTGGTTATGTATGCTATGTTTGTTACAATTACCCTCATGCAACTAAACTTGATGCAAAGTCACTTAGATGTGTTTTTTCTCGGATACCCATGACTCAAAAATGGTATCAATGCTTCTCACCTGACATAGGTCGAGTTCTTGTGTCCTCTGATATTTCATTTCAAGAATTGACTCCCTTCTCTTTCCAAGAGTTTCCTTCTACCCTACATGTAATGTCACCCCTCATGATAAGTTTTTGGTCTATCGGAATGCCCGTCAGGTAGTGTCCTCACCTCATGCACCACTAGATTCGGTGATTCACACCTATATCTCTAGTCATTATAATGTGTTTTGGTCCTCTCTAGTAGATACTATTGAGCTGGCCCTTGAAGAATTTGCTCCCCTCGCTTGCAAAGACCACAGCTATTGAGTCAGCGATAGACTTAGACCTTCCAGTTCCGCTCAGCAAAGGTCATTGTCACTACACTTAGTATTCTCTAGCGGCTACTATTTATTATATTGGTATCTCATCTTCGTTCTGTGCTTTTGTATCTGGCTTGGACACATGTTCTGCACCTCAATCAGTGTCTAAAGCATTGGCTTACATTGGTTGGAGGGTAGCTATGGAGGAAGAAATGTGGGCATTCAAGCAAAATCACACCATAAATTTAGTTCCCTTGCCCTATCAGGAAGAAACCTATTGACTATAAATAGGTATACATAATAAAAGTTAATTTAGCTGATTTTATTGCTTGGTTAAAGGCCTATTTGGTTGCTAAGTGATATACCTAAACCTATGGTGTGAATTACACTGATACATTTTCTCCTGTCACAAAATTGACATCTATTCGTTTGCACTTGTCGCTACTCATTATTGGCCTTTTATACCAACTAAATGTCAAAAACGGCTTTTTACCTAGGGACCCCTAAAGGAAATTTATCATAAGTAACCACCTTGGTTTGTTGCTCTAGATAAATCCGATCTCATCTGTATGTTAAAAAAGTTGTAATGCGGCTTGAAAGATTCTCAGCGGGCTTGGTTGATAGATTTAGTGAAGTCGTTCTTAAATTTGGTCTCTTTTGTTGCAAGAGTAATCATTCTGTATTTTATCACCATTTTGATGTCGGGTGCATTCTCCTTATTATCAATGTGAAATATATTGTGATCACATAGCAGCAATAATAGGGGTCTTGCAGACCATAGAATGATCCTTCATTGTCAATTTTAGACCAATGACCTTGGAAGCCTACAATACTTGACAATAAGGTTGCAAGATATCATCACGGCATATTCTTCTCACAAATACACACTAGTTGCAAAACTGTGCAGTAAACCCATGCAACCAGGAATGAAGCTTTTACCAAATAATAGGAAAATCTTTGCTGAGCCAGATAGATAACCATTATTTAGTTGAAAATTTGAATTATTTGGTGGAGATCCAACGAGACATTGTATTCCCAATAAGTGTGGCAATTTAGTTTTTGTCCTCTACTCATGTTCCTTATTGGGAGACTGTCATTCATATACTTAGAAACTTTAAAATTTTACCAAGACACAGCCTACTTTATAGTAAGCAAGGCCACACTTAAGTAGAAGGGTTCTCTAACGCAAACTAGGCTGAATCATTGATAAACACAAGTCTACTACAAGATTTTGCATGTTTATTGGGGACAATATAGTATCATGGAAGAACAAGAAACAAAATAGAGTTGCTCAGTCAAGTGCTAAATCAAGATATCATGTATTGACACAAGCTACAATGAAGTAATGTGGCTCAAATAGTTACCTAAATCACTCGGATGTAAGAGTTTCGGATCATATTAGCTATGGTGTGATAATCAAGCAATTATTCATAAAGCGTCAAATCCAATTTTTAACAAACATACAAAGCAGATAGATATGGATTGTCACTTTGTTCATAAAGAGCTATAATGTGGCCTTATTCATCTTACACACATGAAAACTAAACATCAATTAGCTAATATATTCACCAAATGTCTAAATGGAATTCAATTAGAGTGCATTTATAATAAATTGGATATGATTAATATTTATACTCTAACTTGAGGAGGAGTGTTGGATAGTAAACCCTAGTCAATAATATTTTAATCACTATTCAATATTTATAGTAAACCCTAGGGAATTTGTTTTATATATATATATATATATATACACTCATAACCCTTAGTGACAAGGAAATTCTTCACCAAATATTGCTCTCTTTCTCTCATTTCTCTAATATAACTATTATGGAGCTTCTTATCCGAGAGGATCTGAACAGCTTTCCTCCTTGTCTGCTGTAATCTATTCTGGACACCGGCTTCCTCTCCTTGGCATTGATATTTTATCATCTCCTACCAAATATCATATATTGTTACCAGAAATAGCCTCTTTCAAATCGGTTCCTTGGTGTGTCCCTCCCCATCTTCTCCCAATTGTGCACCATCAACTGTAGCACTGTATTCTTCCTTGGAATAGGAGCAGTTAGTGAAAATGTGGCCATGAGGATGTTGTTCAGATCTGCAGAAAACACACAGTATGGCCACATTGATACCAGACTGCCTGAGTTTATCCATTGTTCAGACAGTCCATAAGTGCTTCACGATGACTGGAATATTCCACATCACACAATCCTTCATAGCAAGGCACTGCTTTTTGGGGTCTACAAACCATATCCCATGCCACAGGGTTCTTTTCGTTATCATCCTGCTGATTACAGAAACCTCCTAAATAAGGCCATCTACTTGAGAACCTTCTTAGGCGAAAATAAATGCAGCACCAGTAGATTTGGACACTAAGCAATACACTCTTGATAAGCTGCAATGTACCAGTATAAGACACATTTTTTACGGCCAATTTCTGAGCTTGGCAGCGACTATCTAGAAGTATTTTGCATTCAGTGGCATTTAGTCGGACAGATCAGAGGAATCTCAAGGTATTTCACAAGGAGAATTCCTTCCTCAATGCCAGTAATCTGTAATTAGTCATTCTTATTATTATTTACGCGAGTCATGAAAATAGAGGATTTTCGCATGTTTGAAATGTCACAAAGAAGCCATTAATTCTGTATAGAAATCAAGTCAGCTTTGCAGAATACTGTAAATCATCCAAAATGAGAGGCTGATTAGGTTCATTGTTTGCATTCTGGATGATAATGGAATTTCTTGCCATCCTCTATCTCTTTTAGCTTTGTGTTGATGCTCCATAACCATTGCAACAACTGAAAAAGCACGTTTTGTGCTCACGTGTTTCGACCCCGTTAAAAGTATAGCGGAAGCAGTAGAAATAAATATCTAATACACGTAAAAGATATTTAGTACTAGATGCATACGAAACTAACAACCATGCGCAGTAAACAAAATACGTAAGCAATAATATAAAGACGTGATTTTTGGTGACGAAGTGAAAACTCGATACCCACGGTATCGAGAAAAACACTCCGGGCTTCAACGGCCAGGGAAGCAATGCACTATGAAAATCAACTTACAAATCAGGTGGTAACGACACGCTAACCTAGCCGACTTACTCCCGTCACGTGATCCCTACCAAGGAACTCCTTGGATTTGCCCGCGGCAACGGAACCGAACACCTTACGGTCTTCACGTCAATCTTCCCTCGAACCACTTGAATTGCCAATCACAAACGAGTCTCCTTCTTCACAAACCAACGTCTCCAAACGAAGGTAAAAGGCAAAGTTTCAATGGTTAAATAAGGTTGGTGAGAAAACTAGTTTGAATATGTAGAGCAATCTTGTAGTGTTTAGTTTTCTAAAGAGGAGCAACAACAATAAAGCATGAGAGGCTTTCTTCTCAAGGAAGCACGAAAATAATCTCTCTAGAATGTTAGGGTTTCAAAAACAAAAGTCCAATATTTATAGAGGGCGCAAAAAGACGTTCAAAAATTTTGCCCGTTGCACCGGCGCTCGAGCGCACGGCGGGCGGCCAGAAGGCGAGCAGCGAGCGGCCACTCTTCTGGATTTTCGGCTCGAGCGGATCTCAAGCGCCTAGCGAGTGGGCACCCTACTGGATTTTGTGCACCAAACAAAAAAAAAAAAGGCGCATTGTGCGCTCGCTCGCTGGAGGCTCGAGCGCCCACTGCCTGCCTTATCTTCGAGCACGCAACCGGCGCAGCACCAAACCCTCACGATCTTCGCTGCGTTTCTCTTCTCCTTGCGTCGGCCGCCTCTCTCCTTTCCACTCTCCACCATTATTGGCCAGATCTACCGATTTCTTCACCAATTTCGGGCGTCCTCAAGGTAAATCCTTCCTCGTCCCTTTTCGTTTCCGGTTTCCTGAAGCCGCCGCCGTTCATGGGTGTCGGTCCTCATTTTCCCTGTTCTCTTTCGTTGGCTGACCCGTCGGCCTCCCATTACTCACCTCCTTACTCCGGATCCCCGTTTCATGAGTGGATCTTGAACGTGAGACACGGATCGTGAGTAGTCCGTGTTAAATCGCCATTCATGGCGTTTAGATGCCGATTTCCTCACCTCACCGGCCGGACGCTCCGATTCACCGTGTGGGTGCGTCCTCCTGCTGTCAATCGGCCGGAACCGTGCGTGCCGGCGGTGTAGCTCCGGTGGGCCTCTAGCGCTGCGTTCTGTGTGTATCGCATGGCACGCTGTCTTGCCGTCAGTATCCCTTCTTCGCCGCCGTCGACCGTGACGCAGTCTTGTTCCGGCTTGATCACGTGCACGGCATTCCCCACCACATATTCCAATTTTTTGTATATATATATATATATATATATATATCTAAATATATATCCCTTCCAAAATATATATATATTGTTCAATTTTAGTGCTCCTATTGTTTTTCAGATGTCGGCTCCTCGCAAGTCTCTGTCACGCAAGTCGAGTGGCAAATGCACTCGACCGAGTGGGCTCTCCGCTCCTGATTGCTTCATCAGTCCTGAGGTCGAGACTCTGTTTCAAACCCACATGTCGAATCGTCAACTCTCCCTGGAGCGGGAAGTTCGTTTTGAGTCAGTTGACCCTTCCATCTCCTCTCTCTTCATTGACCGCGGTTGGGCGCCAGTCCTCACAGGTTTGGTTGCTCCGTCGCTCATTCTTATTCAGGAGTTTTACTCCAACATTCATGCAATTACCTACAATTCTTTCTCTACTTTCGTGCAGGGGGCACGCGTCCACAAAACTGCCGATGTGCTTGCACGCGTTATTGGTATTCCTCGGGTAGAAAACCCAACCCACCCTTATACGGCGCTCTCTCGACCTAGCTATAATGAGATTGCCACTTTTCTCCACGGTGCCCCTCTAGAGTGGCAGGGCAAAGCTATCCAGACCTCGTACCTCTCCTCTCGGCAACTGGTCGTGAACCGTATCATGCTCACGAACCTGTTCCCGGTCTCCCACTTCTCGTCCATTTCCGAGGCGAAGGCATTATTTTTATATGCTCTCTTGAGTGGTCAACCCATTGATTTACCATCTCATTTTATCACTCATATTATTGCCAACTTCTCCGACCGAAAAGATGCCAACCTACCTTTTGGGTGCCTTATTCAGCGACTCCTTGCTGGGCTCGGTCACCCCTTCGCTGACTATCCTCGCCTACCGCTCGGCCGACCCATCACCTCCACCACCTTCGCTCAAAGTCGGTCTCACGCCCGTCGTTTTGCTGCTGACCCCCCGGAGATGTTCGATGAGCCTCTCCCTGACGTGCCTCCTCCTCAGCCGGACGAAGGCCCCTCTGGCTCTAATTCGTCCTTTCCTGAACCCTCGGGTCCTGGCCCGTCTTCTTCGTATCGGCACTCCACCTCTTCCTCGGCCGCCCTGATGGGTCAGATGTCTCGCCTTGCTGATAATTTTAAGTATCTGTATTCCTCCCAAGAGCGGATTCTTGCCTCTCAATCTCAGCTCCAGTCTCACATGCTTGCTGGTTTTGAGCGGTTGGATGCTGGTTTTGAGCGGTTGGATACTCGTTTGGCTACTCAGGAGGCTGCGTTTCAACACTGACAGCGACATTATGGCTCTTATCCTCCCAGCGATTCCGAGTGATCCCCTCTCTTTAGCTCTTCGTGACAAAAAGGGGGAGATCGAGGTTTCTTTTTGGCGCATGCTGATGGGGGGAACTTGGGCGAGATGTACTTCTTTTTGTTAGGGGGAGTTTGATTTGATGTATTTCTTTTTGGCTCTTCGTTTTGTTACGTGCTATCTATGTTATCATTGCTATTATCTGTTTACTGGCTATGCACGATATCTACTCTCTCTGTTACACTTTAGTACTGCATGTTGTATCTATTATTGCCTACATCTTTGTTGTTGGTACTAACCTTGCTTGACCAGAAAACTGAAGTTACACAGGCAGTCAACGCAAGTTTCCATTACATCACCTCAGCAGCTCTCGTATAGCTATTCATATTTTTTTGTGTGTCTCTTTTGTATCACTAGGCGTAGGTTTTCATGTACACGGGTTTTATCTCGGTGGTGCTTGAACCCGTGATTCTCTTGTATTTCTTTATTTTGTGAGTTTTGTCACGGAATTGCCAAAGGAGAGATTGTTAGAGACATTTGTCTAATTGGCATATTCCATGACTATATGTATTATTGTATCGATGTCGGGTTGTTGGGTTAAAGTTCGCTCTGTCCGTTCCGCCCTCTAGTCGCTCGAGCCATCCGAAGCCCCCGCGCTCGCCTGGAGCTCGATACCCCGCTTGAGCCGAAAATCCAGAAGGTCCCCGGCTCGCCAGGTGCTCGATACCTGCTCGAGCCGAAAATCCAGTAGGGTGCCCGCTCGCCGGGTGCTCGAGATCCGCTCGAGCCGAAAATCCAGAAGGATGGCCACTCGCTGCTCGCCTTCTGGCCGCTCAAGCGCCCGCAGGGTTTCTCACGAATAGAAGCTGACTTGATTTCTGTATAGAAATCAAGTCAGCTTTGCTGAATACTGTAAATCATCCAAAATGAGAGGCTGATTAGGTTCATTGTTTGCATTCTGGATGATAATGGAATTTCTTGCCATCCTCTATCTCTTTTAGCTTTGTGTTGATGCTCCATAACCATTGCAACAACAAAGGAGACTTCCTCAATCTCCTTTTTCCAAAAAGTCTCATAACTCCCCATTTACAAGAATGAGAATTTATAGTTCTCACACAAATCATCCATCAAGAAGATGAGGGGGGAGTGGAAACCCCAAACAAGGGCACCTTTGGCACAGGGAAAATATCAAAAATAAGATCATTGCCCACCGAGAACCGCAACCCTCACCTATTGTCAAGCAATCCTTCTCACTCCACTCCACCCACATTGCCACCTACTCCTCCGCCAGCAGCCTGCCTGCCCCTCCTCTTTTTTCTTACGAAATTTTTCGCCTTCACCCTTCTGTCCCATCAACACTCACTATGAGCACAGCTGGTGGTAGGAATGCAAACGAGTGGGTTGGTAATGAGGAGGGATTCCTGCAGTTGCACTGTTGTATAACATTTGTAAATGTGCCCTATCCACGCTCGTGGTGAGTATAAACTTTTGCACATGTACCCTTATCTATGGGTTCATCATGATGACCTTATGTGCTTCACTATCTGCTGCCTACCAAATATTTATATCCATACCTGAACTTTTACTTTCAAATCTATTGTTTTCCAATATTCTAGAGAGAATTTTTCTTTGGCACTTTCAATACCCAAAATAAAAGATGATAGAAGTTAGCATGGCATAAGTTTGAAAAACATATCAAATTGATTAGACAGACAGTGCGTATTTGATGCAGAATGTCAGAAAACATAGGTATCAGCATGGAGTCTAACCTTGCTCACATCAAAATTATAGGGGTCACACAACCTAGGAGTCTCTTCTCAAATAAAACAAATAGTTATCCAAATGGTTCTTCTTTGCAAATCTTGTTCAATAGATCCACCTTTATAGATTAGAAGATTTTAATGCACGAAATTCAAATGCAATTGGTTGTTAACAAAAGTGCAAGATGAACGCAATCAGCACACTCAGGTGACTTTTGATGATTGTCTAGACATGATTTATGACAGTGGGTCTTCCCTCTTTCCCTATAAGAACCCCTCATTTCGCTCTTGTGACGGTGGAAAATCAAGGAGAATTGAGATGAAAATGAGAGACAGCTTTGAGAAATCATTTGCTTCCTCTTCCATGATCCTTGAGGGATAAACTTCACTTGAGCGTGGAGCTGTAAAGTTAAAGGTTTATATTGTGGATATCCACTGAGAATTTTCATATTCCACATCTTAGTTGGTGAAGCTTGAGCACACTGACGAAAGGAAAAGTCCAGCTACAAGGGGCACAAGGAGGGTCAGTTTCATGGCTAGGGAGAGCCAATCCAAAAATGTTCTTCAGCAAGGTCACAATCTAGGAGGTAGTCGGCTAGAGGAGCTAGTGCGTCACAACCACTTGGAAGTTAATTTTCTTTTTATAGTAGAAATTCCTTGAAGGTGGCTCCTGATTTGCTCAGTGGATTTTTGCCCGGTTAGGGTTTTTCTTCTGTTATCAAAATTTCATCTCAATTTCTTTACCACACTTAAGTATGATGCAAGGAATTGCTGGATGTTTTTGTTAATGTTTGCTGACAGTCGTTGAGCTATCTAGAACCCAATATTGTTACCTGAATCAAATACTCGATTATGTGCACTACTGCATCTCTGGGTCTAAACCTCGGAGTCTTCTGGGTCACTGCAGTGTCCCACCACATTGCTTGGCCGATTCCTGTGGATACTTTTTGGCTGTCTGTCTATTTTTCACAATGTTTTAATTTCTGATAAGCGAAAGATCACACCAGTTTTTCATTTTACCCAACCTTCCAAATTCAAAAATCAAATGCCCTACTTGTATTAACAAGTCAAACAATCTGTCTGAGCAGTGCACAAATCTCCGACATTAATTGCAGTTAGCCGAATTATAAGAAACCAATATGACTCAAGCAAAAAGAGAAGGGGAGAAAGAGACCGGTAGAGTACCACTGAAAAGCCTTCATGGGTTGGATGAGATTAATGAGGTTGGCATAGCCCTTGATGAGCTGCCCAACCTGGTCAGATGAGACCCCATCTTTAAACTTAGCCAGCAGAACGTGCTTCACCGTTCCCTTCGACTCCTCCATGATAGTGAACTTCTCTCTCTACTCTTACTGCACGAGAGCGATTGTTACCTTGCAAGCAAGGTGATCTTCGGAATTTTGAGCCGCGAGCTGGAACCCTCATTTTATATGACTGCTACTAGATTGTCCCTCTTTTCTTTTTCCTTTTTTTTTTAAATTTTATTTTTTATATTTAATCCTACAAAATAAGATGATTACACCAACCCCGACCGTCTCTTTAAACCCACTGCATTCTCTAGTCTTGGCCTCTACGGCTACGCGACCGCAGTCGTTTCCTTTTTCTATCTGACCTCTTTTTTTTTTTTTTTTCTTCTTCCATCCTTTTCTCCTTTTGTTCCTTCTCGTGTTTTTTTCCTCTTCTTAACATTACTTTTTTTTTTTTTTCATTTCATATCTTTAATATCTGCCTCTATCAATTCTCATCTTCCTCTTGTTGGAATATCCACCGATGGCTTAGATAAATCAAGAAAATATAATGAATAGCGATAACGACAGCACAAATACGAATTACAAAAATAAAGGGATAAAATACAAATAATTATACATGAAAATCATCTTCTAAATAAGAGAAAAAAATTACGGGACGATTCATCTGTAAACCTCCACTATATAAAATCGATTACACAAACCCCCCAAACAGAGTACAAAAACTCATCGCCTTATATCAAATGGACCCGAGTAGTGGTGAGAGTAAGAAAAATCTCATTATCTTTTTTCTTTTTTTTCTTCACTTTCATTTACTAATAGCACTTACTGGTCTTTATCTTTTAAGTGATGACTTTCACCATTTTCTCTCAATCGCACTTTCTTTTATAAACGTTAAAGAGAGTTTCTTACGTTTTTTTCATTGTGAGCCATTGAGATTGACAGCTAATCATTATTTAATGTAAGCAATCCAGTTGCCTTCGGACTCAGCACTCCAATTGTATTTCGGTCTGGCAATTTGGTCTTCCTTTAGACTCAGCAATTCGATCGCCTTTCGAATCAGGCAGTCTGGTTATCTTTCAGATTAGGCAATCCGGTAATACTTTAACATTGGCATTCGGCCCTTGGTTACGGCACCTCGATGCCTTTCGGCCTTGGTAGCTCACCGCACACTCTATATCATAATTCTCCATCTCAGTATAAGCTCCATGTGTCCTCATTCAAACCACTAGATGACCTATCAGTCGACTATAGACCCACAAGGAGTGACCCGTAACCCAACACCTTTTTTTATTTACTATTCTTAACCTTATCTTTCATCTTCCATCTTCTATTTGAGATTATACTATTGAAGGCCTTGTAGGCCCTCATTTGATTGCAATGCAATGTGAAGTGGTGACTAACTAGTAAAACCCTCTAAATTTAAAGGATGTCCATAATACTTTTCATGTTTCAATACTCTAAAAATATGTCCATGACTCCTTGCATATCATTGAATATGAATAATTAAAAAATAGTGAAGATTTATCATATATTAAGGAATCGATACTCCACATAAAATTGATTCTATTGGTAAAGATCTTATGAAAAAACCATTGTTTTGAAGAAATCACTTGGAAGAGAGAAGATGAGATCTAAAAAAAATATCCATATTTATTTTCGCAATAAAATACGTCAAATTTGAAGGACAAAATTTTTATAAAGAGGAAAGAAATAAGGTATGAATCTAAAATTATATTTTTAATCATAATTAATTAAATTAAGTTTATAAAAATATTAATATCAATTGAAAATTTTTTGTCAAATCTATTTTCTAATTAGAATAAATCAAATTAAATGACGTCTGATTAGTACCTGACACACTCATATATACATTTTTGACAATAATATCGCGCTTAGAAGGACACATTTGGTGTGCTTGTATATATTTTAAAAAGGCTAGTCACACTTAATATATGCCTTAGAAACACACGTGTATATGTACAATAAAATGTCGACACTTAATATGCATTTGAGGGATTCTCGTACAATGTATGGTCTATTCTTTAGTGCCTAATGCGTATATGTATTAGTTTTCTATATAATGTCCATTTGATCAATTTTAGTTATTTTCTGCAATTTTTGGAGATAAGAAAGAGAATGAAAAGAGAGAGAGAAGGCTATACAAAGAAAAAATTTAGAAAAAAAAATTCAATGAATTTTTACTAACTTCATATTTAATGCAAGTGTATTATTATTATTATTATTATTATTATTGCTAATCTTTCCTTATCTCTTTAAATATTTATTATTTTAAATACTGATACTGTTGGGTTCCAGTACCCAGGGTCCCTAAGAGGACGGGCAAAGTGGGCGAGTACTTGACCCGAGAAGCCCAGGTTGTCAGACTGCCCAAAAACCGCGTAAGGAGAAATAGGCTCTGAGGACTTTCCACAATGGGCCCAAAGCCCTTAGCAAGCCACTAATGCAATTAACGACGAGGACTTATAGAACGCGGACAAGCACAGCATATGTTATAATACGCGGACTCATCCCAAGGATAATAAGGCCAGGAAGGGACGAGGACTCTCCCAGATGTCCGAGAATGCCAGCTCAGCTTCACAGTTATTAAAAGACACGCAACTCATGCGTCATGCCATGACCAAACCTCAGAACATACCCAGTCACCGGGTGGCATTCTGGCAGGAGTGGCGGAGTCAGCGCCGTTGGAAGTTAACTCTCACGAACACGCGGCGTGCGACCACGGCATGGGCGTGTCGGGGAGTAGGTGGCCGCCCTACCAAAGAGGCCTCGGTAGGCGCATGGGCATACCCGGTAGCCACGTGGACGTCTTCGACAACCCCATTTCTCTATAAATACGCCAAAGGCACAAAAACAAGGACTTCTCTCTCGACATCTCTTGGAGCATCTATGATCTTTCGAGATCTTCCTCCTAGTCACAAAGAAGAGATAAAGAAAGGGTCTCCCCAATTTTGTATTTGCACACAACAAAGCGTACGATAATGAAAACCCATTTCAGGCTCCAAGCCTCGTGGTTTTTCCTCCTCATTTTAAAGGGAGGTTTCCCACGTAAAAATCTGGTCTCATCTCTCTCTCTCTCTCTAATTCCAAACCTCAAATCTTTATGTTGCTCCGGACCTCGAAAACCGGGACGCAACAGATACATATTTTATTTTCATATATAAAATGTTTATATCTTACATGCATATATTTCTATTATCATTTCAAGTAAGTTTTATAAAGTACATGTTTTAAATTTATATACATTATGCTTAAGTGATGAGTTTTTATAATATTATATTCGTATGTCTTTAAGTCCTTGTATAAATTTTTACATGTTCATGATTTTTATATATATATTTCTGTATTTTTTTATTACAAGAAAGTGAGAAAAACTTATATAAATTGTGTTAAATTCCTGAATTTCTACAATTTCAATAATGAATAATTCCTATATATTTATAAATTATTTGCTGCTGTTTCTGAATGTTTTAAAAATCAATATTCAAGTTCTTACAAAACCAATGATTTATTACATGTCACTTATTTGAAAGAATAAGAATAAAAAGTCTACATAAGTTAAAAATAAGTATATTTTCTTTGATATAAAAAAAATCTAAATATACATTTGCATTTGAGTAGAATTTTTAATTCAATTATATATAGATAATTTTAAAAATTTAAGAAAATATATTCAAATATGTTTTAATATATTATAAGTAAATCAAATATTGTATCTTTTATCTATGAGTTAGAAAAGTGATTTTCAGTCATATCTATAGAGTTATTTGTAGATGGTTCATTTACAAGTTTTGAATAATACTACATACTTTTAGTTATGTAAAAATAATTATAATCTGAGTTTCAATAATTGCCATTTGTCAGTAAGGTTATCACTGGTCATTGATTCCCTATATTCTTGCATGATTTTAGTACATTTCAGGCACTTTATACAATTTGTTAAAAATTGATCATCAGTTTCAAATTACACATGATAAAATTGTGAAATGTTATTATTGATTTTTTGGACATTTGATCATATCATATTCTGGTACGTCTTTCGATATATATATATATATACAGTAAAAATTTATATATATTACTAAATAATTAGCTTAATCTTTTTTTATTTTCAAAAATCTTTCAAATTAGAGGGTTTAATGCTTATTTACAAGTGATTTGAATAGAAGGAAAACGGTTTGAGATTAGAAATAGGATTTTGAAATTAGTTTATGTATAATGTTAATGAGAACAATAATTGTGTTATTAGATTTTTAGTTTACTTGGATTTTTTTTTTTTACATTCAAATAATGGTGGCATATGATATCATTATATTAGTTTGATGATAATTTCTTTTAGCAATTTGGTTAGCTCACAAGAGGTGCCTATTGTACCTACAAGTATTGATTTGATCATTGTTTATCTAATGGCCAAGTGCTTATCGATTCTTGACTTTAATATGAAACTCATCAATTTACTTTATATTTAATGTCTTTTTAATGTCACTTTCGTAACGACAGGAGCCCCTTACCCAGGAAGAAACTCTACACAGCATCGGAGGATACTTTGCCAACCTAGTAAGGTCACTATCCATGACAGGGATTTGGTCGTCTCCATCCCCTCACCCTCTTCGCAGCATTCAAAAACTGAACTAGAAGCCCCGCGATCAAAGTTCCAATCTGGTGCTCCACCTGGATCATTTCTACGCTTCGCCAGACTCCTAGAGCCTTGCAAGTTTCCAATGTAGTGTCGAAAGTATGCTGAGACGCCCTCAATGGCGGTAAAGTCCTTAGGCCCTCGCATGTGGCGTTTAATGTCAGAAGATGTTGCCTACATACCGAGCGAGGTGAGCAACAGGTTGGAATGCCCTTTGGGATGGCAAAACTCTCGGCCCTCTTTGCCTGTGGCATTTTATGCTAGAAGATACTTCCCTCACGATGACCAAAGTCCACCCTTGGTACTTACGGGTCGCATGTTAGTAATGAAAGCCCAAAATCCAAATCAAGCAGTCGGTTCAATGCGGCAGACCCAATCCTTGGGAGTCTAGAGACCGCAAGCGCGAGAGTGCTAGGTGGAACGATTAGTCTCCCTCCTATCACGGACCATTTCTAACCTTAATGATCCTCTGAAGCTAGTGTACATGCTATGCACTCAGAGCATAGACCTACAAGCCCAGGGCATGCTCCACCCCTGAAGGTGCGATTGATGATTTTCTGCCAAGTACAGGTAAGTCAAATGCATCCATGTGGAGTACTTGAACATCATTTATTACTTGTTCTGTTTGTTATACCAATTATATGAATACTTGTGTATTTGTATTAATCCAAAGGCCTAAATTGTCCCTAAATTAGGTGAACTTCTTTACTCGTGCTTCGACCGGCTATGACCCGGCTAAAAAATATCTGTTCCAGCAACAGAGTGGCCCGAACATGGTCGAATCTTGAACCACAGTTCCAACAACCGAGTGACTTAGACGGGGTTGAACATTACGATTTGGGGGGCTTGCAGATCAAGAGTCAAACCTCCCTGTCAAACAGTCCTAAAAAACTTTTTGGGGATTTTTAGCATGCATACGACAACTTTTTCCTGCAAAAATGAGTACCATTAGTCAACAATGATTGACGGATTAGGACTAAATGCATGAAAGTTACATTATCCTCTAATAGGACCAAGCGTCGATGGTCACATGCGAATGACAACTTAGGCTATGTCAAAGCCCGATGATGATAGCCGCGAGGCTTAGCTAGCAACCACATTTTCTCAATGCCATGACCTCTTCTTGGTAGGAGCGTACGCAACTAGGTAGATGCGTTTGTTCAAGCCTGACCACAATAGCGATAATGCTTAGTCAGCAAAGTAGAGCCAAATCAGCACACAATCAAAAGTATTGGCAACAAAAATTGAAGTGATCAATCAATTTATTAATCATCCAAAAATACAATAGGGCACCCGAACATTGGCCTCCGAGAGCTCTTGCATTCTCGCCTTTGACTCGGATAGAGTTCGGTGAAAGTTGATGTCCGCTCTTGACTCTACGAAATCTCAGCTTCCACAAACGGGTCAACCAAGAACAACCAGCTCGTGGACCTTGCGCTTTCCGCACAACAGCTTCGCCTCTCTTCTAGCAAACCCGGGTGGACTCACAGTGACGCCTCAAGAAGCCATGAAAGTAAGAAAAGAGCAAATTTAGGTTGAGCAATTCATAGAATAAAAGAAAACAAAAGTGGCTAGATGCCAGTGCTTAAACAGCCAACGCCCTAACCCAACAATGGCATTGCTTCAAGATATTGAGAAAGAACGTCTTCATAGTGACCACAACACGTGCTCTCACCATAGGGTATTGCGGCATGTTTGTTCACTGGCCTTATTATGATGATCGACATAGCACCTCCCCACGTATCCTGCTGATAGCTAGTAGCCCGAATGCATATATCAACATGTCAACAACGTAGCACATGTAATGATCACCCAACACACCACTACCTAAGACTACAAACTAGCGGCGTATAACCCTAGCAAGCTCGAGTCTGATCCAACCGGCTCACATCCCGACCAAGTGTTCAGAATGAACCACCGCAAGTTAGGATTGCCAGAGGATCGAGTCGCCAGTGGTTCAGATTGTCCGATTGCCAGAAGTCAAGTGGTGAAGAGCAACATTCAACCAATTCAACTATTAACACCATGCAAAAGCATGAGAGAAAAGTCTCCGCCGATTTTGGCTTGTAGTTGTATAAGTTCCATGCCAACTCCAAACTCTCACACAACTTGATTAGTAAAGACAATTCGTGATGCGAGGTGCAGAGAGCCCATCTATTTATAGTCAAAGGAAGAGATCAACTAGTATTAAATTGAGAAGATTGTGCTGAAGCCAAAAGACCACCCTCGCCAAAGGAATGCCAGCGGTAGAGAACCGAATCATCCCCAAATCTTGTCAAATATAGCACCGAATCACTGCTCCCCTATACGAAAAGACTGTAGAATGCCTAAAAAAGGAATAAGTGAGCCAGTCACTGCAAGAAATGTCCCATCAGTCAACATACCAAAAGTTAACGAAGCTCAGCCTCCTGACATGGGAGGCTAGTGATTAGTCCGGTAACTTTATGGGGCAACCCAGAATCCAACCGGTCAATAAATGTGCCCAGGATGTAGAAGTCCAATGAGATTTCATAAACCCTAAAGCCGAGAAGGTGCCATGGCAGGCCCGATCAATAGCCTGCACAACTCTGCCCAAAGATGGCCCAATGACACCAATTCAGTGGATGAGCCCATATTCCGATACCAACACGTAGTTCCCAGTAGCCATAGAAGAAGTATTAGTAGACGGTTACCGCCAATCTACCACAACACCCTACGAATACACGGACGACACTTGCCAAAAATGTAGAGGTAGCTCAGGGAATTACTGTCCAAGATCACATATCTCCTCATGACGGTAGTTACAACTCAATAAATTTTTCCAGAATGTAATTACCATACGGTGACCTTCATGATCACCCTGAAAAAGAAAAGAATCCTCGCAGACAATCATAGTTGCCATAGCAAACACTTGCGGTCATTGGGACAACTAAGCAGATTGGTGCGAACAGCTATTGTCAACCATGAGATCCAAGAAAGAATGAATTGACTCCAACACTATAAATATCCCTTCATTCCCACGAGAAAATGGGGCTTCTCTCATTCCAAACAAGTAGGGGCTAATTCCATGAAAATAGTGAGAATTACGTCCAAGCATTCAGAACATACTCTCCGTCTCTTTTCTCATTTTGCTTGAGGGCTAATCTAGGACAGATACATCCCCAACTTTCAGAGCAACACTCCAATCTAGGCTTGTTGCGCAGGTGCCATGTTGGCTCCAAATTTTCATATCGCTTGGCCGGTGAGGTCGATTCGCATAGCAAGGCAAAGGAAACCCCTCCACTAGAAGCTGAAAAAGAGTTTAACAAATGCCATTATCAGAGCTCAATCATCCAACTCAAAACCACCCCCTTGCCGAGTGCACCGTTAGAGCTCAGTCATCCATCTCCAATCCAATCCCCAGTCGAGTGCACCATCGGAGTTGAGTCATCTATCACCAAGCCGCTCCCCTATCGCTTGGCCGGTGAGGTCGATTCGCATAGCAAGGCAAAGGAAACCCCTCCACTAGAAGCTGAAAAAAGAGTTAACAAATGCCATTATCAGAGCTCAATCATCCAACTCAAAACCACTCCCTTACTGAGTGCACCGTCAGAGCTCAGTCATCTATCTCCAATCTAATCCCCAGTCGAGTGCACCATCGGAGTTGAGTCATCCATCACCAAGCTGCTCCCCTACTAAGTGTATTGTCGAAGCCCAATCATTTATCTCTAAGCCACTCTCCTATCGAGTACATCACTAGAGCCTAGTAATTCATCACCAAGTCGTAGGACCGTCGGTGCTCAATCCTTTATCACTAAGCGTGCTCATCGGAACCCAATCCTCAATCTCTCAAAGCTAGCCTCTAGCTCGACGCATTCACCAGAGTCCAGACCTTCATCTATAAGCTGCTCCCTAGCCAAGCGTACTCATATACTTAATCTCCCGTAACACATATCCACGTATAATTCATTTACTCATTCTATCTTTCTATCCATCTGAGAATGATTTTTGACATTATTGTCGGAGGATATATTGGGGAGTAAGTTTCCGCCATCCTATAAATTTTTATTTGTTAATTGTGTTGTGTAGGATTCAAATTTAAAGTGACAGAGATCGAACCCGTTTCAGTTCAACTTGTCGGAGAAGATTAAGCGACTTTCTAATCTGTATAATAATTTGGATCCATGGACGCATCAATTTGGTTCATAGATTCACAATTTAATTTTATATGGAGAACAAATTATTTGTGTATATTATATTTATCCAGGGGGATAATTGGAAGTTTTTTTTGCAAGTTATTTGCTTATCTAGTACTTAAATTAAGGGGTATTATACATGAGATACATAAAAAGGTTAACTCGATTTTATATAAGTTTTACCACTATATATATGTATAATATTTCTTAAATAAATAAGAACATTCTATAACTAAACTATTCTTGGTTATATTTGATTTACTACTATCCTACGTAGATATTTGAGTATCACGAAAGTCAAGTGAAATAATATCAAAATTTTATTGACGTTGAAATTTCATTTGATAACCTTTCATGTTCTCAAAAATTAAGAAATTTAAGCTCATTTAGTTGAAGATAATTAGTGTAGTGTTTGCTTCGACGTCATTCTTTGTAGGACAAATAACAAAGATGATAATGAATTTAAGGGTTCCTAGCCTAGACTACTTATACGAGACATGTATATTACTTCAATATAGATGTTAAAAATAGGCTATAAGATTCTTGTCAATTACTAATCTATTTTTAATTTTAGTCACAAACATTACTTGAGTAAGCATATTTAGATATGTTCAATCTGTTTTTTTGCTGCTTACCATATGGGTGTCATATATTTCTAACATGCCAAACGTATGAAAATGGAATAGCTTATTTTTAATAGACAAGTTCAACAATAAAAAAATATCTACATATCATATTAACACCATCCTTACAATTATTTCTCCAATTATGTTAATAAGGTGGGTAAAGGACAATGTGATTGTGGATTGTACCATATTTTAGGCTCTTGACAATTTAGATCCCAATGACGTGATTGTGATATTTCATATTCTCTATTATCCACGCCCAAAGAACATGTAAATTTATGATAGTATGAATTGTCTACGGCATAGGCATAGTTATAGTGACCTTACAAATACTTTTTGACTTCAATATTTGGTTGAACAGCTTGTTAATATTAACATATATGGAAGAAACCATGTCATCTAATTAATATTGAACTGCCATAACTCACGCACATGGAATGTACGACCATAGTGCTATCAGCACTAAATTGAAAAAATTGAATGATGCCAGTCTAATATTTAACTTAACCATCATAATATATATATATATATATATATATATATTTCTTTTGTAGTTACTGTGTATCCAAAGAAGGGAGAATATACAATATTTGTCCATTCCCCTCAACGAAGCCAAAGAAGGTGAGTAAAGAATTTACGGCACACCCTAATATATAACCAACTAGAACAATCAAAACACGAATACATTATCAGAATAAAAACGCAATGATGGGAAAAAAATTATATAGACAACTTCTAATGTCTAACTGTAATTTTATTCTGCATGGAATCCTTAAGCTTCATTAAGAAAAAGCGATCACGGATCAAAGAGAAAATAAGAGCAACGACCGCCTCCAATTCTCGAGTGGTAGAATGGAAACTATGTCAGTTTCTTTCCACCGAGATGGCACAGATAGTAACTGGCGATATTAATTTAGAAATGACAGCTTTGGCATCCCCTCCTTTCCAAACAGTCGTAGCGTAGCTCATAAGTTACTCCTCTGCCAGCAATCATTCGGCCATGTGCACCCAGTCATGGCATAAACATCCTTGGTAAATGGGCATGCAGAATAAAATGACTATGCGATTTCATTCCATTGTGAAACAGAAAACAAGCAGCATCAATCTGCGTGAAGCTAGCAAGGTGATCTGAAGTGCTAAGGCAACCATGAACAATAAGCCGAAAAGTAAAAGCATGCCTAGGAACAAATCGAGGTGCCTATACTATTTTTTTCTATCTCACCTCCGCACCAATTGCTTGGAAAATTCTCCAACATGAGTTAAACTCAGAGCTTACCATTCTGTCTCGACTTCCAAAAGACCTAATCCTTCATGAAGAGTTTGGTGAGTACACGAACATGCCATTCGTTATATCATCAAGTTTCACATGACTCACAATCAGCCAAAACCAAGAGAAGCCTTAAATAACCGAACTAACTTTTGCATTAAAATGGAGCCTTATTATGATAGGGTTACAGTTCAAATTGCGTGAAATAAGAGGGCTACTGGATGTTCCGAGTTCAGCCATAAAAAAATTGGTCATCTATTAATAGTATGTTGTGATTATAAAGTCCAAAGTACAAGACTTTGGATATTATCCCACATAGTATGATACATATTTAATATTACTGGGAAAAAACAAAAGTTACAATCAAATGCAATTTAGTTAATTACATATTTTAGCTTTAATTTGAGAAGTTTCCAATTTGGGTCTATTTTTTATGATAAATGCCCATTAAATAGTTAGAAACTACCGATCCTACCTTTATCATATAAAAGCACTCTATGCCAACCTCATTTTTTTTGCATCTCATAATTGTTGAAAGTGAAAGGAAGCTCCAAGGGAGAGAAATAGATTTTATTTTTAAAAATTGAAAGAATACAACATTTTTTAAAAGCAATGCCTTCAAGAAATTTTATACGTTCTTCCTAAATTTATAGTTACAATTTCAAATATGCTAATCATGCTTTCTCACATACTAGGTTGTGAAGAATATGAAAATCCAATATCATACATTAATGTTCATTTAATGTTCAGCATGCATAGAGTATTATCATTAATCTTCTGTTTACTTGAAGAATTCAAAGTGTTTATACTACCTAGTCTTCTCTAATGCTAGGTGGTGTCCATTTATACCATTCTTACACCAACCTTTACTTACACGTCAAGTTTGGATACACCTTGTGTGCATTGTTACCTCAATGCCTATCTCCTGCCTCTAGGCTTCCACCCTCCACGGATGCCGGCGAACCTGTATAAATACTAGGGTGTTGATCTGCACCATTCATTCAACAATCTTTACATCAACCAAAAGTTTGGATGCACCTGTGCGCGCATGTGCAAGGTAGGAAATTTTGACACCGATGACAGGAGCATAAGAGGATAAAAATTTCCATATAGGAGTTTTCTGAACTAAAAAAAATTGGAACAAAAAGTAGGTCCAAGGAGAGGCAAAAATGAGTTGAAAAAAACCAATAAATCTTTGCCAAATCCTTTTACCACGCTAACCAGTGATGGTTAGCATGATATCTACATCAATCACAAGACTGAAATGAAATTTAGGAAATGCATTCTACATAAATACATCTATTTCCGTTCAAACTTGTTCATTTGTTCGGTACAATGTGTTCGGCAACTTCCAACTGATTTTCGTAGGTGTAAACACAACTATACCTATAATGTCTGCGCCCATGCTGCCCATCCACTTTGCATCCAGCAACACAACCCCCTGCACCATCATAAACAATTCTGAGCCAAGCTCTCGACTCAGCAAGGGGAGCCTTTTGGCAATCCCTTCTTGCTGGAATGCATGTGAAGCTCAACTGCCCTGGACTCTTCCGTTGACTGCTCCCCAGATGATAACCCACATCATGCCATAAAATATTTTATTAGAAAGAAAAGGGAGCGACCAGCTCTTTTTCTCCTCTTTACACCTGTGCCAACTTAAAGAATATCTCTATAGTAAAAAATAAGATATTGACAATTGCTGACCCTCCCCCTATCTCCATCTCTCGGTTCTAGCCTTTCTTACACCTATCTCCTGATTCTCACACACACACACTCACATATGTATACATACATACCCACATAATTTCAAGCTTAGAATAGTTCAAGTGTTTACTTCAAAAAATTTCAACGCACTTCATCAAATTTGAGTCTCTCAAAGTCTGCACCTTTTCTCTCACTAATCACCAAGTTGTTACCAAGAGTGACGAACAAATATTGAATTTCCCAACCTTTCATTAAACCGATGAAATCATGGACCTTAATCAGCCATTCAAAATGTAATCCTAGTCGTGCATGCACTTTCTAGGTTATTCTAGAAGATGCATGGCTCGTCCATCTGCAAAAATAATCACCCATAGCAATATTATAGTCACGATTGGGCCGCTGTCCTCAACACAGTCCCTGCACCCGATCAGAAATTCTAGTAATAGAATAAACTAACACAGCAAACAGAAGCATGTAACATGGAAAGAAAAGAAATGTAGAGAGACATATCCATGAGATAACCTGGAGAACAAGGATCGGTTCCGTTGTGCCAAGAAAACTCCATTGGTTAAAATAGTACCAGGAATCATTTAATCTCAAACTGCACATGTTCACAAGTAATTCATGATCCAGACAAGAGGAGCAGTTTTCTGGGAGGGGGTCAGGGGGGTGGATACCTCTTCTTATTCACCATAATCCTCACTCGTTGCAGAATGCGAACAAATTCAAAAAACAATGAGAAGTCCAGCCCTGCCACATCACTGCCACCGACAAATGCTTTAGAAGTTTTTGAAGAGTACATACATGGGTTTTGGCCAATGATGAAATCAAACCGGCCAAACTTCCTCATCATGGCATCCAGCTTGCTACTAGTTAGCTTGTGGACATCTTCCATCTGCACTAGTTCTCCTGTTTGCCCGGTATTCTTCCACCACCTTTGAAGGATTGTTCTCTTCATTTCAGAAGGCTCAACAGACACAACAGCCTTCAAACAGATCCCTAGCCGGTGAATTGTCACTTCTGCCCCTCCAATCCCACTATATATTGATAGCATTGTTACCCCATCTGGGAACATAGACTTGAGTACCGAAACATGGTACCCAAGGGTGTCAGTCTGAAAGCAGATTCTCAGTGACTCTAGTCTCCCATCTAAATTGATTTCAGGCATTTGGGTGTGACCAGCTGGGTAGCCCAGTAAGCATTCTAGATATTGAGGATCTATAGGAGCCAGTTTGTACTGGCCAACCCACACGAGATTCAATGTGCGGCAATGATAAAGGATTTTCGTCTGCTGCTCGGCAGATAGCACGCCTTGAGAATCTTTAAGTATCTTTTCCAAGTTGTCACATATGTGAGATACTCCCATTGTTTCAGAACTGATGCAGCTTAACTGCTTCCGTGTGTCCCATGAGGGCCACCACTTCTTAGTATGAGGCATGGCTTCTTCAATAGTCATTGGTGATTGTGGATGGATATGAAACCTCTCTTCACAAGGAAGATTATGTATGTAACCTTCTTTTCTGCTCAACGCTGAGAAAAACTGAGTATTTGCAAACTCTGGTTCAACCGCGTACAGGAATTGTGACATTTTGTGCCAAGAATCATTTGACAGATTCACAACATTTCCATACAAGAAATATGGAGGTTTGGCCACCATCACATCGAGTCTTCTGGAGCTGTTGGAGGGTCTGGTTAGTTTGGGCATCCCATACCTGTCAGCTGGGAATTTTAAGTGCGCTAATGGGGTAGTAGGGAAGCTGGGTAAAATGGGTTCATCCTTCTTTTCACTTTTCAAAGTAGGCCCATCACAAGTGCTTGATATGTCATCATATTCTATATCTCGCCTTTTTCCCTTGACATCATCCAAGTCAAAATCCCCCATGAAAGAGTGGGGCTCATCATTATACTCTTCCTTTGGCCTCTTCCCTTTATGGATCTCCTCAAAGCTCTTGTCCCCTAAATGAGAAGTACAATCTGGAGTAGGCTCCTCAAGTTTAACTTCTAATTTACAAAGGATATCCATTCCCTGACCAAGAATCATTTCAAGGGGTGAATGATTCACAATAGGAAGAGATTCAAGTGAATAATAAATCAACAGAAAATGTTCCAACCAAAAAAATCTAATGCCTGTAGTGTACATAAGATGGAGCCAAAACCTAATATATTTAAAACCTTCAAGAGCAACAACTTTAGGAAGACATTTTTGGAGTAATAAAATTCAGATCTTCTCTCAGATACATCAACCCAGAATCATTTGAAACATATAGGGAAACATTAATGTTTAAATGATACAATGGTTGCAATCACATCAAGCAGACTATCCTCCAAATGCAGCTCAACTAAACCGGAAGCTTTTCCTCTTCCAATCAGAAAGAATGAGAAATGAGAGCAAAAGAAAAGAGCAGATGTGTGCAACAGCCAACTCCCCCCTCCAGCTAAAGTAGGGAGGCCTCCTCATAGGTTAAACAAAGAGCAGGAAAAATATGCCCTTTCCAAAAAAGAAACTGTTACCTGGACCCCCAGCAAACCATAAAAATGATGAAGGGAACATTGAGAGACGGATTGGTTTTTACCTCTTTTGGAAGCTAGAATCATGGCCAATCTATTAATTCTAATATAACAAACTTGAAGGGAATAAAGTACAGCACATGATTTTGAAACAACAATTAGATTATTCTCAAACTCCTTACAAGCAGCACGAGTAAACAAGAGAATGGAACCTTGGCATTGGAATCCCCAAGTTGGCCTCTGCAAATCCAGTCTGCAAGCTCTGCAATCGGGATTTCTGAACCTGTAAGACAACAATCACGATTGTGCATCTTTATATGGATTTTGGAATAACTATTTGAGGCTACAATGAAAATACTGCAAAATATTTTATGTCAGCAAACATAAAATGAGTATATTCAATTGCCAAACCTAAAAAATAAAACATAAAGGCCGCGAAAAAACAATAAAGAAAACGAAAACATAGAAGAGAATGACTGGGTGGGGGAAGAGGAGAAATTGGATGAAAACAAGAGTAATTACATTTGGCAAAGAAGCTGTTGGCCACGGAACAAAACTATTATGCATATTTTACTAGTTCATTCCTGATTAAAAAAAAATTGTAACAAAAGCCCACAGCTATCATACAACTCACCAAACTTTTCAATAGCCAATGAAACTTCATGCTCACTAAAACCCATTTCAAGCAAACGAAGAGTCATGTTCATAGTCCCAAATAAAGTTTCAGTGTTTCGATCCTGGTACGTAGAGAACCACAAAAGCATTAGCAGCTACAGAGATAGTACAAGTAGGATGCCGACCTATTATTCAATGAGTCATCATTGGTATGGACTTAGTATAAAGGGGGTAAAAGAGAGTTTTCGTCAATAAATAGACATTACATAAAGATGCCGAATGGACACACAAGTCAGCACACACACACAAACACACACACACATAATCGTGAATAGAATGTCACAATTTTATAATCACAAAAACATCTCTCCAGTGCAGGGATAATGCTAGGTACACATGTGTAAAAGGTGCACATGCATGGCAGAGCCTTGCTCCATAAAGATGCTTAATTGTGATTGAAGGTCATAGTTTCAAATCATAAAAACATGTATGCAATGTAAAGTGATAAACACACTAAATTACATTTATTCCATATATATTTGATGTTATTCCGTGGTAATTTCCTCTCATTTGCCTAATTTTTGGGCTCACCTATTAAAAATTGTGCTTTTAAAGGTGTGAAAGACTAAGAGGACTGTAGAGGCAAAATAAAGAAAAAAATAAACTAGGATTCACATGGGCCCATCATCCACAAACCACAGTCTTCTTTATGCATCCAAGGCCAAAGAAGGCATTCCAAAAACATACACACATCTAGCAAGAAAGAAGAGGAAACAAAGGCAACCAACGTTTGATACAAAAAAGCAATGGAAGGCAAATTTGACATTCGAACAAAATAAGGAAAACAAAACTTGGGACAAGAAGAGGCAACAAAAAGACAGCATAATAGATCTCATGGCTGAAAAAGGAGGAAACAAAGCAATTGAAATAAAGAAAGAAATCAGCCATGAATAAAAAATAGGACAATAGTGTTATGCAAGCAAGGAAAAAAGTCAAGCAAGCTAGGATAATTGGAGGGAGAATAAAGAAAAGGAAATACACAAATCCAACCTACATTCTCCCTGCCTATTTAAGGAAATGTGGCGTGCACAGAAGGAAGAGAAAAGAGGTGCTACAGGAATAAAAACAGAACATGCTCACAGCAGCCTGTGAAAAATCAGGATTTAGGGTATTTTTAGGAGCGGTGGTATGTATAATAATTCAAGCTTTTGCAAATTTTGTTCCTTGTAATTCTAGTATAGTGTAGGAAGTTGTCTTAGAGAGCAATTAGAATGTTATTCATGGACAAGAAATCATCAGACTGCAGCTGCGAATGAAGCTGTTTGGATGCTGAAATTCTGGTTTTCTGATACTCTAAGTTGCTAGTTTGTCGTTGTAGCCGGCATTTCCACCAAGTTTAAGTAGTTTTATGTTCTTTTTGTCTCTGTCCTCTTTACATTCTAACAAGCTAGAATTTCAGTTTATGCTTGCTTTTAATTCAATAATAGCCTAAACTGTGTTGTAAAAAACCAAAAAAACAAAAAAAAAAAAAACAAAAAAACAAAAAAAGAACCAAAAAAAAAAAAACAAAAAAAAAAGTGAAGATTCGAGTGGTCATGTACTTCCGTCTTCAGCACTACAAAACCATTTTGACGCTATAAGAAAAAGTGAGATTGATTCTTTCATTTTGATTCAAACTGTGGATGATATTTAATTTAACTTGTGGTTTGTTTGGTGGTTAGATCATTAAAGGTTTGGAACTTCAGGATAGTTGCAGAAAGTAGTAGCGATCTTTGTTTGATTTCAGCTAGTTCAGATGTGAAGTTTGAATCATTCTTTTAGTTTGTGTTACTTTTCATATATATATATATCTCCTTCTAATTTTATCATCTTGATGTAAACCAATTGATGATCATGGACTAACATGATTATGAAGTTGTACCATTCTTTGAATGTTTTTGCATTTGGTAATTAATTAAGGTCGATGAATAGTTGAAGTAGGAAATTTTAGGAATGAATTAATATCAACTAAATTTAATAATTATTATATCATGATAACTTTATATATTAGGTTCGCAAAAAACTATTGTCATTAGTTCAATATAATCGGTTGAATCCCAGTATTAATCACGTCACCTAAGTAAACCTGTGAAATGGAGTTTGATAATAATTGGTAGAATCCCTATATAAATCACATACCCCAAGTGGTCTTGCAAAATGGTATCTCTCCAAGGCCACTATCACTTACGATGTTTGTGTCCAAAGAAAAAAACAACTTCATAAAACTGACTACTTACATTTATATTAGTCTAGTCATCTGTAGTTTAGTTATTTCAACTGCATTTAGTCATCTACAAATATTAGATACCATACCTATAACACATTATTCTATGGAGCAAGAAAAGAGAATACAACCAGATTCAGCGTATGATAATAAACCAACAAACCGTATTATTCTCTTCATGCCCATGATCTTGAGATTCAGCGTCACTTTCAGCCATCTGAGCAGCAATGATGAAGTCTACAAGTTCATCAATTGGAGCCCCAACACCTGATGTACAACATCAAAAAGAATTGTCCACTCAATACATAGTTGAAGAAGCAAACCCCCCAACAGGCCAGTACTGTGATGTAGCATAAGCAATGTCATACCTAAGAACTAGCAATGATAAAATGGAAAAAAAAAAAAAAAAAAGGCTTAAAACTTTCAAGATTCTACAATGTCTTGCACCACGAAAGGAAGTTAAAATTACTTGCAAGAATAAGAAGATAATGTCATAGAGATGCCGAAAAACAAGGGCACAATCAAGTACTAGTATGTCAGTTTCTAAGTATGAGTGGCATGCAAAATTTCACGCAAGCCATGATTTACAAAATTGACTAAAACACTTCTTTCAAGAAATCATCTTACCTTACATAGCATCCGTAGCGGCCATTATCTAATTATCACTAAGCCAGTCACCAAGAGCAATTATGGCATCTCTACTTCTGTAGTTCAAGAGCTCCTTAGTAATTAGTGCTTGCATCAATGGTATTATCCTGTTTCTACTTTGATGCTGACGATTTCATTGGTGTCAGATGGTCCCCAGCTTTATCCAGAGAACTAAGAGTTCAGAAGTGGAAGACGTGGGGAAAAGAGTTGATTCCCAATCTTGTAAAGGTGGTAATTCAACTCTTTTCTTAAAAGAAGAATTCAGTAACATTTTCAGCACAATTATTGGTCTTAGTCCTTTATTTTTTTTTATTTTTTTGCACATTGCTTTCTTTGATTAACTTCTGTTTTTCTAACTCAGTCTTTTTTTTTTCTTTTTTTTTTTTTGTTAATTTTCCCTTTGTTTTTGCTCTTTTTTCACTTCCTACACTAACTAAAGAAACAGAAAGCCAAAATCAGGGTGGAAGTATCCTGTTACCAGCAAAGTCTTAAGCAGCATGACTGGGACGACTGATTTCCCAATTACTAGGGCTTGCTCCATGAGAACAGAAACTTCTTAAACAAAAAGGCAGATTAAAATAGATCCTTAAGCAGACAAGTCACAAATTCGGAGATGTATAAGCACACAGAAGAGGGGGCAGCAGATAACAGCCACACAACTCGATGATTGGTGCTGGCTGGGCAGCATCTTTTCAAAAGATAAACCCTAGTCTCACGATTTCAAACAAACTGAATCTTTTTAAAGACAAATTTTGCAGTAAATATGAGACTGGAGCCGGTATTTTTTGCAAACAACAAACAATAAGACTTTCATTCTAGATCCATTTTTTTTCTAGTTTCTGTAACATCCTGAATTTTATTTTTATATATAATGTATCTATTTAGGTCCAATTTAAACTAATTCTTATTACTTAAAAATTTTTACTTGGATAAATTTAAGTGAACCTATGATTTTAATATAATTAATAATAATAATACTAAAAGAAAAAAAGGAAAGAAAAACAAAGAAGGAAACAGGGATGGTGGAAATCGATGAAAAACAATGGAGGATGAATTGGTGTCTTATATACATGAAGCCCATCTGGATATAATTTACAACAAAACTGTGTGAAATCATGAGGGCCATGGATGAAAATGGTTAAAGTGGTCTAACAAGGAGGATTAGTGAGGATGTGTCAAATTTAGAGCTAATTAGGTGGAATTCAATCAAGGAAATTGCTAAAAGTGAAGCATGAGGTGGATTAAGATTGGTTGGACATAAATACTTGTCAAATTAAAGCTAAAATGGCAAGAATCAGGGGCAAAAATATGAGAAGAAGAAGGAAGAGAAGGCGCCAAAAAATAGAGGAAGAAAAATAAAAATAATAAACGAATTTGAGTAAGTAATTCCTTAATCTTCTTGTTATTCTACTATCCTATACCCCTCTAATATCTTTAATGATCTTTCTTTTGTATCATACCTTTCTCATATGATTAATTTAAGGAAAATTTGAAGATAGTGCAAAAATAAGGGTCAGGGAGAAATTTGTAAAATTTGTATCGATTTGTAATATCTGATAAATAAGATTGATTCTAACATCTATATAGTAATCATATATGAAGATTTTGGTAAGTCATTGGTGTTAAATATTCATGAACAATTTGAATTTAAGAGGAAAATGAAATCGGCAAAAAAAGGGCAAAACAAGGCATCAGATCTGTTAGGATTCTTTATGTCAGGAGCCATTGCACCGCGGGGTCGCTCCTTCGCAGCGCTACACACGTTTGATTGAGGAAAATAACCCTACGTTTAGTTAGAGAGAATAGAAATTATATTCCCTTCTTATTCCCCGTGAATAAATATTCCTCCGTTTGGTTACAATTTAATTAAAAATATTCCCGTATGAATATTTATTCCCATATATGTGGTAATAACTATTCCTATGTTATTGTTATTATTATTATTATTATTATTATCACTATTTTCACCTTATTCTTCACATCATTCTACAAATCAAACAATTGAATACTAATTCCAACATTATTTTATTTCAATAACCAAACATGAGAATAACAATTCTCACTCTATTCCTATCCTATTCTATTATCTGTGAATAACTATTCTATTCCCACATTATTCAATTCCAACAACCAAACGTACCATAAGAGTATTTATGATATTTTGATGTGATATTTGAGGATAATAATTAATTATATGATGGCCAAAAAATACTTTGGTAATTATTTAAGATACCTTATAAAACTAATTTTATATAGATACATTTTGGATAAGAAATTGAGTTTTACTTACTTAGATGTGACTTTGATAAATAATATGTGAAATGTTGTCAATTATAATTAATGAATTTGACGGACATATTGAATTTTTATAGTTAAAGAAAAATAAGCGACCCACTAGACAATATTAAGGGTTTCGTTTTATTATTTATTAGACTTAAATACATTATACTAATATTTGGTTTTATTTACAAATCCTTAATTCTCATTTACACTCCTACTTTGAATAGCTGATTTTTGGTAGGACAAGATAAAGAACCACACAATAAAATAACATGAAATTGCCGCTATATGAATCTTAGATACTCCATATTTATAATCATATATAGTGTGATATTTTATTCTATATTCCATGGATAATGTAAAGAAAATCTGCATAACTACTATTTTATCTAGTTGATATGGGTGCTAAGGTAGCTTAGTGTAATATGTGCTATCTAATATTAAAGCCATTTCATTAATCGCGATGATATATTTATATCACATATAGAATCTATGGATATTATATTATGATATGGATATTTTGGATACTTAATGATGGATTGACTGACCAAAGTGTAGTGAGATATTTTGGCATTACCCAATAGGATGATGAAAAGTAATCTGAGTACGAAGTAATTTTCCTAACTAATGGGATGTAAATACATTGGTCTTTGGTTCACAGTGATAGAAATATTACTTTCATAGATTTTTCATATAGTCTTTTTTTGAAAAATATATCATTATATTGTATAATATTCTCAATCGTTACATCTCCAGCTCTTATATGATATTCTCCGTAATGGTTATTCTTCAGGTTAAAAAATTATTTATTGGGCGTTTTGTTCACCTATTTGTCTTCTAACTTTTAAATTCGCAATCAAATAATAAATCCTGACATAGTGATAGGCTTCTTGCTGCAAGATGTGGATATGGATATATCGTATTTTATTATAGAATATGAAAGCTATATGGAGATTACATTCCATTTAAAGCTGTAAATCAATAAAAGTTTAGAGATGTTTCTTCTAAAATATAACATAATTAAATATACAATATAATGATATTATGCCACAGTAATAAATATACATACAGACGATATAATAATAGATTGGTTTCAACATCATCTACTAAATTGTTGAAAAATATAATTCGATTATGATAACTTATGGTATTAGAGAAACGATCTCTAAACTTTATGAGGTAGAAGATCTTTGAAGTTATAATTTCAAGGAAGTTAAGAAGTTTAGGAAGGGGCCTTAAAAAATGATTTATCATCAGGTCATAAGCTTTAATAATCTAAATACTTTTCATACTTTGTGAACCACATTTTAACATGATAAATCTGAAAATATTGAGTCTAGAAGAAAATGCTGAGACCTATAACGCAATATCTTAGATGACAATTCTGGTTAATAAATTTATAGAAGCTCAAACAGTGAGGAATCCGACAGGGAGGCATGGTACTCCTAGAGATTTCATGGACCAGCAACCTTAGATGTTTTAAGTACGTCGGATCCTGCGAAGGTAGAAAATTGGACATGCCAACTTAAAAAGATTTTTGAGGCTATTGAATTCCCAACAAATGATAGGGTTCACTATACTACATACCATCTCAGGGGAAAGGATGAGCATTGGTGGCTAATGAGAAGAAGGGCACTAGGAGCTGTAGCATAGAAACTTTCTTTGGATGAGTTTGTTCAGATTTTCAATAACAAATACGTTCCTACCTATGTATGTATCACAAAGGAATGTGAGTTTCTACAATTCGTGCAAGCATCTAAATTGGTGGCTGAATATGAGACCAAATTCACTGAGTTGGCCAGCCATACACCATATCTTGTCACAGAAGGGGAAGGAAAGCCCAAAGATTTCAACAGGGACTTAATAAGGTGATCAGGAGTTAATTAATACCCTTTAATCTAAAGGATTATGGATCAATCCTAAAACGGGCTTCGTCAATCGAACAAAATTGTGTAGAAGATGGCAACATCTACATGACCGAGTGCTGGGGTTGTTTCACAAGCCTCAACGCAACTGCAGAATAAGAGGAAGGTCAAGCCCAGATTTGCATTGCAAGTACTAGGAATGGTCTGTTTCTATTGCAGCAGGGCTGGGCATGTAGCTCATGGTTGTTAACAACCAAGGAGGCCGCCAATGCCATCTTCTGTAGAATTGCCTGAACAAAGAACATATTACACTTGTGGAAAACCCGGCCGTCTTACCAAATATTGCAAACTTTCCAGGAGACCTCCTGCGCATCCACAGCCACCTAGATGTCAAGAACAAGGAAAAGCTGTCATCGTTACTCAAAAGATACCAAATCTCCACCAGCAGTAGTAGAAAGTACGCTGCATATATCCCATTTTCCAGCTCATGTACTCACCAATCCTGAATCTACCCATTATTTTGTGTCCATGAGGTTTATTTCTTATTTGAAAGTTGCTCCTATAAGCATGAATTACTTGTTGTCTGTATCTATGCTTATTGGAGATCCAGTTTAAGTAATATTATATACCCAAGATGTCCAGTCGAAGTAAAGGGTCATAGTCTCTTGGTAGATTTAATTTTCCTTGGGAGGATGGAATTTGAGGTCATACTAAGAATGGATGGGTCATCAGACTACCATGCGAGTATAAACTGTTTTTCTAAGATAATTCATTTCCCTATTTCGGATGTTCCACCATTTTCATTACAGGTAATCCAAGATAGTGGTATTCTTTCTATCATATCAACATTGCATGCTCACCACTTATTACAAGAAGGATGCCAAAGTGTTCTTGTAATGATGATTGTCGGATTCTAAGGAGTTGAAGATCAAAGATATTCCGACAATAAGAGATTTTCTTAATGTTTTTCTGAGGGACTTCTAGGGTTCTCTCCTAATCCTGGGATTGAGTTTGCCATTGAATTGATGCTGGGAATAGCACCCATATGAAAGGCTCTTTTTCGAATAGCACTTGCAGAATTAAAGGAACTTAAGGGACAACTATAAGAATTACTAGATTGGGATTTTATCTGACCTAGCGTATCACCTTGGTGTGCTCTAATGTTATTTGTAAAGAAAAAGGATGGTACTATGTGACTCTGTATTGACTATCGGGAACTAATAAAGTTACAATCAAGAATAAATATCAGTTATCGAGAATTGATGTTTTATTTGATTAATTACAATGTGCGACTGTCTTCTCAAAAATAGACTTACAATCTGGATAATACCAATTGAAGATTAGAGAAAATGATATTTCAAAGGCTGCATTCCAATCAAGGTATAGCCACTATAAATTTCTAGTGATGTTTTTTGGCCTAACAAACACTCCCACAGCTTTCGTGGATATAATAAATCAAATATTTAAGCCTTATTTAGATTGATTCGTGATAGTATTTATAGATGATATATTAATCTGCTCTAAGAATCACTCGAAACACAAAAAACATCCCCGAATTGTATTACAAAAATTTTGAGAAGAGCAACTCTTTGTTAAATTGAAGAAATGTGAATTTTGAGTGGAGAAAGTAACTTTTTTAGGCCATATTATCTCTGATGCAGGACTTGCCATAAATCCTCAAAAAGTGAAAGTAGTCTTGAATTGGTGAAGCCCCACTGGTCCCACTGAAGTAAGAAGTTTTCTTAAATTAGCCGAATACTATCGAAGATTTATTGAGAGAATTTTCAGCCCCACTGCTATATTGACCAAACTTACACAAAATAATGCCATATTTGTATGGTCGGAGCAATATGAGTAGACTTTTCGAGAATTAAAGGAAAGATTAATATCTACCCAGTGTTAGCCTTTCTAGATGGCAAATGGCAAAGGAGGTTTTACAATCTATTGCAATGCTTCTTGTATTGGTCTTGAATGCATGCTAATGCAGCGCAGAAAAGTAATTGCGTATGGATTGTGCCAATTAAAGACAAATGAACAAAAGTATCCAACACATGATTTGGAACTTGCAGCTACTATCTTTGCTTTGAAAATTTAAAGAATTATCTTTACGGAGAACAATTTATTATTTATTTTAATTATAAGAGTTTGAAATATTTGTTTTTTCAGAAAGAGTAAAATATACGATAGCAGCGTTGGATGGATTCATTAAAAGATTAAGATGTCCTATATTAATCAGGCAAAGCCAATGTAGTACCTGACGCCCTAAGTTGAAAATATGTAAGATTAGTCGCACATTTACTTATGAAGGAATGGAGGATTCTAGAAGAAGTAAAAGACTATCAAATACTATTACATATGAGATACTACCAAGTACTTATATTCTATTTTCAAATCCAGCCAAACCATTTAGGTTAAACAAATGAAGCTCAAAAGAAGGATCAATGATTACTAAAGATAATGGAGAATTTATCAAATAAAAGTCCATCTAATTTTAACATTTAGAAGGATGGAATCCTTAGATTTCGCGATAGATTATAAATTCCTAAAGTTGATGATTTAAGAAAAAAATCCTGGAAGAGATGCATCGATCAAATTATACTATCCATCTAGGAGCCACCATGATGTATCACATCTTGAAGAAAAATATTTGAAGTGTATGAGGAGGGATATCACAAAATTCGTGGCAAGATATATAACCTGCCAACAAGTACAAGTAGAATACTAGAAGCCGGTTGGAAAGCTTGAATCATTGCCCACTCCAAATAGAAAATGGGAATACATTACTGTGAGGACAAATTTTCCTCTCAATAGGCTTGCCCAATTAGATGTTGATGAAATAATGAGATTACATGGCATACCTGTCTATATTGTTTCCAATTGAGATTTGAGATTTATAACATGATTTTAGGTAATCCTATGTCAGGAGTTAGGGATGAATTAAAAGTTCAATACAACTTTTCATCCTCAAACTGATGGACAAATAGAAAGGACAATTTAGATTTTAGATGATATGTTATGAATATCAATACTTGAGTAAGCAAAATTTGCATATAATAACAGTTTTCATATTAGTTTTGATGTGGCACCATTTGAAGCTTTATACAGACAAAAATATAGATCACCAACCAATTGGAAAGAGGTGAGAGAAAAAAAAGGTTTAGGACCCAAACTGGTTTAGTAAACCACTAAAAAGATAAAAATAATGCGGGATCACCTACTAGTATATTAGAGCGAACAAGTTACGCAAACAAGAGACGAAGAGATTTGGATTTAAATATTGGTAATCTGGTGTTTCTAAAAGTCTCTCCATCAAAAGGAATTATGAGATTTGGGACTAAAGGTAAATTAAGCCTTAGATTTATAAGGCCATTTGAAGTGTTAGAGAAAATTGGCAAAATTGATTGTCAACTTGCATTACCAACTAAATTATTAGAAGCCCACGACATATTTCATGTATCTCTACCGAGAATGTTTGCGATCATTCCCACATTATCAAGATGGAGCCATTACAAATAAGGAAAGATTTATCTAATGAAGAGGAGTCCTATTGTATTATTCATTATACAATAATGAAAAGTCAAAATTTTGGGACGAAAGACAGATTCACATCACAATTACATAATTTTAAGGAAGGAGGCAGTAGTAGAGGAGGGGAGGCGAGTGGTAGAGGCCTGGGGAGGCCTTTCTTATTTGTAGTTCAGTAGAGAGCAAAAGCCAATTTATTGATCTCGAAAGCACTCATGCTAGCTTGGTGGAAATTGACCTAACCTGGCACAGGAGTAAGAGCTTAAGACAACCAGAAACCAGGGAGTGCAAATCAATGTTTTGAGAAAGAAGCTAGGAAAAACAGTTAGTCATTTTTGTGGAGCCCCACCAAATGTTACTCTTAGTGATCTGTTTTACCAGCCAATGTCAGAAACTACAATAGAATGCCGCCAAGGGGTTAGAAAACCTACTCCTTACTGCCATGAACTAGAAGCCAAGTAATTGGCCAGGAGTCCAGTTGCATGAGCTTGTCACCAGCACATATCAAAGCAAGTTGGGGTCAAGACTGTTGTAACTAGATTCCAATTGTACATAGGTTGTTAGACACTAGTAACTACTTGTAAATCCTGCTAGATCTGTTACTAGGAAGATGTAAATCATTTCTGAAGCTGTTACACAGATGCAAGGCCAATGTAAGGCTATAAATAGCAGATGAGCTATGCTAATCAGATCTGCTAGAAGTAAATCAAAGCTGCCATAGTTTCACCTTATTACCTCCTATTCTCTCTCTCATGTCCTCTTCCTTACAATTATATTCTCTTCTCACTTCTTCGTCTCTGTTTTTTCATTCCTTCACAAAATCATAATCCTTGTGATTGAGTTCCTAATAAGTCATCACAATTGGTATCAGACCAACCTATTCCAGTCCATCTGGCAAACAACACTTTTAGGAAAGAATAATAACTTGAAACAGTAGTTTAAGCAATGGAAACAAGCAGGAACTGATAACCTCCGCCATCAACAGAGGGAAAGATTTACTAGGCTCAAAACACAGACTATGTTACAGGATTATGATGCCAGAATTGGCGCCAAATGGGAAGCTACCTTCAAGAAGATGGAGTCTGCCTTTCACAGCAAAGATCAGGATGCACAAAGAATATGAAGGCTCATAGTTCAGTACCTTCCCCAACAGAAACGAGGCCTTTGATGTTAACACCTTGAATCACATGCATCAGCATCCCAGTACATATGCCAGCACCATCATCTTCCTAAATTGGACTTCCCACTTTTAAAGAGATAATCCCCGAGGATGTGTAAGGAAGTGCACTAGTTACTTTCTGTTTTATAATATTCCTGATCATGAAAAAATAGACATTGCTTCCACATTTTAGAAGGGAAAGCTGAAATTTGCTATTCTGGTTATGCTTTACAACAAGTTGTTGTATCTTTGGATGCCTTCAAAGGTGACGTATGTAAAACGTTCAGTAGCCAAGCCATTTCTGATATTGTGGAGGATTTTAATAAACTCCAACAGAAAAACAAAGTTCTCAAATATCAAGAGTAGTTTGAGGACCATATTATGGGTCTCAATTCACCATTTTCTGAATATTATTTTATCTGTGTTCATAAGTGGTCATAACGAGGAACTTAGGCCAATGGCCAAGGTCCTACAACCATCAACTCTTGCTGAAGCATTGATGTTGCTAAACTTCAGGAATATTCACCTAAATGTTTAGCCAAGAACACCAGAACCCCTTACAACGGCCGGCCATATAACAGTTTCACATCCCACTGAAAACTCCTTTGAGAAATCCTTCCCCACTCCAACCAAAACATCTCAGATTACTCTCAACATCACACCAAACAACCCCGCCTTATCCTTACAACAGAAGAAGACAATGGGCCTATGCTTCAAATGCACTGAGAAATTTTATCCGGACCATAAATGCAAGGACAGGCATCTCAATCCTTCCTGATCACTACCCGGATACAAAAGATTACTCAGAAATAAAAGGGGAGCCAACTGAATTATCTGCCCACACACTGACGTAGTTCACCCCCAAACTATAGTACCAATATTCAAGGAGAAACTCAACTCCAACCTATGTGCTGACAGATAGTGGAAGCACCCATAGCTTACTTGATAGGTAAGTGGCTGTCAACACCAACAATTATATCAAGGAAGCAACACCATTAGCAATCATAGCTGCCAATAGTGCCAAACTGATCTGCAAGAACAAATGTTATCACTTCTCATGGCAGATGCAAGGCAAAAACTTCACTGAAGATCTGAGAATTCCTTCCTTGGGCTGTTGTGATCTGATCCTAGGGCTTATTTGGTAAAGCAATACACCATGAGAGATCATTAAATATCCATCTTATCTTAATTATCATTACGAATGAATACTGTGCCAGACAAAATTAAAATGTGGTACATAGGAATGCCTAGATAAAATCAAAAAATACTCTAGTGTCACTCATTTTAATGTAATTTCTATAATGATTAGTTATTCAGTTATTCCTACATTTAATTCGTTTGTTTAGATAATATTATGATATGACTTATTTTAATACTTAGTAAAAATTCATTCATTTGGGAGATTACTTGATTTATCACTTTATTACTTGTTACGGTATTGTCAACTTAAGATTTAACGTAACATAGAGTGCTGAAAGGAACAATATTGGTCGGTTTACAAATGTTACATCCATGCTAACAAGCTTTCCTCATCGAAGTATAATAGCACTTCATCCTAAAGATGGCAATGGATAAGGTTTGCATCACAATAGCCAACCCCAAACCCAACCTAATACTTTAAACTCAACCCAACACACAATATCTCAAGTTAAATATAAACCAAAACCGAACCCCATACTATTTTTTTCTTTTAAATAAAAAAATGGGAGTCAATAATATTAGTATAGTTTAGCTAATTAACTCAAAAAATCAATTTACTAATAAATGTTCAACTTTATATACTGTGACACAAAATTTAGGTATTAGGCTTAGGATTTGCCATCATACCAAACTGAACCCTTCTTGAGTTAGTAAATTATCCAATGAATATGAACTTTAGTCCACACTGCTCAGGCATCTAACTTGTCTAAACTGTCATTATAGTCAAGCATATACCCAGACAATCTTTAGGAGGATCTATATAAGAGACTATACCAAGAGGTATCATGAGTGGGGCTAAGGGTAACCCACTCTATTGATATACAAAGAGGTATACCAAGTCGTATACCAAGTACCAAGTGATTGTAAAGGCATATATTGATTAGGTAGGCTGTAGTAAGGATAGCATCTCCTAGCAGCCTTTTTGTACATTCAAGGCACTCATAGATGAGCTGGCCACTTCAAGCAAGTGGTGGTTCTTCCCTGCTGAAAGTCCATTCTAAGATCGATTGTCCACAAAACTTGTCAGATGATTAATGCCATGAACAACAAGATTACTCTTGATATGCACTTACGGTGTACTGTGTAATTACCACATCACATACACTTGCATCAGCAGCAAATTGATCATATACCAATACCAACTAATGGAACATCTTAAAGCAGGAGAATACTTGAACTTTAACTATGCATGAAATATACCAGAGTTGTTCCACCATAACAATCACTAAACATATAAACCACTTATAATAAAAAAAGGATACCATACAACTAGAATCTAAATATCAAAATGACAACAGATGTACATTATTTTCATTTCTATTAAAGGCTTCTTCAAACTTTCTCAATCAAGTAGCATGATTGGCAAAGTTTATTGACTCCTATGAATTACCAGCAAGGAGATAGAAGCCATCTTGTACCCTACCATTACCAAGCACCTTCCTTGTCAGTGTTACTAGTCTCTATAAACCACAATGATGAATGAAAAAATACCACTTTTTAAGCTTTAAAAGTTTAATAATTGAACAACTAGAGAAAAGATTTTAGGTGAAACAAAGGATAATGCAAGACAAATGAAAAATGAAACATTGCTATCTGGGAAATTGAACCTTCCTATGACAGAGCAGATGGGACCATCAGCCAACTATCACGGATGGCTTAGAAGTATAGAGATTATGTGCCATGCACACGTGCTTGCAAATGGATGATGCTCGCATGGACAGCTTAGTCATACAAATATATTATATATATCTAGGTGATTTGACAGAGTTCTAGGATGTACTAGAAAATTATAAATAAAAAAAAAAAGGCAAAAAAATATGCATTTCTAGAAAGTTCATGAGTAGATAGGATGTGAAAAATTCTAGAATATTTTTTAGGGATATTTGTAGAGAATATTCACGAATCTTAGCCATGTATAGTGGAAGATGGAAGAAAAATCATATCCATTGGCTGACAAGGTGGCATTTCTATATAAAAGAGTAATATCTTCCCAATTAAAATAAGCAAGCCAAGATAAGCCAAGTGAAATAACGCCAAATGAGAGCTGTAATAAAGAGAGTGACTAGTCTAGAGAGCAATAGGGGTGAGCATGTGGGGGTGAGTGTTGGAGATGTATTCCATAGTTTTGTATTCAAGACCTATAGCAAAAGGTGTTTCCACCAAAAAAGTCTTATGTCTATACATTTGGAGTAGGAAAATCGGAAAAATGCTAACTTGTCTACATCACATGAGGTGTACTAGGCAAGTGCCTCATGGATGACATAGGGAAAGTGTTGTCCCATGGCTGTTGGTATCAGATACAAGTTTTGCAAGCCAAGCTAAATGAGGAAGATGCTCTGATGCCATACCAGACCAAGACTAGGGCTACAAGGGAGCCAGCCAACTTTGAGGAGTGACCGCCACCATGTCAGAAGACGACATTTTAAATATGGCAAATGCAATAGATGGTGAGGTGATAGTTAAGAGGAAGTGCACATGAGATACATCCAACAACTCTTTCTCTCAATTCGAAGCTAGACTTTCTCATGTGGATGAGATCTTTGGAGGTGTCAAGGGCCTAGGAGAAGGCTTTAAAAACCTTAAGAGGGAGTTTGAAGACTTTAAGCATATGCTAGTGGATATGGTGAAATCAACTACAATGAAGCAACACATTGACGATGCATGACTTGGCAGTCGATGTTGCGACCATGGAAGAGGATTAGGTCATGCAAGAGGGGAGTGGTTGGAGGGGTAGTCACCAAAACAACCAAGGTAGAGGCCCCCAAGTCCAAGAATTTCGTTAGTGTGTGGGACACTAGGCAACTAAATAACTTCCTATGGCACATGGAGTAGTACTCCAATATCACCCGAGTGGTTGAGCATTGGGATAAGGTAAGGACTTCAACCCTTTACCTTAGACATAATGCCCTGCTATGCTAGTATAACAAATGCCACAAGGTAGAGAAGGGGTTATGGACTATAGTGACATGGGATGATTTCAAGGAGGGAATCAAAAGCAATTCTACCTAAATAATGCCAAATACCTTGCTTGTACAAACATGAGGAATATAAAGCACATGGATAAGGATAACAATTGTCTAAAAGAGTTTGCCTCACTAATGCTAGAAATGCCAAGCATGATTGACGATGAAGTGTTCTTCAACTTGATGATTGGATTCCAACCTTAGCCAAGGACAAAGATCAAGAGGTCTGGAATCACAACTGCAAGTGATGTCATGGCCATCGTTGAGTCGTTGATAGATTTCTAGTCGGGCAAGGATCACCTTGAGAGTGGTTAAGCCAAAGGTGAAGGAGAATCATCCAAGGAGCCCCATGACAAGTGCCTCTCAAGACTTCTATATATCACCTTTACAAGCCAAGGTTGAGTGAGTTGGACACGAGGGCAAGTGTAAGGCTCGGAAGAAGGATGGCAAAGCCAAAGGAGGTGGTGAATGTTTCTTATGTTAGGGAGCACACTTTGCAATGGACTGCCCTAAATGAGGGAAGTTAAAGGCCATCCAATAAAGTCAATGAAGGTCCCAAGGAACATAAGCCATGCCTCATGAGGGCAATGTGGTGTGTCTACATAGTCTGGGCAGGCCGGAGGAGCAGCAAGGTCATGGGCTATGATACATGGACATCGATGTCAAGGGGTAACCCGTAATGTTGGATGTGGGAACCAAAAATCTTCATGACCATGGAGGTCGTGAATAAGTAGAAGGTTGACTTGGCTACGGAAATGGTCTAGACAAAGATGATGAGATCTAGTCCAATTCCTATTTGAGTTCTCCGTAACGTACTCGGATGGTTGGAGGCATGTGGAAGAAGTTGGATTTCAAAGTAGCAGACCTGGATGATTACCCACTCAACCTAGGTGTGGAGTTCGTGGACAAGTGCCTAAGCAACATTGAAGGCAAAGAGTTGTCATATATGATAGAGCTTCTTTGAGATGGAAACTTGAAGAAAGAGGGTGCCAATGCTTTTGCAAAAGGTTGGTGCAATTCAGCTACTTTAACGAAAGTCTATATTGGGCAAGGATTGCTCGAGGGAAGAAGATAGAGTAGGACTGGGTCTAGGGTTGAGAATAGTCATCCATAGTTAAGCTGAGGGGTGAGGCACAAGAGGCAAAGGCTAAGAAGGCCAAAGTCGTAAGATTGTGATACTTCTTCTCAATGAGGACGTTGTGAAGGCAAGTGGGGGCAGTGTCTCCAATGCTACAGGAGCATCGAGTGTATGCATCATGGCGACATGCCATGCAAATGAATGCCGCCCACATGTATAGTTTAGTTGTGCAAAGATTTATATATAGCATAAAAAATTATCTAGGTTATTTTAGAGAGTTGTAGGATATATTAGACAATTATAAAAAAATGGAGAAAATATATAAATTCTTCTAAAATGTTCTTAATTTGATAGGATTAGGAGGTTTTAGAAAATTTTTGAAGAATATATTCATGAAAAATATTCTAGAAAGATTCAAATTTTCTAGTATTTTTTGGGGGATATTTCTAGAGAATCTTTAAGATAACGAATTATAGCCATCCAAAATGGAGGATGAGGGAAAATCTTAGCCATTAATTGAGTAGGTGTCATTTCTATATAAAGGGATAATCTCCTCTCATTTGGAATAAGCAAGCTAAGCTAAGCCAACTGAAGTAAAGCCAAATGAGTGACGTAACTATAAGAGTGGTGTAAGTAAATTACAAGGATGGGTATTTGAGAGATGCTGCATACTATTGCACACAATTTCTATAGTAAAGAGTTTTCCACCGAAAAAGCCTTGTGTTTGCTTACTTAGGGGTGGTAAAAGCAGGGAATGGTTGACTTGTCAACATTATATGGGGTGAACATAAAGTGTTGTCCGGTGACACAACAGAGTTTTATCTCTACTAGACATGGGACATCATGAGAATTGATTTCTATTTCCATATATAACCTTAAGCACCAATATAAAGAATCCAACAGTAATTCTATTTCTAGTAGAGATTGTAAGCGAATCTGCAGATATAACTATGTAAATGTGAGACTGAAGATATGAAACAAGCCATGGAGGAAGAAAAAAGAGGTCTTAGCATCTCCCACTTGACCGCCTCAATTGGAATCTCCCATGTGAGAAGAAAATTAACTACAAGATGAAATTTATCATCATTAGAGTAGAGTGAAGCAACAAATTGTTCATTCCTGTTGATGAGGGATGAGAAGAATAAAGATGACAATTTTAGGAAGAGGATGAGAAGGAATGGGAAGAATTGAGAATAAAAAGGGGGTATATAGGAAAAAGAGAGGTATTAAGAGGAACTAGAGAAAACTCATATTAAGGGAGAGAAATCACCAACAATTATAAAATTTTCAATTATCCTAATAGCCTTCTATTACAAGGATATTAGGTACTGAATCATATTAGGGGGGCCAGAGAATAAAAAGGAGGAATATAGGAAAAAGAGAAGTATTCAGAGGAATCAAAGAAAACTCAGATTAAGGGAGAGAAATCAACAATAATTATAAAATTTTCAATTATCCTAATAGGCCTCTATTACAAGGATATTAGGTACTGAATCATACTAGAGGGACACTATTTGGACACACTTGACATACCTTTGGATGGCATAGTGTCCCATTTATGCATAAACACTAATAGGCCTACACAAACTTTTCTCTTAGGTACCAATTTTGTCCCCCCCCCCCCTAAAAAAAAAAGAAAAAAGGCTTTTCTATTAGGTACCAAATTTATAGTGCTAAACTAGAGGCCTTCTAGGAAATAGAATGTAAATATAAACCTAATTCAATAAGGAAACATACACCCAATTAAAACAAACCCAAACTTTCTTATATAACAATTTCGGACCCATACAAAAATAAACTACAAAAAATCTATGAAATACAATGCTGTAAAAATATTCTGAAGTACCAAATATTGAAAATTGGGAAGTATTCCTAACTTCAGACTTTTGACTTGCATGAGCGATCCCCATCACCTGTCCCCAGTTTTTATGTATCCAACCTTGAGCTTGTATAAAGAGCAGCATTTCCTAAATATAAGTTTGGCCAAGAACAGGTTTAGGATCATCCATTTCTAATTGAAATAAGTGGGTTTAACACAGATTGAACATATTCAATTGGGCGCGGCACTTCTTCATGGGATTAGATGAATTTCTCGCACTTTGTTTTCTTAAAATCCAGAATACAGTAAGTTAAAGCTTATAAAGGCATCCTTATGCAATAACAGCCATACAAACTATAACCTGTAACAACCATCAAGTAATACAACTTAGAAGAGTATACAAAACCGATCCAAGCATAACAACCCTGAGCTATACTGCAATTACAGCAATAACAGTGGCTTTAGCTCCATTTACTGTTTTGTTGAATCCCGTTTAGATCAGTTCCACCACACCTTCAATCTTCCATCTTCTCTTCATATTTCAGTAATAGCATCCTCAATATTATGGTGTAGCCATATCATGAGTACTGGGCTTGAATCATAAAATAAGTATCACAGTTCCTCACGTCCCCCTCTCCTTCAAAGCATCCTTTCCCTGAAGGATGAACTCTGGATATTGATTAGCCAACACCTCCACATCTTCCCAGGTAGCATCCTCTTCTGCCAAGTTTGCCAATTTTAATAGAACCTGAGAGATTGACGTGCCTTTTCTATATAAATACATGAGCTTGGAGCACCTTTTCTGGACCAACCAATGTCTCTTCATAAGAATCTAGAACAGGGAAAGTGGTTTGTACTGACACAGTCTCACCAATTTTCCTTTTCAGTAGGGATACATGGAACACTGGATGGACCTTGGCATTTTCAGGCAGCTGCAATTCCTAGGCCACTCTCCTATCTTCTGTAGCTTGGAAGGGCCCATAATACTTGATGAAAGCTTCAGATTCTTCCATAGCATTATAGTAGACTGCCTGTAGGGTAGTAATTTGAGGAAGACTTCATCTCTAAATTCAACAATTCTGTCCACCCTCTTTTGATTAGCATAAATCTTCATCCTGTTTTGTACCATGGCCAAGTTCTCCTAGAGAAACTTGCTCATCTCAAGTCTCCTTTGGATTAATTCATCAACAAGGCAGCTTCAGTAGGATTAAAGAAATTCATTTTAATTCTGAGGGTACATAACTATATAAAGCCTGAAAGGGAGTCGCATGTATAGTGCTATGATATGTGATGTTGTACCTCCATTCTGCTAAAGACAACCAGTGACTCCACTTAGAAAATGTTCAAGAAGCCATGCACCTCAAATAATTTTCCAGGCATGGTTTATACACACTGTTTGCTCATCACTCTCCAGGTGATAAGTTGTGCTTATATGCAATTGAGTGCCAAAGCATTTCGACAAATTTTGCCCAGTAAACACCTTGTCCCTATCTGTCACAATGCAACAGGGAAGGCCGTGCAACTTTACTATGTTATCCACAAAAAATGGAAGCTACTTTGGAAGCTGAGAATGGTTTGACAGAGCTAAGAAATGGGAACACTTGATCATTTGATCCACCACCACTAGTATGGTGTCCTTTCCACTGGATTTAGGAAGCCCTTCAATAAAATCCATAATAATGACTCTAAGAATGGAAAGGTAGAGGTGATGGTTGAAATAGCCCCAGACAGCTATTCCTCATGGCTTTATTCCTCCAGAATACATCACAAGCTACTACGTAGGCCTCTATTTGTTTGAACATGCAAGGCCAATAAAAGAACTGATGTACCTTCTGTAGGTTCCTCTAATTCCCGAATGACCATCTAAGGTCAAGGCATGTAATGCTAGAATCACCTTCTCCCACAGATTAGTACTTGTATCTGCGTTTAAGTTGTTCTTACACTTCCAACAGACCTTTATTGCAGGAGAAAGGGGGGTTTGGCCTGTGAATTCACCAGCAGAGCCACTATTAGTTTGATGATTGTGGCATCATCTTCATAGCTTCTTTTTAACACCTAAATCCAAGTGGGAATCACCAAAGTGAGGCATTGCACTGAATCAAATCCTCCTGTCTGGATAAAGCATCAACAATCGCATTTTTTCTTTTTCTTTGTATTGGATTGTATGCTGCACAACCAGTAACTCTGACAAGCTTTTCTACACATGGTGGAAACTTTCTGCTCTAACAGGAACTTCAAACTCTCATGATCAGTCAACATGATGAAGATGAACTGATTTCCAATCAGGTGATGTCTCCACTTGGTAATTGCCATTAGGATTGCAAGTAACTCCTCATACAGACCCCTGTTTTTGACACCAAAGGCCTTGGGTAGGAAAGCCAAAGGTTTGCCTCTCTGCATCAGTACAGCTCCCATTCCAACATCAGAAGCATTTGTTTCTACAACAAACGGTGAAGAGAAATCTTGAAGGGCAAGCACAAGGGCCAGTGTCATTCTCTTTTTGAGCTATTTAAAAGGCCTCTGAAGCCTTGTCACTACACTGGAACCCACTCTTCTTCAACAATTCTGTCAATGGTTCGCAAATAGTCCTATAATTGATAATGATTTTCTTCTTTATTTTTTTGTAATAGCCAGTCAGGCCTGGGAATCCCCTCAAAGCTTTGATGTCGGTCAGTTAAGACCATTTCTCCATGGTTTCAATCTTGGCTGGACCTGTAGCTACAACCTCTCCAGAAATAAAAGTACCAAATATTATATTTGGAGTTTACCAAGAGAACACATGGATTTCTTTACAAACAATCCGTGTTTTATCAATAAGAGGAACACTGATTTTCGGTGATTTAGGTGGAAATTCCAGTCAGGGCTACAAACCAGTATATCATCAAAAAACACCAACATAAACCTTCCAAGGTAAGGTTGAAAATTTCAGTTAATCAAATACAGCAGGATTGCTGAGGCATTAGTTAATCCCAAAGGCGTTACCATAAATTTGTAATGTTGTTGGTAGGTTCTAAAAGTTTCCTTATGAATATCGGGGATGTACATTCAGATTCCGGGATACCCTGACCTTAGATCAAGTTTTGAAATGTATTTGGATCCATGTAACTCATCTAGAAGATCAGCAATGGTGGGAATTGAGAATTTATCCTTAATGGCCATTGCAATGAGTTGTCTATAACCAACACAAATCCTCGAGGTTCCATTGTTCTTGTTGACAAGTAAGGCTGGAGAAGAGAAAAGGATATGGCTAAGCCAAATTATAGAGGATTTGAGAATTTCAAAAACAAGTTTTCTACTTCATCTTTCTGAGAATCACTATATCTGTAAGGTCTAAGGCTAATGTACTTTGAGTTTGGCTTAAGGGTCTGTGGTCATGGCTTCTTTGTAGACGGCCCTTACTTCAAGTAGTTTTGTTTTTTTCAAAATTGCCCAAAGCCTACACTTTTTTGAATAGAAGCAGGTATTAAGGCTCCTTAAATATATCCTTGAATTCACACAATAATGTTTGCTACAAACGAGGAAGATCTACAAGATTTTCAGAAGTATTTATAGAATAGAGATGTCCAACAAATTCCACCTCTCCTCTGCAGAGCATCTGCAATTGTTTGCCTTGGATTTAGCATAATTTAGCTTCATGCTGAGAGCCTAGTGATTCGATCTGCTCTTCATCTTCTATTAAACTCAGTTTGAAACCATTGAAGTCAAATACAATTGTACTGAAATTCTTCATCCAACTGACTCCAAGTATCATTTCACAGCTCCCCAAATAGAGGATTCTCAAATCTGGTAATAAAGAATTGTCTTGCATCTTTCAGCAGAAATTACTACACTTGCTCTACTCATGATCTTGTTACCATTTGTTACTGTAATAGATAAGGAAGTGGTTTCTTCTGTCTCACATTTCAGCCCTTTGAGCACTTTTAGATCAAAGAAACTACGAGTACTCTGACTGTCAATTAGAATCGTGGTGGCCCTCTTTTTCATGATCCCTTTAATCCATTCAGTAAGTTCTCCTTTAATCCATATAGTATTATTAGAGGAAGATCTAGAAAAGGATTGAATGCACACCTCAGTAACTTCCACTTCATCATAATCATCTTTCTCATTCAAGACAAATTCTACCTCTTCCTCTCGATCTCCTGCCATGAGAGCATTCAGGGTTCTCTCCTTACACCAGTGTCTAGGCGTGCACTTCTCATCACATCTTTAACATAAACCATTGCTTAATTTGCTAAAGAGACATGGTGGTGCTTGGTTTAGGGTTCTGAATCTGACTCTGTTTTGAGATAGGAAACAGCAGGAGGATTCCTGGTAGCGCCATATGTGTTTCAGGTGATGAACTTCTTGGATCTTCTGGACGTGGCTTCTAGTGATAGTTCTTGAAATGTAGCCAATTCATAACATTGATACAAATCAGTGGGTCTGTGTATCTTCACCATAAGTCTGACCTCTTCCTTGAGGCCACTAAGAAATCTGGATATAAAATATTCCTTGAACAAGAAAGAATTTTGATTTACCATTAGTGCCTTGAAGTCTTTAAAACTTTTTTGATAATCTTCCAAAGTTGATCTCTGCTGTAATTTATTGAACTCTTCAACTATATCAGGCAGAGTTCAATCTCATAATCTCCTGCACAGATCTCCTTCAAACACTACCTAATTAGGAGGAAATGTTTGGTAGCAGTAGCTTTGTAACCATATATCATCCTTCTCATCCAAATAAATTGCAGCAATCTCCATCTTCTTTTCATCAGGAATCTTGAAGATCTGGAAATACTCGATACATTGCTCGATCTATCTTCTTAAATATTACCATTGAAGACAGGAAAATTATTCTTTGAGTAAGGCCATCTATGTATGCTGCTGTCTGTGTTCCTAATGCTTCTTGATAAATTTCCTTTGATCAGCTGTGCTGATGAGGGTAACAATTTGAAGGTTTCCGATTTCTCCAACCAGAAGATGATTTTCATATTGAGCATTGACAGAATTAGTCTGAGTTGCAGGAGCATGTTAGCCCAGACTACTACTCCCCTCGTTTCTTCTTTTATTGAGAGAATAATTGCATCAATACCTGATATAGCTCAGCTCTTTCTTGAATGGTCAACTCTTGAATGTCTTGTCTCATAAGGATTCTGACATTGGTATGTCATCCTGTAAATTGCTGCTTCATTTCTCTTTGAGGCATCTTGTTCTTCAGAGTATTGGTATGAGGTTGGAAAGTGTAAAAAAGTCCAAAGATTCAATCATAAATTTTACAAGAACAAATGATGGAGGGAAAATTTTGGCAAATTTGGTTCCCTGATACTAATTGTCAAGAAACAGGATTAGGGTCATCTGTTTCTTGATTGAAATGAGTGATTTAACACAGATTGAAAGTGTTCAGTTGGGTAGGAGTGTTCTTTGAGGGAATAAACAACTCACAACATTCTTGCGTTTCATTTGCATAAAATTCAGAAAACAGTAAGGTAAGACTTATAAAGGGCATGCTTATGCAATAACAAACATAAAGCTTGTAACAACAATCAGCTAACGAATACGCCTAGGAGTACCCGCAACAGGTCCTAGCACAACAACCTGAGCTATACTGCAATTACAGCAAAAACACTGGCTTTAGCTCCATTTACTGTTCCATTGAATCCCAGTTACTGTTTCATTGCATTAGAACCGGTTCCATCTTCTTTTCACGTCTCAGCAATAGCATCCTCGATATTATAGTGTAGCCATATCATGAGTACTTACTAGGCTGGAATTATAAAATCAGTATCTCGCTTCTCACAGTTTGAATGTGTGTTCCAGAGTTATTGAGCATTATCAATGAGAAATTTACAGAAAATAGTTGGCTCCATGAAATTTAGAAGCGAAAACTTCAATAACCAATTTTCTAAGTCCAACAGGTTCCTTGGAAGAGAATTTAGAAGCAAAAATGTCAGCAAAGAATTTTCGAAGTCTAACTGGTTCCTTGAAAGGTCACCTCCCACTGGCCTTTTTTCTCTTCGATCATGTTTTCAACTAGTCCATGGGCTTCAATAAATCTAGACAGGACTTGGGACAAGAAAGAAACTTACTCTTATCAGAATCTAGTAAAATAATATGGAAGCATATAATTATTGCTATGTGCTCCAGTTCTATGTCCACATGCCTCATTCACAGAGTTAGTTTAAGATGGACAATTTGATTCACGTGCTTTACTTGAATAATTATCTACAAACATAGCATATATATATATATATAGAGAGAGAGAGAGAGAAAGAGAGAGAGAGAGGATAAATACTTCAACAGAGAATCAGAACCTAAGCAGCATGGGTGAAGTGAACAGATCACGATAATTCACAGAAAGCACCAGCCATTTAACAAGATACAACAGAAATAGAAAATATGAGCTTTATACTGCTACATTGTTGCCTGTTTGACATCCTTCGTCGCTGTCTTAAAGGCTCCATACAGTATAGGAGTGATGAGATTGAGTTGGTTATTCACCCTCATGGAGCAAGCATAGCTTAGTTCCATTGAACTTTTAAAGTGAACCTAGAAAGCAAAAGAATTTCTATTGACAAATATCATCACTTCTGCCTTTATGCAAACTCAACCCCAAAGGAAAAGGAAAAAGATTCCAGTTTCAACTATAGGAAAAAAGAAAAAAAGTGAAGGTAGCTAGGTGTCATGGATGGCCAAGGAGTACAGAGATTATGCGCCATAGATAAAGAATGCCTGCATGTACAACTTAGTTATAAAAAGATATACATAAAAGATAGGAACTTGTTTAGGTAATTTTAGAGAGTCATATGATGACCTAGAAAATAAAGAAAAAGGGAGGAGGGATGTATTTTACTTTAGAATATTCTTGCATGGAAAAAACGTGCATGATTTTAGAGTATTATTGAGAATGATTTTTTGTTGAAAATATACTAGATTAAGTCTTAGCCATCCATAATGGAGAATGGACGTAAAATTCTAGCCATTAATTAAGGAGGTGCCATTTATAAAGGGATAACCTTCTCTCATTTGAGACAAGCTAAGTTAAGATAACCCAAATGAGGTGAAGACAAAGAGGTGGTGTAACCAAAGAGAGTGGCCAACCATGAGAGCCCTAAGGTTAAGGGGTGAGAACTAGGAAGGTGCTTCATACTCTTTGTACTGAAAATTTTATGGTGAAGAGTATATTGTCCAAAAGTCTTTTATCTCTACACTTTGAGGTAAAAATATAGGGAAAGGCTAACTTGTCTATACCGCAGGTAATAGGCTAGGCAATGTCAGACCAACTGACATAGGGAAAGTGTCATCTAGTGACATAGGGCTTCCTTCAATATCCATCAGATTCTCTAACCTTCCTAGAAGTGGCAATATTGTACCTCTAATACGATGGAATTTAATATTCAATATTTGAGCTAAGGGTACCAAGCATGAATGAAAATATTAATATTGGCATAAATATCAATCAGGCCAGTATTAGCATCAGTCATATTGGGTGATACTTATAGTTATCAAAGGTAACAGATGCAAAAATGTTTTGTGAAATAGAACCTAAGAGGCAAGTACCTGTCAAAATCGACTGATATATCTCAGATACAATAATATATCGTGATTATCCTAGTATCGCGAGGACTTGATACTGACATTTCATCCAATGGTACCTGCTCTTGAGCTATCATTTAATAAACCACTTTTTTTATCCACATTAACAAATTAGTACAGGCTTATTGTTCACTGAAGATTGGTTTTAGATTATGAGAATGGACCAAAAAATTGCTCTGAATCCTAGTCAAAATAAGTGGATTGAAATATTACAAATGAAACAGGATACCCGTGGAAAGAAGTGCAATGTGAGAGACAGACAAACAGGAAGAAGTTGAGTAATCAGTTTCATATTTTTCCTTTCTCTAACATGTGCAAACAATAGGAAACCAGAAATATCATCAGTAATGCTCTATTAAAACTTTTAACTTTCAAGTACAAGCATACTGTTCTTATTCAGCAGCCCTCAAGAGTCAAGATATTTGCCTGGGCCAGATTATGGCTCTTCTGGACCAAGTGCAACCCTCCCTGTATGCCTGGGAGGGATAGTAGTAGTAAATTAATAAGAACCGGAAGTTTTGAAATAAGAGTAAAAATGAGGACATATAAAAGGGACTTCAATTCAGCTCCTTGTACAAAGCCTATCAAACCTAAATTAGGGAAACCAAATGCATAAGGGCCCACATATGGGAATCAGGATACGTCAAATGTATGCAGCCTTAACCTCAGCACTGCAGAGAGAGCATTCCCATATTTTCACCCCATGAACTCCACGGCTGACCAAGCAACCATGCCGTAAGGCCAGGGCTCAACAGGCAGCCTTACTGTTGGGACCAGTAGCAACATTAGCATTATGCCAAAGCTCAAACTCATGAAACAACTAAGTAATGGACCAATATCAAAATAAGTTAAAAAGTTTTCTAAGACACTTGAAAGGGCACAGGCTTTGCTTCAACTTTAAAAGCAACATCCATTTCTAATGACTCAACAATTGTCCCCAAGCTCTAAAGGTCTTGGTCACACAATAATTCACTTGTAACTTTGGAAGGTTGATATTAAGGAACTTTTAGCATTACATCCCTCAAACAAGCAAGCAAGCAAGCAACAATCTCTCTGATCTTCCTCTTCCCAAACACAAGAAACTAGCTAACATTACTGACCATCAATCTAATCTTCTTGCCCATTTGTGTATGCAATCTACAAGAAATCGTACCCAACATATTTATTCCATTCAATAAAAATATGTCATCAAAGAATCAAACACACAACAAAATATCATTCACAAGCATTCAACTTAAAGGAAATTGGAAAAAATGCAACTGAGGATTAATTAACTTTAACCCCATTCAAAGATCACTTCTCTATCCATTCCCTCTTAAAAAATAGTGAGGTCAATTTCTGGATCGCATCATTGCAAACATTCCAGTAGAGGAATAATAAAGAACAGTGAAAAAATAAAATTTTCTAACAAAACTAGCAGTTATAAAGTTCACATACCAAGTTTCCCAATTGCAAAATCAACTTCATTCACAGAAAAGTTCATCCTCAATAAAGATGATCTTTTGTCATAGTCATTTTGATTAAATACATCAGCCTCCTGTTGACGGTTACCAATAATCCAAGCTTCAGATAATAAAAAGGACACATATGTTTTTGCATATATGTGTAAATGAGCATAATGTCAATGCAAAAACTTCTGTTTTGATAGGTGGGATGGGGAGGGGATTTACTGCATTAAAAAGAATGGGTAACCAACCACCACACTGCCCTTGATTTTCATGGAGTGAATGGAGAAGTTCAAATTTGGCTCGCTTTAAACTGCCATGATTGGGATGTTGTAGCAAGTTTTCTTTGGCATAAACTTAATACAATTGTGAATATGACTGACATACAAAACTTCGTAATTACCCCTAAAATGAGATGTGTAATGATGTTTTTAGTTCTATGTTGATGATTTCAAGAGTTGTTTTTGGCATCCAGAACACTTCACTCTTTTGTCTTGAAAATACACACAGCAAACTAGTAAATTAAAACTGACAACAATAATAAAAATGCCCCCAAATATTTTTAGATAAGAAATAACTTTTGCAATCTTAAGAACCTTAGGTATGTGATACAAAGATATATAAATGTACAGTAATAAAACAGCACAAAAAAAATCTAGTGGAAGAAAGAATACAAGAACAGTATTTAGACAAGAGTTCAAATTAGTGTTAACCGCAGGTGAATCTCACAGTTCACCAGGATGCCTGCTTTGTCCAAGAGAAGTTGTAAGATATATTAAACATAACACTGAAAAGAACTGGGTGGGACAAAATTTAAGGAAGTGTCAAGGAAAAGAAAGAAAACATATATTTTAAAGAACAATCATAACAACCCACAAAGCTAATATGCACAGTATTGCACAAGTAAAACCCTTTATGTGAAATACATTACACAATAACGAACACCAATAAGATTGCCCAGCTGATGTTTAGCCCCAATCATTTCTCAGGATTGTATTTATTCATCCATAGTTTCTTCAGAAAATTTAGGGCCTGCCTGTTTATGTTATTGACACAGGTTTTAAAAAATTACACAAATTGGATCTTTCCCAATCAAGTTTCTCACAAAAGATTTTTCAAAAACACCCCAGAAGTGATTTTGGGATAAGCAAATAATTAATTATAGTTTGTCCCAAAAGGGCTTTTCAAATCTGTAACAAAGACCCCCATACTGATAACTGACAACGGATATTGGTTGGCGGAAAAAAAAGTGGTTTGGTATTGAAGACCATTTCAAAAAATTTGAAAATCATAAATGTTCATTGCACTTGATATGTGCAGATGAAACCAGTGGAAGAAACACTCAATGTGATTGAAAGTCTTTCTTTCCCCTCCATGTGCCTGTGCAAGTGTGTTATAGGTTATTTTTACCATTTCATATTGAGGATGAAAGTTTTTGTTTGCAGTAACAGCGAATTACTAAGCATCCTTTCCTCCTTCCAGTGGGTATGAAAATGGGTCTCCACTCCACGTCATTTGACTGCATGGTGGATTTTGTGTGTCTACCATGGAATGCAATATCGGTAAATTGTAAAATACTGACCATTACATATTAGTATCAAACAATTGATGCCGTGATAAAAACGCAATATATCGGTAAATACTCCACCCATTTCATTTTGTTTTGCTTTGCAAAAACTTCAGTCTAATACCAATACATATCGCACAATAGGGTTGCAGTCAACAGGCTTGATATCGATTCTAATATTTCAATCCACGGTGTCTGTAGGTCATTTTACCAATTTCATGGATGAGGCTTGAAAATGTACAAGGGAAAAGGATATTGCTTGGTTTATTAAATTGTTTAAATAAAATCTTAAGCAGCAAAAAGATGCTGAGATGGAGGAGAAAGCGTATATTAAAGCCCATTTACAAAGACAAAAGGGATAGTGAAAGAACCAAAATTGTGCCAATGTCAAAGGGATTATGTTAATGAGTGACACTATATGTTATGGAAAGTGTGCGATGTAAAAGTTTATCATGAAACCAATTTGGATTCATGCCAAGCAAGTTTGCAATGTATGAAACTATTGATGTTTAATGGAGTAATTTAAGAGAAGATGGAATTACCTACATATTATGCTTATTGATTTGGAGAAGGTACATCATACAATCCATAGAGAAGTCCTCTGAAGAATTGAGGAAAAAGGAGTATACATTTCCTACATTCAAGCTATAAAAGACATATGATTGGGCAGTTTATATCAGGGGAAACATCAAGGGAAGAGTGAAACTTTTTTACACAATTAGATTACTCCCACTGGCAGCTTTCAATATGCATCTATTTCCTTTGCCTAAGGATGGAATAAAAACTGTGCCAGGTGCATTCTTTTAGCAGATGATATAGTATTAGTGGATGACATAAAGAAAGGCATTATTGCTAGTTGGAACTTCAAAAGGAGAATGTCGAGGTCAAAAGTAGAAATATTTGATAAGGATTGATCTATGAAACACAAGTTTACTTCAAGGTGAGACTCGATATGGAAAACCTACCAAGGTGCAAGAATTTCAAACATCTTAGATCAATGTTCACAAGGACAGAATGTGATAAAGAACTTACTGAAAGTAAGTGCGTGGATCAAAAAAAAAAAAAAAAAGTGGGTGCATGAAATGGAGAAGTGCCTCAACAATCCTTTGTGTCAGAACTTAGAATATGTTAGAATTTACTATTAGAAAATTCTTTAGGATATGCGATAATATAATTTTTTTAATGTTTTCTAAATAATCCTATATATACATGCAGACAGACCTAACCCTAGTGTGGAACTGTCTCTGCCTTTCATTTCTTACACTATAACATGATATCATAGAATGTTACTTCCTAACCCTTGGCTGCAGCTGCTGCTGCAGGTAATTTTTTCTTCTAGTTGAACATGTGCAGCCCATCTGTGGATAATGTCCCCAATTTTTTCTCAATCTCTTTACGTTAATATCACCATAATCCACAATATGAGCCTCTTCAGGAAATCCTAATTTTGTGAGTTAAGTCTTGTAATTTTCACTTGGTTATCTCTTCATCTCAATGATCAGCTCATGCTTCTGTATACGATGAGTTTTCATCATCTTTGTAATTGTATGATTTTTCCTGTGCAGCCCAACTGTTCGCTAGCACCCTTTGTATAAAGGTTCTACATGCGTGCTTGTTCTATTCTACTGTGCCGCATTCTTCTGTTCATTGATTTCATAGTTGTTCCTGTTCTGTACTAGTTCTGTTCTACTGTCCACTGGTTCTGTGCAGGAAACACATGCTTTTCTTCTATTGTGCTGTGTAGAGGTTATTCCATTGTTGTTCATGAGTTGACCGTGATGTGCTGTGTTCTTCATTGTTCTGGTGATAACTTCTTGTGTTCCTCTATTCCGTGTGTCTTGTGCTTTGGTGCACTAGCAATTATATATTTATTCATGGTTTTTAAATTCATATTTGGTAATCACGTGGTAGAGATAAAGAGGGAGATTAATTTAAGTATTAGCAGTTACATAGGAAGTTTGTTGTAACACATATTCAAAAGGTTACTACTTTTGTTCAATCCGGTAACCACAGTGCCTCTCTCTTAGGGTACTGTCAAGCTAGGGTTTATTAACTTTGGTGCCTCTGACTACAAAACTAGGTTTATAGGTATTCTGTAAAATTGTTAACTAGGTTCTATTGTTCCAGACAATATTTTGTCCAATGGCTCATCTGCGAAGGCTAATCGTGTTGGTTCTACCTTTCTGACATAGACTTTATATCTCTCATCGATTCCTAATGTGCCAAATTTTTTATTTAATCTGCTATTAGTTAATAAGTTCACTCAACAGTATAATTGTTACGAATTATTTTTCTCTACACATTGTGAGTTGCAAGACCTTATTACAAGTGTGGCTATTGGTAAAGGTAGTCATAACTTAAGAGACCTCTACTTAGTTCGATATAAACTCAATCCTATTGTCCATTCCAGAGTCACTTCTACATCACTTGATCTTCCTTATCGGTTGGGGTATCCATCTCCTTCTAATATGAAAGGTAATGTCCGACTCTAACATTTGCTACCGACTTGTTTTGTAGGTCATGTCAATTTGTCAAACACAACAATAAATCATATTCCCTTCACAAAAACCCACATTCCTCTGTCCCTTTTGTGCTTGTATACTCTGATGTCAAGTATCCATGTGCAGTTTTGTCTAAGATGTAGTTTGTTATTTTGCTACTTTTAATGATGATTATTCAAGAGTTACATAGTTATATTTGATAAGAGTAACCTTAAGTTATACACTATTTTCTATGCATTCTAAGCTAAAATTAAAACAAAATTCTCTACTTCTATATGTACTTTATGGAGTGACAATGTTCATGAATATTTTTCTACTTCTTCATCACTCATATCCCAACATGGGCTTCTTCTTGAATCAACTTGTTCCAATATACTTTAATAGAACAAAGTGGTTGAGATGAAGAATAGGCACTTCATAGGGATCACTCGAGCTCTATTATTCCCAATGGGCATTAAAAGACCATTGGGACTTAGGAGTGCTGCAGTATCGACATCTTATTATTTTTAATATCATATGCAATCAACTATTTATTAGGGGGGATTCCTTATCATGTGTTATTTCCTAATAAGTCATTAAATTTTCTTACAACGAAGATCTTTGGATGTGTATGTCATGTCCGCAATATTCGACCTTAGGGGGCAAAAGTTCAACATAAATCTTTTTGGTATATTTTTCCTTAGATATCCTTATACTTACAAAAGGTATGAATATTTCTCTCCAGAATCGGGATGCTTGCTGGTATTCTTTGATCTCAAATCTCATGAGTATACACATTTTTATCTCAACGTATCTTCAACGAGTCCATCGTCAAATATCCCTCCCAAGGATGATATTCTTATATATGAGGCTGCTCATAATGTTATATCTCTTGCAACTTCATCACAAGCCTCCTTGTTCACCCTCAATCAAACATACATTTATGACCCTCATCAAGTGTTTGGATATACTTCGGAGTAGATATGGGGTTGAACACTATTATGCAAGTTATTCCAACTATAAATACTATTATTCCTGATCAAATAACTGATTCATACCTTTCAAATGCTTTAGGAAAGGTTCATTACAACTATGCACAGTATCCATTATCTACCACATTATCGTATACCGATGTTTCATCTTCACATTGAGCTTTATATAAATGCCTTCGACTCGATTAGTTTGCCTCAATCAGTATCCAAAGCTATTTCTCACCCATAGCTGCACACGAACATAATCAGACATTAATCTCTTTACCTCCACGGAAAAAACCTATCGGTTGTAAATAGATTTAAACAGAGAATCAGCCCAGATAGTGCCTTAGCTTGGTGAAAGCACGTCTAGTGGCCAAAGAGTACATTTAGACCTATAAAATAAACTACAAAGACATATTGTTTTTCGTTAAATTTTCTATTAGGTTGTTCATGTCATTAGCTGCTACTCACCATTGAAATTCACACCAATTAAACTCAAAGAATGCCTTCTTATATGGTGATTTTCAGAATGCGGTTTATTTAGAATAATCTCCTTGGTTCTTTGCTTAAGGGGTCTAGACATGTTTACCGGCCAATAAAGTCCTTATATCATTTGAAAAAGTTCCCACAATAGTGGTTTTACATAATCAGTGAAACTGTATTTAAGTTTAGGCTGTGACAATTATCACTACGTGTACTATCGTCACTCTCGTGCTAGGTAGGTGTATTCTCCTAATATATGTGGATAATATTATGATTATTAATAGCGATAATACTAGTATTATGGATTTGAAATCGTTCCTTTGGAGTCAATTTAAAATCAAGTATCTTAGGAGTTTGCATTTTTTTTTTTTTATATTGAGGTTGTTAGGTGTCGTCGTGATATCTTTCGTTTGCAAAGGAAGTGAATTCTGATATGTGGACCCAAAACCGTCTAGTACTCCATGGATCCAAAAGTTATCATCAAATGAGAGGAAGATTTTTGCTGAACAAAAAAAGTACCAACAACTAATTAGTAAAATGAATTACCTTATTGTGACTCATCCAGATGTTGTCCTCACGACTAATGTTGTGAGCCAACATTTCTCACCTCCTCGTGTTCCTTATTAAAAGGATATTATCTATATGATGCAATACAACAAGGATGCACCAAGGTGATGCTTACTTTATAGTGATTATGGTCATAGACAAGTCAATGACATTTCTGATGCTGATTGGACTAAACAGTTGTATGATCGAAAGTCTACCACCGACTATTGCATTTTTGTTAGATTCAATGTTATGTCACGGAAGAGTAAGAAACAAAATTTGGTAGACAGATCAAGTGCAAAATCAGAATATCCTACATTGACATATGCTACCTGTAAATTTATGTGATTTCTGCAACTACTTAAGTCTTTTGGTTGTATGAATTCTAAGCCTTCTAAATTATGGTACAACAATCAAATAGCTATCCATATTACATTAAATCAGATATTTCTCAAGCACACAAATAACATTGAGGTAATTTGTTTCTTTGTTCATAGGAAACTTCAACAATGCATAATTTACATTCATTATGTGAAGACTAGATATCAATTTGCAGACATTTTCATCAAGTCTTGACTATAGTTCAAATTACGAACATTTGTAATAAGTTGGGCATGTCCAACATCTGTATCCCATCTTTAGTGGAAGTACTAGAACATGTTAGAATATACTATTATGACATTCTTTGGGATATACTATAATATATTATTTGGAATTTGGTATTTTTTATATTTGTATATAACTCTTTATATATATATATGAATAAACATAACCCTAGTGTGGACTTTTTTTCTTCTCTTCATCTCTCATACTTTCAATATGTTAAGATTTATGTGTGTCATGCAAGGTGGAATTGGATTTGTGATCATGTCAATGGCAAATATTAAAGTCGAACCAATGGAAGACAAAATGCAAGAGATGCATTTGAAGTGGTTTTGGTCATGTGATACGAATAACATTTCGCGCATGCCAAGGATATGTGAAAGGATGGAAGAAATGCATTATAAAAGAGGTAGATGGAGATGGACGAAATGCTTTAAGCATATCAATAAAGCATGATTTTGTTTATTTATAGCTATCAAATAAAATTTTCCACAATAAAACTGACTGTGGCTTTTACATGTGACAAGGTTTAGTTTGGTTTGCTTTAACGTGTGACCCATTGCAAATGGGTTGAAACACTGGTTTTGCCAGAGGCATCTGTTAGCATAGAGTGGGTAGTTGATTAGTTTTTAAAGCATGAAATGAATTTTTTTTCCTCAAAGTGTGCCAGTTCTAGATTGTCAGAATAGAAGTTTGGGATGTTAAAGCACTTTATGGATCACCAGGAGACAACAGTGCATAAAAAAATGAGGATGTGGAAGAGGCATCTCTTTGACAAGTTTAAGAGATGGTTTAATACCTTGGTTTCTTGGAAAAATCCTAATTCGTGTCCATTTACTGGCAAGCTCTCACATCAACTTTTTAAGTAATGTCTTATGATTGTGCATGGGACAATACCCTTATCATACTAAATTCCAGTTCTCTTGTTTTTATCCCAAGAAAAGGTTGTTTTCTTCCAAAAAAGACTGAATCCAGTAACAACTACTTTTGACAATTGATGCAGGATGGAGCCCTACAAAGAGTAGGTAACTATCTTTAAAAAAAAATATATGGAGGCACTGCATTTGAAATAAGAATATGTAGGGGTGACAAGAGAGCATAAAAAAAGATATTGCACAAAATTAGGGAACAATTGAAAGAAACTGGGGATGAGAGAACAACAAAGGGAGATGAGCATACCAGAATTAGTCAGGACTCTAAAAATTTTCCAAACATCCAATTATTGATAAAAAAACAATTCCACAACTATATACTCTCTAGATTTGACAACCAGACTCCAAAAGGTATTCTAATCAAACAAGAAAATAGAATATTAGCCGAAATCTGATTAAGACTCTCCCAGACAACTTATAGTGTCCCATATCACATTGCTACCACTATTATATTGGCCCAAGATAAATAGAGGAATCCCAGTGTACCGGGCCACCCTTTTTGAATCTTGTAGCAATATGATGAGGTAGTAGTGCATTTATACAGGCCACTCTGAGTTGCCTGAGAGAGCTTTAGCACATTCCTATTAATGTTTGATTTTCTAGCTTGCTAAAACATACATGTTTAAAAAATAATATCAACATAATCCAAGACATCCCAAATTCACTCTCTTTGCCTATCCTTGGAATCCGTCCCTCTACCACAGTGAGAAGGATCAATTAGATTTAAAAAATAATGATCCACATTCAAGAATCCCAAAATAAGGTTCTGCATTCTTTATCTGGACCATATTCTCATTTTGCAAATCAATCAACTCAAATAATATAATTCAACATAATTTCTTTTTATTATGAAATATGCATGAAAGTTTCAGACTCTGTATTGGTTTCTAAGATAGTATACTTTGTACAACTCTGAAAGACTATGATTATATAATAAATATCTACTTAGCGAAAAGTTAGAATCTAGTCCTGGCTCAAGTTACATAAAATGAAACAAAACAAGATGGCATAACTATAAATTACCTCCTTTGGGAGGATATCTGCAGATACTTTAAGAGTTTGTGCATCTTTGTAGTCATCAAACAAGCTATCCAGAGAATCTGATGATGCAGGTTTTGGTATTTGAAGTGCCTGTTCCAAATCAGTTCCCAAGCAATATAGCCTCAACTAAAGTTTGGCGTCCATAGTCAATGATATGACATAACATAACAGAAAATCATTAGGTTTTAGAGAACTGGACAATGACTGTGGATGCAACCTTGGAGTGAAAGCACAGTCATAGTCGTGGTCATAGTTGCAGTGCAGTAGAAGCCAGGGGTCTGCCATGGCCATTGCACCTGGGGTGCAGTTTGGAGTCCAAAATGATCTTGATGCTTACATTTGCAAGTATTATCGACAATATTAGAAATCTGAAAGGATTTTAATTGTTTCCACATAGGGAAATTTGAATAACACAAATTTTGCATAAACGAACTAGATGAATCTTTACATTATAGAAGGGATATGTACTGACTACTGTGTACTGACCAAATGCAACATAAGAAACCCTTACGTAACTACCATATCTTCATGTAACAGCCAATACCATTACAGAATGATGTTTACCCCAAAAAATACCATTTGATATAATTATAGACCATTATGAAAATTTCAGTAACGTGTCAGACCAATACCTATCATCTTTGTCAAAATCTGACACATATTAACTGATAATACACATATTGGCCTATATTTTTTCCTTGATGCAATCAGAGAAGCTAAGAAGCTCCATCCTTCTCTTTTCAACTCCTCAACAGGAATTGAAAATCTAGGACAGTTCATTTCTAGTTAACTGGGTCTCATTTCTGAGATACTATTTCAACGAAGTAAAAAACTGTTTCCAATTCAAACAAACTACATAGGAAACACGTTTTAGTTGTCTCCATGAATTTTGCCTAACAAATAAAGACTTGTTTTCAACAGTTTTCTTTGAGGCTATAATACAATCACATTGCTGCATCATTGCTGCAATAATTAAAGTCAATTTATCTACCTTCAACAATAACTCAAAAAAAATATGTTTGTGAATAGTTAATTTGACAATAAAATCACATTGCTGCATCATTCATAATTCACTCAGCCATTGGAGTTGGAGAATAACTTTCATTGAACAGCCAGGGCATGATTTGCTAATAACTAGCAAATTTCAGAATCACAGGTCAGAAGGTTAATATAATGATGACAATTCTAGACCAGGTAACGTAAGAGCAGTGGGAAATATTAATGAAAATAAATGAGAATCTTTTAATTTTTAAATTTTTATGCAAGTAAAAAGCATGTAATGTATGTTTGAACTCCTCTCCAAATTTCCAAATTGGATAAGTTTCCAACGTTCACTACAAATGAATATTTTTCTCCAAATTTCTATCAACAAATGTAGCAGAAAAAAAGAAAAACTCTTCTTGCAAATCAATAAATAACAAGTGACTGTCAATAGAGCTGGGAAATCCAACACAGTCATAAGCTTAGAGTAAAAACTGCCAATGATATTAAAGATTTTTACGGATTAGTGAATGAAGTAACAAAATTATGAATAAAAGACTGCAACGATTTTCCTTGTTCTTGGCTACAGGGGCTCAGTGAATCAAAGATAAAAGTCACAATTCACTAGGAAGTACAAAATTAGGGATGAAAGCAAAGGCAGGATAATCTATTGGACATCAAATGTCTAACTAAAGTGACCTTCATCTACTGTCTACACTCAGTAGCATTCATCTAAGTTCAATGCTGAGATCAGGAACTTTTGCAATTTACAATGAATCTCAAGGAAAGCATGCAAACATAGTCTATGAAACGGAGGCGTGGTCACTATATAATAACAGCAACAAATCTCATTGTCAAAGAAGGCCGAATTGAGCACACCCATGCACAATATACAGTTGATGATTAGAAGGGGAAAAAAGCAAAGATAGGATAATGAAGAAAAGTGTTATTGTGGTAAATACCCAGCATCATAGAAAGACAATCTTTGATTACCACACTAAACACTTCGTAGCTAATTGGAATGGGTTACGATTGCATGGATTTTTGCTTCCATTCAACCCTATTCTTGGCCATATCTTCTACTAGCTCCAATTATGCACTATCACTTCTAATCACAGATGCAAATATCAACTGATATGATATATATCAGCCGATATATACTAGTATCAATACCCTCCAATACTAATATTTTCAGATATCATGACAGAATCACGATATATTTTTGAAACGGCCAACAAAGGTAATAAATCAGCCAATAATCAAAATATCAACTGATAAGGCCGATACAAGTCTTTTATCTTATAGTTTTCAAAATTGTTTTTTCCGGCTGATATGTATTGTTCAATACCAATACGACTGGGACTGATGCCGATACCAACATTTTCATCCATGCTTCCGATAGCTTTTACAATACTCTTCTTTCATGTTCCTCTTTCTTTTCTTACAAAAGCTTCCACATCTCCTAGCAAGGCAACTTGTGGCCTTTGTTTCACATCACCAAACCACCTCAAACATGTCACATACATTTTATATTCCATAAGTGTCACCCTAGCTTGCTACAATATAACAATATTACATATTCTATTTTTCAAACACCATTTTTCTTAAGTTCATTGGTATTACATATTCTATTTTTTTTGAAGACAAATCCGACTCCATCTTTATATCCGCCACCATCATTTTTCGAACATGTTGGTACTTAAGCTCTCAACACTCCATTCCATACAATATGGTTGGCCTAACAACCATCTAACAATATTTTCTTTTTAAGTTTGAGCAATATTTTAGATCACACACTCTCTATAACAAGTCTTCACTTCATCAAATATGCTTTGATCTTGTCAATAATATCCATATCAATCGACACTATCATAAATTTAGAATCTAGATAATTTATCAATTTTTCTCTAGCAATAAAACTTTACAAGTAGAGAACTCTCCAACGACAAAAACCTCATGTCTCAAATCCATCCCAAAAGATTCAACAAAGTTTTACAATATCTTCCAACTACCAAAAGCAACCTCTTTTACACAAATAAGTATAAAACCCCCCAACTTAGGCAGAGTTTTAAGGCAATATCTAATTACATCAAAAGTACAAATGAGTTTCAAAAAAACCCATTTTCATCTCAGAGAGTTGGATGATACAAGAAAATGTGTAGTGACGATATTGTTCAGTAGTAACCAATGGTATTCCTACCAATCCATCATGGCTTACTTTGGACCACATATAGAGGGAAAAGACTTTTCTCAGGAAGTAACTGTGGAAAAAAGTCAAAAAAAAAAAAGTTTCTTGAAGTTTGCCCCTAAGGACATCTTGAGGCAGCAACTAGCATACTGCTAAAAATACTGATTCCAAATCGTGTTAATCAGACTCAGTTCCCAGTGATGTTTGCTAGTATATATCCTTATGTTAGATTCAACAACTTTCCAAAAATATTTTAGAGATGTTTCACTAAATTAAGAGTCAAGTGCCAAGTGTGTATAACATTGGTACTTTTGAGTCAATGAAACTATAACTGCAATGGTGACTTATTAAAACAAATTAAAAATATGTTAAAAAGATGTCCTCCAACTGCCACCAATTGCTTGCATTTAAACTATTCCCAAGTTCAAACACCTAACAAGAGCTAACATTACATCACATAAACAAAATGAAGCAGCTTACTTTTTTTGGATGGCTATCTGCACCACATCTTGTAGAAATAGGATCATTCTTGGTCTCATCAAGTAAGGCACCCACAGAATCAGAAGATTCAGAATTTGACTTTTGAGGAGCCTGTAGAACAAGAGATTAAAACAATTGTAGCATGTGTAGTATCTATTACATCGTAATATGGTCTCTAGAAAGGGTTAAAAGTATGTTCTCTTATCCCTACTTTGCAAAGAAGTTTCAACTCATGACCTCCAAGCAAGATAGAGAGGGTCTCACCATTGCACCAAGGCTTACCCTCTTAACGATATTATATGATAATGATGTTGAAATGCAATGGAATATAATGGCTGCACAAACTTCTGTCAACAACTACTTAATCCTCATACTTATCCCTAGAGTTGACATTGTAAAGAAGAAATTGTTTGTTCAATATTCTTCCCACGCAGTTACGTATCCAAGAATGTGACTGATATTCGTTATACAGCAAATTAAGTAGGCAAGCATTACTGTTGTCTGTAACTTGTACAACACTAGGTGCAACCATGTCATATTGCAAAACTATAGAATTCATGCCTAACATGTAAACAACACAAGCCACAATAACAAGTTCGAACTTCATCGAAGGCCTGACATTTAAAGATCCATGATGCAGGATGCCATGATCGATAAAGTAACAAGACCTATTTCACAGATTCCCCTAAAATAAACCCCTCAAACAACATTAGATGCCAATCATATATAAGCATTTGGAAAGCAAGAGAAACAATCAAACAAACCAAATTTTCAATACTACCAGTTCCTTGATAAATAACTCTCCCTTCTTAAATATTGCCCACTAAAGAACCACTAGCACATCAACTATGAAGGAAAAAACTTTCTGAAAGTAGTAAAGATTACAGTGACAGCCGAAAACTATAGAATCAATGATTAAAGATTTCAGTGACAGCCGAAAACTCCAATGAGGCTCTGAGTATAAGTGGGCGCAATCATCAGCTTTCCCCACCCCCACCTTCCTGTTTCGAAAAAAAACTTCCTCTTATAAAATGGGAGAATTAGAAACTAGGGGACTGTGACATGTGGGAAAATAGGAGAGGATGCACAGCTCTTTGCAAGCTATCAAAACAACAAGTAAACATGAATAACTTACTAGGGAGGCGCAAGGAAATCTTTTGGGATAATAAAGTCACTAGGTGCAGTATCATAACCATGACTCACGTAAATTACTTGGGATTTCAACTTTCACCTTAAATTTCAGCATAGAACTCCTATGATGATGCACTAACCAGATAAGCATGAATTCTGAAAAAGCCAACCTCAACAACTCTCTCTCTTATCTTTTGACCCCATTTGTATATTCATCATAGAGAGTGAGAAATGATTTGCAAAACATCAAAGTCACTAGGTGTGAGGTGTGATTAAGCTAGAGGATCTTAAGAAACTAGAAGATTGAGTTGTAAAGCGCTTGATGAAGCCTTGTGAGGAGTTTGAGGACCATCAAGGTTCTTGAGGAGAACTTGGTTTCTCTCTTTGGCTGAACAAGTTAAGAAAACTCTAGACATGACAGCATGGCACCTTTAAGTAGTGCAGTACGAGCTACTTCGAGGCCCAAACCACTACAAATACAGTTTGCAATTCTCTTTCTCTTCCACTCTTTTACTATAAGTTCTTTATTGCAGTTATTTAACTGTCACACTGCTTGAGCACTTAGCAACAAATTACTTGTGTTTTAATTTGAGCTTTGAACTTGGAAATAAAAAGAGGGAGTACATCTGCCATACTTAATGCAAACAATTTTCTAAAAAATTACTAATTGCATCATATTTTCTTCAATATTGTATTAAAGAACCACAATTCATACATCTTTCCTTAAACCATACATGGAGAAATTCTGTCTTTGTAGTGATTGGGCTGGAACACACGTCAAGCTATTGCATACCCATTGTGGAGGGGGGATTCAAGCCTTGGATCAGATTTGGTGGTCATTGTCTAGACTTGCCAGTGTGGAAGAATCCCAGGTGTTGCATGTCACTCCTTTGCCCGCGGAAGGGTGATGACTGGTACTTAAGAGACCATTGGTTTCCTTTTACACTCAATTGTAAGAGGCCATTGATTTTTCTCTGTGGCGACCTAGACTAGTAATCTACCGCCACCAAATTGTCAAACTGAAAAGCCCAAAAATTTTATGCTCTAATATCACAACTATCATGACCCAAGGCCAGTCCAACTGCCTCTGCGTCGCAATGTGGAAACACAATTTGTCAAATTAAAATATCATCATCAAAACCATGATAAAACCATCCAACAACAAAAATTTAAACCCAAATACAAGGTCTAATGGGAACATAAAACCCCAAAACAAAAATTTCCATGGTCCAACAGCCATAAAACAATCATAAAATAGTAACTAGTCCAGCGATTAAGCAAAAATCATCAACTAAAAAATAAGCAAGAAAATCCACTACGAGACTCTCATATCCAAGCCACGAGTAAGCCATCAACGCTTTGAGATAAGCCTCCAAGCAACATGTACCATACTTTGAAAGGAAAAAGAATAGAAAGAGTAAGTCGAATGTCCCATAAGTAATTCATAATCAAAGTCAACTACAGCAAAAGTTAATAAATAATCCAACGAATTCATATGTTACAAGGTTGCTCAAAAGCACAATATGACAAAATACAACATATAAAGCAATATAGCAACTCCAAGATATCTCAAAACTAAATATCAACAATATTACACTAGGACAACACAGGATATCAATAAACTCGATATGATCACAACAGATCAACACAAGATCTCAAAGAACTAGACATAATCTCAACAAATCGGCACAAGATCTTATTAAACTGAATTCTAGATAATCTCATCACAAATGAAGTCTCAATATATCTCAATAGATATCAATGAACTTCCTCGGATTTCTACAAAATTCCTTATCAACACAAGGTCTAGCCAAAAGCGAAGTGAAATATCAACAAAATCTCTGCGAATTATATTCCGCCACTATGAACAAAATGCTAACGTATTCCAATCCCATCAATAGGGTAAGTCACATAAGGTTACTCGGCATCTGCAATTTGGCATGCTACCACGGAAGACTCCAGGACTCCCCTCTACCACTCAAAGTAGTACGAAGAGCATCCCTAGCACCCATGGCATGCCCATGTCCCAATCCAATGTCCTTTGCCCAATATCCAAAGTTATCACATTACAATATCCATAAGGCTATAAGCATCCCTAATCAAAACAACAAAAGACATCACAACCTTGGAAATGGAATAGTCAGATGTGGACTATCATAAGATTTATCGGAGCAATACATCCAGATGCCCTAGTGTTTACCAAAGGAGTAACCAATGAATTAAATAATGAATGATAGAGGAACCAATATGTGAGTATGTAAGCACCCCTGTTTGTCCACACCCTACTAAGGCTTGCCAAAATCCTCTAACACTCATCATAACCCTAGAACAACCTTCTATAGGCCTCAAAATTAACATAGCAACAAATGTTTCTATTCTGCCACTAGCATTTGAGTGCTGGATCAAGCATCAGTGTCCCAAAAATTGGCATCCCAACAGTTTTCAAATGCTGATTCCTATGCCACAAACCAGAAGCTACATCGAAGCTTTCTAATCACATCCAAATCCATGTTCTCATCAACTAAAATTATTTAACAGCTCAAATCCGGTACAATCAAAGTCTTTATGCTCTAAAACTCACATGCAACGTGCCGTCCACATTGTTAAAGGCACATGCCAAGTGCAACTAAGCGTGCCTAGGCACCAGGCTCAAAGCCTAGCACTTAAGCATACCTAGGCGAAGCTCATGCCTAAGCTCTAAGGCGCAAGCCCTTTTAGGCTCAAGGTGGACGTATTTTGTGCATCATAGATTTTTTTTTCTAAATACAATTTAATTCTTGTGCCTCATAGATTTCTTTTTTTTTTTCAAAAGAATTAGATTGTATCATTTTAAATTACCCATTATATTTAATTATTACTTTCAATATAAACTTGATATCGGTGAAATTGGGATCAATAAAAAAAATAAGTTACTAATTAAAAGAATAAATGAATATTATGATGGAAATAATAAATTTGCAATTAAGGATAATTCTTTGACAAAGGATTACGTATCAAAATTATTGAATTAAATAATCCTACACGTTACACTAAACTGAGAAATAGTATAAACTTTGAATAATATGTACATCTAGGGCTACTCTATTCGAGTTTATAAATGATGAAAATTTTAACTTAAAGAAACAGAGAAAATTACAGTTGACATTCAATCCTATAGGCAATGGCAGGAGTAGATGCTAATGATAAATATTACTATTTGCTATGAGTATCTTGGTAATAATATTTTCAATTTGCTAATGAATTGTATTGCTCTTGGGCATTTGTAATGAGCTATATACTTAACAAGTTGTCATATTTTATGTTATTAGTTAAACTATGATTAATTATTATCAAAAATATTTTTTGATGTTTATTACTACTTCAATAATTGGAATTCCTCACTAGAAAATCCTATAAGCATATTTAATAAATGAGCATCTCACTTCTATCAGGCTTTTTTGCGCCCCTCGATACCACAATAATATTATTAGGCTGATACAATCGATATATCGGCCGATATGACCTTTTTAATTTATAATTTTTATAATTTTTTCATCTGATATATCCAATACCAAGACATATTATTCGATATGTCCAATACCGATATAATCGCGACCGATACTGATACCTATATTATCATCCATGGGTCTGCACCTATGCCTTATGCTCTGGGCCTATGAACCCTTTGCACTTTAATATGCCTAATGCTTTTAGCAACACTGTGTGCACTTATTCACTACTCAAGCATGGCATTCAAACAGCATTCAAATGCTACTCCAATGTTACTTTTCTAAAGCTTCACATTTGAAAGCTAATCAAACATCACCTTAAACACCACAAAGAAAAATCACATAATCAAGCCATATACGAATCAAACATGGATAAACATCCATTACTAACATGCATAACTAGATTCCTCAAGAAAAACAAGAAAGGTAACAGATTTATACCAAAAGGTCAGGAATCAATAACAAGAATATCCATGGATTTACTTACCTTATTCTTCTTCTTTCTCTTTCTCTGGCCAATTTGTTGTTCCCAAAATTTTCCTCTCCTCAAGATTACAATGACATACATAAAAGAAAGGGGGGAATCCCTAGTCTCCCCCCACCCCCCGGGAAAAACAAACCCCTAGGGTTTAGCCGGCCAAAAACATCCCATTTCTATATTTGCTTCTTTCCAAAATAGTCACTCAATATTTTTGGTTACCCTTCCTTCTAATATGACAGCCGGCCTGATGCACTTGTTATTTTCAGAAATCTTGCAAAATATATGCCTCAATTGCAACTAAAGATAGCCAACCACCAAAATTTTCTTACCATAAAAATTATTCCTTATATTGCTTCAAAAAAAAATAGTACACCCAATATTTCCTGATTTGATCAACCATCCGGCCACTCAATTTTCTACAATTCCTGAAATATATTTACCAAAATACAAGTCTTAATTTATCCTAGAAATTTCAGCCAAATTGATCCAAATGAAAATTTTGATCTCACATGCCCAATTTTCTGTAATCCACAATATTGGTTATAAATCCACAAAAAATTTAACCCAAATTGCCAAATAATTACATAACTAAATCATGCAAAGAATGGGCCACAAATCGGGAAACGAAACATCGGGATGTTACATTTACAGACAACTTAATCCACCCCCTCATCTTGAGTCCACTAGGCAATAAATGCAAAAAGCATGTTATCTTATATTAATTGCACATCAACAAGGGTTCTTTTAGGATTTGGAAAAAGAACAAGAGAACAGAGAGAAAAAATCAATAGAGAACAAAACTATGAAAGTAGAAGCTTTGGAGGAAAATTTCGCAAGGAAATCTATATTTCAGCATTCATATATAAGATTACACAGAATGGTCTTTATAGACTAGTTGTTACTACAAGTCAATTTATTCAAAATACAGGTGGCTAATTTGTAGCCACAAATGAATTAACAACCTAACTAACAGATCTTACTTTAACACCCATTGAGTTGTTGCTGGCCTTGTGTCTCAAACTGCTATTGCTAAATTGGCTCTGTTATATCACCATCTTGCTGTTCTATCTTTACTGATGCTTGTCAGCTGAAATGGATGCTTCCAAGTGGGCTGAATCTGTAGAATTATTGCTGTGCTGCAGTCATTAGCAAGGGAGGACATGACAACTACTGCGCAGGTGGACAGCATCCTTGTCCTCAATTATGGAAATTATTTGAGAATGAAATCAGTATCGTCCCAAGTAGCATCAGTTGAGGAAGGCCTGACCAATGGATCGATACCTGTGGGACTATCATCTCCTTTCTGTTAATAGATTTAGTATCTAGAATTGGTTGAGGACAGTTGAGGAAGGAAGGTGGCAGATGAGAATGTCAAGCAATCTGTGGGCTGATAGTCTTATTGAGTAATGAAACATGAAATTTTGGATGGTTCCTGCAATCTGTTAGCAAGGTAAGCCAATAAGCAAATTCTCCAACCCATTCCTCAATTGGAAATGGCCCATAACACTGAAAGGAAAGTTTCATACTATTCCTGATAGACAATGAGGATTGTCTATATAGTTGGAGCTTTGAGTATGCAAGATCTCCCCACTGCAAAGCTTCTCTCAAATCTTTTCTTATTGGCATAGGTGGACATTCTGCTTTGAACCAGGGTCAATTGTTCTTTGAGGAATTGGTAAAAGGCATGTATTTCCAGTGAAATTGACTCTGCAACAACTTAGTTGGCTTGAGTAGTGTAACATTCCAAATGAGGAAAGCCATACAAAGCCTAGAATGTAGTCATTCTGAAAGTAGTGCAAAATGTGATATTATACCACCATTTGGCAAACGATAACTATTGTTTCCATTCCTTTGGTTGTGACATGTCATACACCAGAAGTAAGTTTCCAAACATTGATTTACCTTTCAGATTGATCATCTATTTGAGAAAGAAGAGGAATGCATGTGAAGTTTGGAACCCAACACTTTGAATAGACCTTGCCAAAACAAGCTGGTAAAAACATTGTCCCAACTAGTGACAACTGAAGATCTACGAATAGTTGAGCCACAGCAGAAGCAGTAAAGAGATGAATCAAGGGAATGAAATGTGCATGTTTGGTGAAACAATCAACCACCACCAAAATTGTAGTGTTCCTCTATGATTTGGCAATCCTTCAATGAAATCCCTGGTGATATGGGACCATGGTTATAATGGAATATGAAGTGCATGAAGGAGATCCAGATACAGCACTATCTCATGTTTACTTCTTTGACAAATATCACAACCTGATAAGAAGTTATAAGCTGCACGTTTGAGTTCAGGCCTACAAAACAATCTTTGCACCCTGGTATAGTACCTACAATGTCAGAATGGCCACCTACTGCCGAGCAATGAAGAGAAGACAGAACTGTGGTTTTGAGATCCGTATTAGAGACCACATAAATATCCTTGTGATACCACAGGAGACCAGGACAGAAAGAAAAGGGGATTTTGACTTTGAATTCACTGACAAACTAGCTATCAGTTCAATAGCAAAATGATCATCATCATAAGACATAATCAAATCATGTATCCATGATGGAGTAACAGTTGTGATGGCCTCACAATGAGTTGAAACAGGAACATCCTCATAGATCGATTGCCTAGAAACAGCATCAGCCACCACATTATCAGCATCCTTCGCATATTGAATTGTATATTGTTGGCCTAAAAGCCTCGTTAGGCACTTTTTCCATAAAATAGTAGTCATTTGCTGTTCAAGGAGACATTTGAGACTGCAGTGATAAGTTGCACTGATAAATGGTCCACCTTGTAAGTAATGCCTCAACTTCTGGATAATAAATAACTATCAATTCCATATCATAAATGGTTAAGTCCTTTGCTCTTTGTCCCAAAAGGCTTACTGAGAAAAGCCAAAGGCATGTGGTTCTGCATCAAGACAGCTCCCACCCCCTGAGCTCAAGAATCCGTTTCCAAAACCAAAGGTTTGGGAAATCACGAGTGCTAAGAGCAGAGCTTGTGGCATTCATATGTCAGCAAAAGGAATCCTTCTTAAGAAGATCCGCTACGGACTAGCAAATAGATCCATAACAAGGGACGAATTTTCTATAATATCGCGTGAGACCCAAGAATCCCCTTAAAGCTTTCGGTGATTTATGAGCAGGCCAGGAAATCAGGGCAGCAACTTTAGAAGGATTAGTAGCAACTCCACCTTTGGTAACAATGTGACCAAGGTATTCCACATGTGCTCGGCCAAAGGAGCATTTTGAAAGGATATCAAAAAGTTGATGTTGCCTCAAGATCTGAGAAATAGCTAGGTGTGTGACATGAGAATCAAGAGAAGGGCTGTAGACCAAGATATCATCAAAGAAAAAGAGAAGGAATTTTCTTAAGAATGGTTCAAAAATAAGTTTCTTTAGATATTGAGATGTGGCTAGATTGGTTAGTCCAAAGGGCATTTACTATTGATTCCTAATAAACATGATGTGTTATAAATGCTTTTTTCGTTATGTCATTGGGATGCATCCGAATTCGATGAAAGTCAACTCAAAGATCAAGTTTTGAAAATAAACAGCCCCATGAAGTAAGAGTTGACACAGATTAGTCTGGTGCATATTAGAGGATAATCTACAACCAAATTGCATATTGTAGTCTGGATGTTTAACAAACCAAACCAATCCGTCAGTTGAGATAAACCGCCCAACTATCAATGTACAGGTTTGTCTGGTTTGGACGGTTTATACAATTCATAATACTAAACTCAATCTAAAAATTATTTGATTAATTTTGCACATTATATATAAAAATCAAAGTAATAAGCAATAATATTAGCACAATAATAACAATAATAATATTTCAAGCACGTTCCAACATAACAAAACAAATGTTGCAAAAATTAATAACAAAGAAATCCAAAACGACATGGTAAGGGATAACAATTAATCCCAAACAAGAATTGATCCAATGTAAAATTTGAACTTGGTCCATAGTACTTCGATGAGAAATATATATATAAGATACAATTTAACAAGTAGCATTATATTAAAATAATGTAAATATTGCTTGATATAATTTATTTAAACTTTTAACATTATCCAAAGCCTCTGTAATAATATGACAATTGTTTGAAATGAGACTAATTTCGATAACAAATAAGATCCTCTAATATTAGGTGATCACACTTGAAGCAACCAAAAATTCAACCATTTGCATGAAAAGGTAAGTCACAAATCGGATTGGTTTGGTTCGGTTTAGGTTTTTAAACCGCAACAAAATAGAGTATATATCAAACTGTCATTTGCAGTTTTGGTTAGCTTATATTACGCGGTTTGAAAAACATTTCTTCACTCCCTACCATGATGTTCATCTAGAAGGTCATCAATTACAAAAATAGGAAATTTGTTCTTGAAGGTGAGACTGTTGAGTTGTCTATAGTATATACAAAATCTGCAAGTGTTGACCTTTTTGACCAAAAGGTCTAGGAATGCAAATAGGCTGGAGCTAGGTTGGATGATGGGTATCTAAACAATTTCTTTAACTATTTTCCCAATTTCGATAAGGTCTAATATTGACAGGTTGTGAGCAGTGAGCAGTATGATTATGTGGTCATGTGATCTAGGTGGAAGAAAGCCCTGTGGTTCAGAGAAATTTCCCTGGAAAGTTCGTAATTGGTCATGATATGATGAAATGGAGTGAAAGTGAGCTACAGGTCTTTCATTGGATGATAAAAGCTTGTGTAAACTAGTTCTAGAAATACGGACAGTTGAGCATGGTCAATAATGCATTGTAGCTGGATCTATTAAAACTACGTGTCCTTCTAAAATGTGACCATGGATGAAAAAATCAGTATCAATATCGGTCATAGTCGTATCAATATTGAACATATTGAACAATACATATCGGCATCAAATAATATCGAACAGGAAAAAGATTATAAAAATCGTAAGTTGACAAGGCCGTATCAACCAATATTTATATCCATGAGACTTTTTAAGTTGAAAATGATTGGAATATAAAGCTTCATCTAGTCGACTCCCAACACCATATTACAGCTTCCCATTGTAACAGCCTCAGATTACTGGTAGTCAAGGCCTTGCATATGCCAAATGAAGCATTTGCAAATAGTTTGGCTAACCATTTTAGTTCCAGCAGCAATGGTGACAGTTAAGGGCAAAGTTGAATGATTTCATGACGGACAGCAGCTGCCACCTCTGGATCAAAGAAATTATGAATGTTTCTACTATCATTAGGGATGGAAATGGGGTATAGCAACACTTCATCTTTGCTTCATATAGTGCTGAGAGAAAGGTTGGATGAAATAACATGAACAGGTAACTCAACTGGTTCTCCAAAAATGTCCTCACTTCTCAAGTCTCCTCCTATAAATCTGGTTCTACGATAGACATGGCATTCAAGTGCATTTATTTACATCTAATGCCTGGTAAAAACTTCTCATTGCATTTAAAACATAATCCCATTGGGTTCTTTTAGTCTAAGGTCAAGGTTAGTGTCTGCTGAAGTGAAGGTTCAGAAACAGTTGATTCCTGAGGTGGAATTGAGAAGGGGAACGCAGGTTCATTTGTGGAAGAGGAGGTGTTTTAAACAGAGGAAGATCTGGTAGTAGGCATTATTTTCTTCAGCAAATCTTCCAAAGATATTTCCTGCAGCTTTGCAATTTCAAAGGCTCAAGCCAAGGCTTATGGCTGGATAATTTGGACCATAGATCTGAGTTCCTCCTTAAGGCTACCAATGAAACTAGAAACATAATATGATTCAGATAAGTTAGGATTGATGTATAGCATGTGGAATTTCAGCTCTTCAAACTATTCTTGATATTCAAGAACCATATTTTCATGGTTCAGTTTACTGAATTCTTGAACCACATCATTAATTGTTTGATCACAAAATTGCCAGCAAACATCATCCTTAAAAACAAACAAGGAACAAATCCTCGTGCAACACATATCCGTGGTACCAGACTTCAGCCCAGCCCTCCAGAATCACGGAAGTAACATCCATCTGTTGTCTATTAGGAACCTTGCAAATCATGAAGTACATCATGCATTTTCTGATCCAACCACGTGGATTGTCTCCATGGGGAAAATAAAGTTTATGCAGGAAAGAATGACCTCTCTGGGAGTCATGGTCACCAATTTCTAGAACTCCAACTGTAAATACCAAAGGTCTATCCGGGGCCATATCAGGAGCTGCAGTGACACGAGAAGCAACCTTATTGCTATACTTCAGAATGTTTACTCTGGAATTTGCTTGTAGAGACATTCGATTAAAGAAATCGTCCATTGTGTTGATAATGGATTGGTGAAAAGCCTGATTCTGTTCTTATAGGGAATTGACAATGTTGGCTTGAAAAGTAGCTAAATCATCCTTGATGGACTGTAGCTATGCCTGAGTTGCTGCTTGCCATTGTTCCAATTGCTCATCCATCTTTCTGGTTCTTTTCATGGAAGAAGTGAAAACTGAAGTGAATTTGAATGTGGAGGGATCAGGATTCGTGGAAGAGAAGTGAATCCGATACCAACTGTTAGATACTAATTGGAATTAGTACACTAACACTAACACAGGTTCTGTCAGAATTCAGAAGAAGAACGAGAGAAAACACAAAGAAGAAATCAAGAGAGAGAGAACAGAGAAAGTACCAGAAATTTGGGAGAGAAATTTCAGAAGAAAATCCATATTTCACCATCCATATACTGGTATGGTTTTTCATATGTATGATTATACTGATATGGCCTTTTATAGACTAGTTTGTACTTCAATTCGGTTTGTTTAAAATACAGGTGCTTTTTTGTAGCCACAAATGAATAATGACCTAACCAACAGATCTAACTTTGACACACATTGAGTTGTTGCTGGCCTTGTGTCTAAGGCTGTTATTGCTGAATTGGCTCAGTTATATCACCATCTTGCTGATCTGTCTTTACTGGCTTGGCAAGTTCTCAACTGATGCTTGTTGGCTGAACTGGATGCTTCCATGTGAGCTGAATATGTAGTCTTACTCCTGTATTACTGTCATTAGTAAGGAAGATGACACATATTTGGATAATAAATCATGTTCAGGACAAATGCACTCTTCACCAAGAACAAACTGCTTAAATGGAAATTCATCACTCAAATAAAAGGTCGCCTGTGACGGTAATTGGAGAGCCATTGGCAAAAACTTGGATACTCTGATGCAAACATTGCAAGCAGAATGTGCAGTGTGCTCTGGACATGTGGTATAGCATGGCCTATCCCAAAACATGATTTTGGTTGGGAGTGATTAATAATGATTTAAGGTTAAAATATCTTTAAAGAATATGCGGGGAGAGAATCTCACTAGTTCTCTAGGAAGTTTTGCATTGAGAGACATTATTAGATACACAGCACAGAATTGGGTATGAGTGTCATTTTCAAATTAGAAACATTGATCAAAATATTAGCCAACATGCATCAGTCAAAAGAGATCACAATAACATAAAATCAGCAAAATATAACAGCTGATATGTATTGATCACTTTTTTGACATCTTAGAGGCCTAAATCCACATGTTTAGTGTCCTTTCAGGATATTTCTTATAATGACAATCAAGCAAAATTTGATAAAATAACTAAAACTCTTCAAATATATAAATGTTGTACCTATAAAAGGACAGAGGAAAAGAAAAAATAAATATCTCACTTTAGTATGTTCCATCATTATCGTAGACTTACCTTACATCAATATGGATCGTCTCGTGAAATATTTGGCCAAGAGGATCAAATTTTAATATATTATCTAAATTTCAATGTGGTCAAGGAAATAAAAGGAATCTTGCATCCACATCATCATCCATAGGACCCATACTAACATGTATCGCCCAATATGGCACATTTCGATAAGGCCACGATAGAGGCCGATACCGTTATTTTAATACATAATTCCAAAGCTGGATGCTTGCATAAAAGACCTTTATTTTCCTTCTTCAACTAATACGACATTTTTGCCCAAAACCTGCCCCCAAGGAGGGATTGCAAATATATGATTACATATTTAATTACGAAAGGGAATGGAATACTAACTCTTTTCTACTTGTCCTCTATGGATTTTGTGCATAGTTTGCTTATTTAATGTCTCTTTAGTCTTTATGTCTCTCACAGAAAGGGCAGTACCCCCTTTTTAAGTCGCAAATTAATAGACTGGGGAAATATGAACAAAAGGCAGCAGAATACCACTTTCTAGGCCCATATAAGCTACCATTTTTTAGTTCAAAAACCTTAAAAAAACAAGGATATAGCTAGGAAGAAGAGAAGAAGCAAATCTTCATCAAGACCCAAACATGACTTTAGAACTTCTGTAGTCAACCAACATGAAGATGTAGGATTATAAGAAATGCTTACAGAATATGCAAACAGAGCCTCCAACAACAACTCAACATCATCTTCACCTGTGAGTTATAAGATAATTAAATCATCAACTTCTAGGTAGAATGACTACATAGTTGTTCATGCTTAGCAATTAGGGTATCCTTTTTCTATTTGAACAAATAACTTTCTACCCAGTCTCCAAAATAGATCAAGGAGATAGCCTAGGCATAAGATACCTTTTTCTTTGATCACTTTTTCTACCAGAAAAGGTGAAAATCCCATTCCAATCAGAGACGACCTCAAATTCGTCCCAGATGAGCTGGCAACATCATCCTGGCATCAGATAAATCAAGAGGCTAAAAAGGCAGCAAAAGTTTCTCATGCAAAATATTATGATCTTTAGTTCCTTGAAAATTCCACTTGCACTGCAGAAACAAAAACAAAACAATGCATATATAACCTTTGGAGCCACCTACATTAGCATGTGAAATTAATTAAAGCTTAATGCTCCAACAGATTGAGAAGATGTTATCTAATTTCGGACTAATGAAACTTTGCTATATACATAAAAATCAAAAACAAAAAAAAAAGAAAGGACAGGAAAAAAATAAAAAGCGGAAAACATGTCTACAGACTAGTCAGTGATTAGGTAACGATAATAATAAGTAAAAGAAATAGACAATAAGAATGGCATGAACAAAACCGCTACAAAAATTTAATATTCCAATATTGACGCCAAAGCAATAGCATTCATGCCTCACCTTCCAGTACGTGGGATCAATTACCCAAACAATATACACTGCTAAACAACCAAATACCCCCCCCCCCCCAAACCAAAAGAAAAAAGAAAAAATTTGTGTAATCAGAATTCTTGGCTCATATTAACTAGCTACTTCGAAGGTAATAGATCCTCTACATTGCCCCTTGCCCTGCCAATTAATGTTGATACCGATGCAAATTCAAAGCAAGAGAAGGGGGAGGAAGTTTTGCAAAAATTATCTGCACTGAAGATTTTCATCAACCTGCTCTTTTTTAATGGGAATGACTTTTGAGAAATGGCAAAAATAAATTAAAGGATATTAATTAGTCAATTAAGTTGTTTTCTAAAATAAGAGAGCTCACGAACCAAATTATTGTGACAATTTGGAGTGATGTCAAGATTTTAAAAAATGTAAAAAAAAAAAAAAACATTATTTGACAATTTAATCAGATCATTCCCCAATCTGACGTGAACAATCTATCGCAGAGTATTTAGTTTCTGCAATTCCAGAAAAGCTTATTTAAACAAAATGGGGATGCAAACCAGAAAGCTTTTAAACAATCAAAAACAATTCAAAGTTGTAGCTTCAGGAGACAGCTACAGGTCAGAATAAATTAAGAAACTTCTCCTTCAAAACCAAACCATCAACCAATGTCTGGACATATATAAATAATCTTGCCAGGAGCAATTACATAGTTCTTAACCGAGACCTCATAGCCCTTCATAATGTGCTACAAAAGGCATACTGCAAAGCTTCCAGAAGACAGCACAGGGAAATATAAAAAATGACAGCTCCTGACTTGGCATTGATAACAATTCTCCACAAGTGATTCTCTTTCACAAAAATCTCCAAAGCCACTTCCCAAAGCAGTTTTGTCAAAATCTTACACACCCAAACCACCTTTCTTCTGGGCAAAGTGACTAGGATTGAAATTCATGAACACTATCACTACAGCATCATAGGCACTTTCATGATGATATGGTCCATAGGAATGAAGGGAGCAGATTAAGAAGGAGAAATACATTGGTGGGAGTGTTATATTATGGTGAAATGCATCTAAATTAAAAAGGGAAATTGTATAGGACTTCCATTAGACAGCTTATTGAAAGGTAGGAGAATTTCATATGTTACCTTTACAAAATACGATACAAATTATGCATTACAATTCCCACCAACTAGAATCCTAAATTATGAGAGAGAGAGAGGGAAAGTATCTCCAGAGAATACTATACAAGGTTGATTGCTCATCAATTAATCTCGGATTTCAGCTGATTTCTTTGGCAAAGAAATCAATCGTGCTACCAATAACAATTCCTTGATTGCATAATCAAATCAATTACATCACATCCCTTCAAATCTTCAATCAAATCTCGAAGCATATGTCAACATTCCTTGATTGTATAATCGATCAAATTCCTTCAAATCTTCAATCAAAGCTAAAGAGGATATGCCAACACTCACAACTCACGATGGTGTGCTAATGTTGTCCATTCCCAGATTGCTTGAGATTTGCTGGAATAATCAGCTAGGCAGTCCCTCAGTGAGGATGTCCGTAAGTTGCTCAGTGAGATGTAAGGAATGCAAATTAGATTAATATCTAGCTTTTCCTTAATAAAGAATCGATCCACTTCTACATGCTTGGTTCGCTCATGTTGCACCAGGTTACGGGCTATATTAATTGTCAAATTGTTATCTTGTGTAACTTCAAGTTTCCTTCCCACCTAATACCCAAGTCTTCCACAATGATCTTGAGCCATAGAAGCTCACAAAAGCCAAGTTCCATGGCCATGAATTATGCATCAACGCTGGGTTTGGCTACCAACACATGCATCGTAATTCACCAAGTTATGATTCCTCCCCAAGAAGGTACAATACCAAAATGTCAACCACCAATCCACTACTGAACATATATAATCTGCATCTGCATAATCTTATAGGTCTCTTTGTTATGTATAAAGAGAATACCTTTTCCCAGAGTAATTTTTAAATATTGTAGAATTCGGTGAACGGCTTCCAAATGACAATTCCTTAATAGTGCAAGAACTAGCTTACTACGCTTACCTCATATGCAATGTCTGGCTATTCATGGAACAAATAGATAATCTTTCCCACTAACCAGTGGTACCTCCCTCTATCTAACAATGCATCTTTGGCAGTTTCTCCCAATTTGGGATTTTTTCAATGAGACTTTCGGAGAGCTAACAACCTAACATCCCCATCACTTATAGAAGTTTGAGATTATATTTTTTGTTGGAAATGAATAATCCATCTTTAGAATATGCAACTTCAATTTCCAAAAAGTATTGTGGCCACCAGAGTGCTTTTAACAGTTTCTCAATCTCATCAAGATCATTTCAAGTCACGATAATATCATCAACAAAAAAAAATATGGACTATAATCTTACCAATTACTGATCTCTTGATGAAAAGGGTATGATCATCTTGTGATTGTTTGAATTTCATCGTTGTTATAGTGCTGGTTCTAAGATCCTGTTTTTCTATATAATGAAGACAAACAGGAAGGAAGAAATAAGAATTTCACTTCCCACATTCATAGAAACCATAATTTCAACATGGTTTCAGAGGCCTAGCGTTTCACCACCCTCCCTTATCCTGTAATTTTTTTTTTATATAATATTCAAAAATACCAAATAAAAAAGTGAGAGAGATTGAAAAAAAAGGAATAGGGCATCGAATCCAATCACCTTATCAGCGCCGTCTGAGAAGGTTTGGGTCACTAGCGGCCAACTTCAATGATGTAACTTGCTATGATTTGATGTGAGTTGTCATTCTTGGAATCTTCATTTTGGTTCTTAGAGACCTGGAAGAGCAATATGCTGTGAAAACAATAGTCATAGTACACTTCAACTGTTTGGCGGCAATTATTCGTGTACGTCTTCAATAGTATGAGGCCATAGTTGGTATTACATCCTCCAGGGTTTGTGTGCCTTCGTTTCTCCCCTCTGCAAGTGTTTTATTTTTTTCAAGGGGGGTGTGCTATGTTCACAGGCTTGGGCTTGGCCCTAGCAAACTAGATTTTCAATCTGTCAAATGTGTATTTCTTAGTTATTCTCATACACCAAAAAGTTATCGATCTTACAACCCTTCACTTAAGCGCTATATTGTGAGTATTGATATCACATTTAATAAATCCACACCATATTTCTCAAAAGAGCCCCAAGTGAAATCCCATGCTCCAATATATATTCCCTATTTCCAAATTGGCGTGTCCTATTCCAACCCAGAAGTACCTCTTCCTATCATCAACTCTTCTCTGCCCACTAACTAACCTGTCCGCTTACACCCTTAAACAATCCACCATGCACAACCTAATCCTATACAAGTTTATTCTCGATGTGTACCTACTTTTATGTTACTACCAATCTCTTTGCCGCCTACAAATCCTGCATATACAAATTTAGGGTCTCTACCCATTGCTCTTCACAAAGGTAAACGTACATGTGTCATAAAAATCCTATCACTCAATATGTCTCCAATGATTCATTGTCGCCGTACTCATCGTGTTTCACATTTCAGCTTTCTAGTATGGTTATTACTATGAATGTCAAAGATTTGTTATCTAATCCAGGGTGGAGGAAATCCACAGAGTTGGAAATGGCATCCTTACACGCAAATAAACATGAGAGCTTGTTCCTTTAGTGGATAGCACTGGCACCGTTGGCTGCAAGGGAGTTTTTCTACCTAAATTTAATTGTGATGGCTCTGTTGACTATTTGAAAGCCTATTTAGTTGCTAAAGGCTACATGGAAACCCACGATTTTGACTACGATGAAATTTTCTCACCTCTTGCTAAGATGTCTTCAATTCAGGTTCTTATTTCCATTGCTTGAAGTGAAAATTGCTCGAAGAAGGAACCTCAATGCATTTCTTTATGGTGAATTACTCAGAAGTTTCCATGAAGGAACCTCGAGTGTTTGCTGCTCAGGGAGAGTACAAGAAAAGTGTTTGTAGATTGAAGAAGACATTACAGACTAAAGTAGTCACCCAGGGCATGGTTTGGGAAGTTTTCATAGGTTATCCTCAATTTAGGCCTACAACATTGTCACAAGGACCACCAAGTATTTCATATATTGAAGAATACACATTATGCTATATTTTTAGTCTATGTTGATGGCATTGTTTTCACTGGAAAAGATGTAGATGGAACTACACACCTCAAATAGTTACTACAACAATGATTTAAATGGAAAGTTAAGGAAAGTTTCATTACTTTCTGAAGAAAGGAGTTGCTAGATATCAAAAGTGTGTAAATCTATCTCAATGAAAGTATATACTTGATCAAATATATGAGATTGTCCGTCTTGGTACTCTTCTAGTAAATTCCTTTGGACTGTAATTTAAAACTCCCAAAAGATGAAGCACAATTGTTTGAAGATCACGTTAGTGTCGTTGTTTGGCTGGAAAGCTGAATTATCTTATTGTAAGCAGGTATGATATTTTATATGCCATCAGTGTAGTGAGTCAGTTTTTAGAAGCCCCTCAAATTCCACACTGGGAAGCTGTTAGACACATTATTAAATATCTAAAGAAGGCCCCCGGACTCAAAATATTATATAGATCAAATAAACATCTTCAGGCAGAAGGATGAATAGATGCAAACTAGGCAAAATATCCTCTTTATAGACAAAGCACTACTGCTGTCCCTTCATCGATGACAACCTTGTTTCAAGGAAAAGAGGACACATTCAACAGGCCTCAAATAGAGTTTACCACGATTTTGGGTATGAATGTGGACATAGTAGACACAATCAAACATCCTAGGCAGCAGATGACAGGATTTATTAAAGTCTTGGTAGAATTATAAAAGGACATTTACCAAAGTTTTATTTTCTAAACTTCTAGAAGGTAATATATTTATAAGGTGTGCTGTTGTTAGTAGACAAACCCCACATTAATGTTTAAAGACTCATTAGGCACTCATTAGTAGACAAAACCCCCATTTTGCTATAGCACATTTAGACATGATGACTGATGTACAATCCCTTCATTTTGGAAGAATGATGATTAAGAATGGCTAAAGTATTCCTTCCCATTGTCAAATTTAATAATTTTAACATGAGCAACAAATTACTTTCATTCATGCTCAGAAAATTAGGAAAGATTGTAATAACATCTGATTAATTTTTCATAAAGAATAACCAAGTAATCCAAGTACACTCATCAACAAAAAAGATAAACCAACAAGCTCCAATAATGTTTGGAATCCTAGAAGGCCCCAGACATCAGTATGAATTAGAGTAAAGAGTTGTGAAGATTTATTATTACTCAACGAAAATAACCTGATGGTGTCCAAGAACTTGGCATATGTCACAATGAAAATAGTATTATTCCCACCAATGAATAAAGCATAGAACCTAGTTTTTAAAACTAAAATGATTGATGCGCTATTTGAGAGTGAAGAAGCTAGACCTAACATATGTTGAGGAGGTGTGTTTCTAAGAAATGAAAAGGGGTAGCATACTTCCATCTCGACCGCTGCTCGTATCCAAAAAATAGAGTCCTTCCCTCTCAATAGCAAGTCTGATTGCCTTCCCAGAACAAGTTCCCAGAAAACACAAGGGTTAGTGGAGAAAATCATTTTCCAGTTTAGATCTTTCGTTAATTTATGAAGGGATAACAACGAAGTAGAAAGTTTAGGTACATGAAGCACACGTCCTAAGAAGAAAGAGGAAGTAAAGGAATGGCCCTTTTCCCCACAATGGACACCATTGTACCATTAGCAACTCAGATTTTTTTGGGTATTGAAGCATGGGGTTTATGTGACGAAGTTGTGTGATGAAGTTGTGTGACGAATTGGTCATGTGGTCAGTGGCCCAGGAATTGACCACCCAAGTCTTGTGTAGTGCAGTCCTTTGAGGCACTAGGAGCATGAGATAAGGAATGATTATTTTAGTGATTTAGGGAGAATGAACTAGAAGTTGGAAGGCTTCAAATTTTTACAATCTCCATTCGATTTAGTGCAATTACCGTGGGTTCATTGCTGGTGGTCACCAGATCAACTTCGTCTCTTGTCACAACACTACTTGCCCAGCCATGCCATGGGATATGCAGCTGTTCATTTTTAGCTCTTCCAAATGGTGGTTTCCCCTTCAGTTTTCAACGTGCTTTCTTGGTGTGCCTCTGCTTCTTGCAGTAGTTGCGCCAAAGATCATCCTATTGATCAGTGGCTTGTAAAATTCCCTACTCTCTTGATTTTTACTTTGATCTACATGATTGTTGGATGATTATTTCTTGGTCACGATCAAGGCAGATCCTCTGTGGTAGGGAAGACAAGCATCATAGTCATCCTTCCTTGGCACAAATAATAGAAAAAACTGCATTCAAGGAATGCAGCTCTTCTTCCCCAAATACTTGTACATGCACTTGAGCTAAATCAACGTTGAGTCTAGCCAATAATTCAAATATTCTTTCTTTTCTACAAAACTTAGCAACATTGAGGCAACCTCACTACATTTAATCTTAATGCTTTGGTAATAATCAAGTTCAAGCCATATGCCAACAAGATATTCAGTATTTGGATAACTTGTCTGGTTGAATGAATCTCTGTTTTAGTCTCATAAACCAAGGTTGCATCTTTGTCTTTAGAATACGTGCACTTTGCGGCATCACATATGTCATTGGTGGTAGTGAAGAACATACTGCTTCCACTAATATTTGGTTATATTTACTCCCAAAGCCATGATATGATTAAAGAATCCTCCACATCTCAGTGCCAAGTATAGGGCCAGTCAAATGTCTAGCCTCTCCTTTTCCTTTCAATTTTGTTCAACTACTTCGGATGAGATCAGGTAATTTCTTGCATTCGGTCGATAGGATGTTTGATGACCCCCCAACTCATGGGATGGTAGGTTGGAGGTTTAAAGATAGTGGTCATTTTAACTTGCTTCTTTAATGGAATGAAGGCAAATAAGGCGCCTTGGCAATGAAGGCAGAAATCAGCCCTAGGAACAAACTTAGGATCTAATACCATGTTGCAAGGTAAGACTATTTCATATAATACCTTTACAAAATACATTACAGTTTATACATTACGATGCCCATCAACCAAAGCCCTCAACTACAAAAGAGAGAGTGAGAGTAACTCTAGAGAATATTATACAAGGTTGATTGCCCATCAATTAGTCTTGGATTTCAGCTTAATATTTTGGAAAGAAATCAATCGTTCTATTGAGAATAATTCCTTGATTGCATAATCAAATCAACTACATCAAATCCCTTCAAATCTTCAATCAAATCTCGAAGGATATTTCAATATTCCTTGATTGGATAATCCATCAATTTCCTACAAAACTTCAATCAAATCTCAGAGGATATGTCAACACTAGTATACTTTATGAATTACAAGTATACATATATATATATGCAAAGAAGTAATACAATCTACAAAGATGAGGATATTAAAATAGATAAGTGGTGTACGTTGAAAAAATAAGAAAAGAAAAGAATATGTTGCATATATATATATGCAAAGAAGTAATACAATCTACAAAGATGAGGATATCAAAATAGATAAGTGGTGTACATTGGAAAAATAAGAAAAGAAAAGAATATGTTGCTAGCCAATTAGAAATCACACAAATAACTTATCAAAGGAAAATTGAAATCACACCTATAAATGAAAAGATGAGAGACAAATATTAACAATGGTTTGGCAAATAAAAGTCCAAAATCTAAGGCCAATCAAACTATCAATGGCAAAACGTGATTCAGTTGAGATTTGAGGAAAGACCTAAGATTTAGGTCTATGAAAACTTCAAGTGAGGAAACGTGATAAAAAAAGATATGAATTTGCTTCTACTTTGTAAAATGTTGTGCCCAGCAAGATGCATGCGGAAGTGATGATAATGAATAGTACAAAATTACAGTTATCCCCTATATATTTACTTATTTCTCAATAATTTTTTATTATTTACCTAATTTATGTCATTCACAATTAAATGTGTTCAAAACGGTGCCAAGCCCAAAAGGACCATAGAGGAAGCAAAGAAGAATGAGCTTGGACACACATAAGGCTCATTCACACCATGAAGACACGACTGCCTTATGCACCAGGCACATTTCTCCAAGGGTGTCCGAAAGTTCCTCCACCGAACTATAATACAGAATCATTCCCAGAGATTTTGGTTAGAGCGAGCAACATAAGACAACAAGACTAGTCATCAACAAGAACGGCTGGCTACAAAGCAAGAGAAGTAAATAGTAACCAATGCTTTGTGAACACCAAGGAACGCAAGCAAATCTTCCAAGAAAAAAAGGAAGCGACCAAAGCTTTGGACAAGAAAAGGAAGTTGAGAGGCTGGCTCAAAAAGGATCACAAGGTGGAACATAAAAAATTTTCATTTTATATATAATGTATCTACTTGGGTCCTATTTGAACTAATTCTTATTACTTTAAATTTTTTAATCCAATAAATTTAAGCAAACCTATTATTTTAATATAATTAATAATAAAAACAATAATAATCAAAGGGGGGAAAAAAAAAGGAAAAACGACAAAGAAGAAGAAGAAGAAGGAAATAGGGACGGTGGAAATGGGTGGAAAACGGTAGAGGATGAATTTGTGTCTTTCATGCATGAAACCCATCTAGATAACCTCTAATATTTGCAACAAAACCGTGTGAAAATCATGGGGGGTTATGGATAAAAATGGTTAGGTGGCACAAAAATGGTGGATTAGTAAGGATGTGCCAAATTTAGACTTACTTAGGTTGAATTCAAACAATGAAATCATTACAAGTGGAACATGAGGTGGATTAGAATCAATTGACTATAAATACCAGCCGAATTGAAGCAAAATGACAAGAATAGGAGGAAAATATTTAAGGAGGAAGAGAAGGCACCAAAAAATAGAGGAAGAAGAATGAATTAATTAATAAATCTAAGTAATTCATTAATCTTCTTATTATTTTACTATCCTATACCTCTCTAACATCTTAAATAATCGTTCATTTGTGTCAAATCTTTCTCACATGGTCTAATCTGAAAGAAATTCAGAGATGGTGCAAAAATAGGGGTTCGAGAAAGTTTCGTAGAATTAGGGTCAAGTTGTAATAAATGATACATAAATTCAATACTAATAGATATATAAAGATCATATATGATGATTTTGACAAGTCCTTTGAATCAAATATTTGTGAACAAATCGAATTTGAGCAAGAACAGAAGTCGAACGCTAAATACAATGAAACAAGGGCTCAATGGTTGTGCGATCTTAAAGAACACTATTCATATGCAAGGGGGAGAGGCTCCTTGGTAGCACTATAGCATGAGAAATGAAAAAATAAATAAATGAATTTTTCATGTTTTAATGTATTCTTTGAGGATAATAATTAATTATTTAATAGTAGAAAAATACTTGGTAATTATTTAGGATACCATATAAAAATAATTTTATATCGATATATTTCCAATGACTCAAAATAAGAAATTAAGTTTTATTTGTTTACATGTGGCTTCAATAAATAACGTGTGAAATATTGCGAATTATAATTAATGAATTTGATGGACATATTGAATCTTTATAGTTAAAGAAGAATAAATAATTCGTTAGAGTATCTTAAGGGTTCTGATTTATCATTGGACTTAAATACGTTAAATACGTTATACCAATATTTAGTTTTATTCACATGTTCTTTATTCTTATTCACGGTCCTATTTTGAATAGCCAATTTTGATAGGAATGAAGTAAAGAACTATACATTAAGATAACATAGAATTCTCAATGTATATATCATAGATACTCCATGTTGTAATTTATAGTGTGATATTTCATTTTACATTCTATGGATAAGATAAAAAAATATACATAAAGACACCATTTTATCCAGATAATATGAACACCAAGATAGTTTAGTATAGTCTGCACTATCAAATACTAAATTTATTTCGTTAATCTCGATAATATATATATTTATCTTGTCAAATCTATTGATTTTATATTATGATATGGATATTTGGGATATCTAATGATGAATTGACTTGCAAGCCCATAGACATGTGGTAAGATGTTTTGGCATTGCCCATCGGGGTGATAAAGAGTAATCTAACTACAAAATAATGTACCCGACTAATAGGGGAGTAAATATATTGCCCATAGGTTCGTAGTGGTACAAATATAGTCCTCGCAGATTTTTCCTATGAAGTCTCCTTTAATAAAATATATCATTACATTGTATAATATTCTCGATTATTATATCCTGAATTCTTATATGATGTTCTTCGTAATGATTGTTCTCCTAGTTAAAAAATTATTTATTGAGCATTTGGCCCATGTAATAAATTATTTTTTCTTTTAATCTTTCAAATTAGCCGTCAAGTAATAAATTTTGATGTAGTGATGAACTTCCTACTACAAGATGTGGATATGGATATATCGTATGTAATTGTAGAGTATGAAGGATATATAGAGATAGCCTTTGTAGTAGTGATTTATATAGTTTACAAAATATACTACTAAATGTGTAATATCGTTTAAGGTAGCAAATAAATAGAAGTTTAACGAGTGTTTCTTTTGAAAAATAATGATCATTATATATATATGTATATATATGACATAACGAATTGATTTCAGTATCATCTGTTGAACTATTAAAAAATATAATTGGATTATGACACAAGGCTCCCATACAAGAAGGAAAGAATGAATTCAGCCATGCATGAGAAAAAAACATAAGGAAACCAATCACGATTGAGAAAGGAAAGATAATCTTGTTGGTTCAAGAAGAGAATGAAAGGAAGCTATCATAGTTGGAGGGACCGTAAAGGAAGTTGGGCGCATAAATCTAACCAGATTTCCCCTATATGATCAAGGCAATAGATGGCTGAAAAGTGGGGGGAGAGGAGAAAAAGAAGCTGAAATATGGCAGCTTCAGTAAACACAATTTATGGGCCATATTAATAGCTACTAGTTAGAAGAAAAAAAACAGAATTCGATACTTTCAGTTGCTGGAATTACTGATGTTGCTGCTGTAGCAGCGTGTTATTGCAAGTTAAGTAATTCTTTGGTCCACTTGTTCTTCAATCGTAGCAAGATATTATTTCAGTTTATGTCATGTTTATTCAATTTCAGCAAAGTAAAATCCAGTTATCATGATTTGCCTACAGTAGTTCAGATTTTATTCTTGTGCTTTCAATTTCAGGAAGCTGTGTTTCGGTTTTCCATTCAACTTCAGTTAGTATTGGTGCTTCTTCTGTTACTCAATTTCAGCATGTGATACTTTTAGCTTGTGTGGTTTTGTTGATCAAATTCTTAAATCAGAACTTTAGTTTAGTTGCCTAAACTAGTAACCTCTGTGAAGTTTTTCATTAGTTTGATGCAAGTTTGAATCTTTCATCTAGTAACTAGTTGTTTTTTTAATAAATGGCTTTCTAAGTTGAAGACAAATTAAGAGATGTGATTATGAAGTCGTACCATATTATTATTGTTTCATCATTTGACAGATAAAATAGGTTGACAATTAATTGAAGTTGGAACCTTTAAGGCTCAAGTAATAGAGGCTAAATTTAGGATCCTATTCCATCATGATAGTTTGATATGTTAGGCTCTTAAATCACAGGTGTTATAAGTCTGAAAGGAATTGATCAAAGCTCCATATAAATCATCTAATGAAAGTGGTCTCTAATGTAAAACCTTTCAATGCACTAACAGTTGAGATGTTTTTTGCCTTACGATAAAACAACTTTATAAAATTCATTACTTTCAGTCATTGGATGTAGTTTATATAGAGTAATTTTATCATCCCAAAATTGAAGTTGTTACAAATGGTTATCGTCCTTTTTTTTTTTACTTATTGTTATTTGTTATTTTTGTTGATGTCACAATTTGCTCTAGGACTAGTACGGGCACCACACAACCCAATAAAGTCACTTAAATTGTCATTCACTCATTTTACAAATATTGGAATTAAAACTGTACGAGTAAAGTCCTAGGATTTACTAAGTAATCAGCAGACCAATTTGAAATAAGATTAAAACAATTCCCCATGGAGAAGGAGACCATATTCATTGGAAAAACTGCAACCATACTCTTATGCACTAGCCATATAACAGTTTAGAATTCAGTCATATTCACAAAGCCAAGCCCTCTCATTGGACAATGCTTTGCTATTGTTTTGTCATCTCATTTCATTTCCACAGCACTCAACAACGTTAAAAGTGATGGAAAGTTGGAAAATTAGATTCAATGGCCTTTACAAGAGGGATTGCTTCTTTCACACACAAAAAGATGCTTCAAAAACTTATCCACACCAAGGCCCTACTGGGACATCTTTCTGCTTGCAACCGAAGGAAAGCCAAAATAACATTATGCAATGAAACTAACTATATCCCAGTATATCAGCCAATTCCTGAGAAATACAAACATCCTCCACAAGCAAATAATTAGCATCTTTAATAATTTTCAGGCTAGAACAAGCCTCACATGAAAGAAGTATGCATCTTAAATGTAGAAGGTACAAGGTAAGGCAAAGCAAAGAATCAAAGTATCACCCACAAATATAAAGAGATAATATTGGCGTCCTCTCCATTAACACTTCGCAGCAGAACTGTCCAAAAATCACCTATTTGTAGCTTAATCAGTCCGGATAAACAAAAGAGCACACAGAGATTTGACTTACCAAAAGACTCCAAGAAGCTCGAAAGACTATTTGGCCAGAAATTTACAATGAAAAAATTAAGCATAGATATACATTAATGATTCCAATAAACCAACTTTTGTTAACGACCGTAATCCTCAAACTGTAGCAAAGGAAGCCCCAGTCCACATGAGACCTTTCGATTTCTAACTAACACGACAGCCCTGGAAGACTTGATTTCATTTGCAAAGTGATGCATAAATTTGCAGTAACAGATGCATTAACATATCTTCCAAGGAGAAAAGCATGTTAACATTGTGAAATAAGTTTCAAAATCACTTTTTCAGCAGATCAATAAGAACTTTGATGAGCCATTCAAAAGCACCCGCTAAACTAATCAGGAAGAACTCTTAAATATTTCTAGCCTTTGAGATTCATTTCAGAAGAGTAAACAAATGTTTCATTTAGGGAAGTTAATTACCAAGACCTCCCGAGCAGCGTCCCAGTTTCGTTGAAAGAAAATGTGACGAATAGACCATCAAGACGCAGCACCTTGTCCTCATTTATCTCCTTTACAGCCCCATGATTTCATCATCGGAAAATGCTACATCCCAAACAACACCATCCACCTAACCTAAGTCAAAGCCTCAAAAACAGTACATCACAGGTAGCTATACAGGACCAAAAGCATCATATGTTCATTTTATATATATATACACACACACATATACATATATATTTATGTATGTATATATGTATATGCATATGTATATTAGATTTCTTTATCTTATCCTCCAGCTTATCAAGCAAGGAATCCCCACCTTCCAGCAAACTCATATTGTTGTATCCTCAATCAGCAATGACCCTTCATGGAAACAATTTTGTGTTTCTTCACATTCCAGGAGCAATGAGGTTCTTGTTTTTTCTTTTTTCCCATGCAACTTCTTCCATTGATATAGTCTCATCCAATTCTTCAGAGTTCTATTTCCTTTCCAATTCTTGAGACTAAAGCCCCTGATTTTCCAACTCGGAAAACATCTTTGACCCTTCATCTAGTACCACATATTGTTGAGATAAGTCAACTAAGACATCCCCTCAGTTTTGTATCCTTAAGGGATTTTTTTTTTATGTACGAGGATTGAAATTGTTTGTACCACACCACATTAGTGGATCCCAGTTCAAACAACTTGGAAAAATCTGACTCCTAGTGTTTAGATGGTTCTCTTACAAGCAAAACACTTCTCCAAGTTCCTCTGGAGTCTCAACAGGATTCACTTCTTTCACATTATATAACTTCCCTAGGGAATAAATACCAATACTAAAAACAGAGGAACTCCACTTTGAGATCCCAAAATAAAATCCAATTAAGGAGTTTACAAAATAGGGGAGACCACCAAGCTATTCAGCCTCAACATCAACAAAAATTTAATAGGAAAATATTTTTAAAAATAAATATAGATGAGTATATAAAATTATTTGATGAGAGGGCACAAACTAAAAGGAATCTACAGATTGAAGCCTAATATAGATCAAATAATAAATCGGCCAAACTAGAAACAGAAAAATAAAGATGCAAAGTTCCCAGGAGAACAAAAACGTTAGCCCCACCAATGTCAAAATCCTCATCCCTAAAGGCCATTCTGTTTCTCCCAGCCCGTGTGAAACACAAAAGGAGGCAAAAAGATACACAGAATTAGTGTGTATATTTTCTTCTTTGAGAACTCCCAAGCCTGATGTTTAGATATAACAGTTTTGACTACACCCACTGCCTACATATTAGAATCCCTCTGCAATGCAAGATTTTCAACGTTCAACACAAGGAAAGTGATTAAATGCTGGGTGGCTATTTCTGCACAACACATAGCAATTAGCAAGCGAGAACCACCTGTTTTGAACATGACAAAAACTTAAATTCCACTCCCAAACCACTTCGCATGCAACAAAGAAGCACTTTAACCCTAAACCCTATACCATTCATACTCTTGTAATATCATTTTATAGTACTACTAACCAATTGTTATTACTATATATAACTATCACATATCTTATAAGCACACATTTGCAAAGGTAACTTACATTTTTTTTTAATTTTTTCCCCTTCGAGCTTCAACAGGAAAAAATGAATATTTATCAATTAATTTTAAATATATATATATATATGCCCCCAAAAAAATTAAAATTGGGAAAGGGAGTATGGCCCATAAGTCAAATTTAAAATTAAAATTGGGAAAGGGAGTATGGTCCATAAGTCAAATTTAAAATTAAAATTGGGAAAGGGAGTACGGTCCATAAGTCAAATTTAAAATTAAAATTGAGAAATGGAGTATGGTCCATAAGTCAAATTTAAAATTAAAATTGGGAAAGGGAGTATGGTCCATAAGTCAAATTTACTTGAAGCCCAGCCAAGCACCTTGCAAAAATAATGCATCAAACGTAGACTTTGCAAACATCTTCTCTTTCCTAAACATCAAATCTACTATTCCCTCGAGTACAAGCTTTTACACAATCTCAGAATATGAGAATTGCTCATTCTTTGCACTTCTAGCACAATACATAGAATGCAAGTTTTAATCTCTTAGTTCTTGAAGGCATCTACTATTCCAGAATATGGGAATTGCTCATTCTTTGCACTTCTCGCACAATATGTAGAATGCGTGTTTTAATCCCTCAAGTTTTTAAAGGCATCTACTGCAGAGGGATAGGCATTCAAATGGTCTTGGAATACTAGTGTGTCGCTCAACTTCATCCTGTGCCCATATCATGTACAGGGCAGAATGCAATATGAGCTGTAAATATATCCAAGTTCCTTGGATTTCTCTATTATTGGCAATAGTATCGAATATAGATTTGTTAGCATTCATGTGTTAGCCCAAGTTTCCACAATGTTTTTGATAATAACAAACATATTATAATCGGACATAAACATATTCAAATTGGACTTATGTTTGGCTCTAATAGTTTTGATGATAGCAAACATTTTCTAGCTAGGTGTTTTAATTTCATCAACAAAATACAAACAAAAAAAAAATATTATGAGACAAGGCAGTCTGGTAGCCTTTGCTAGAAGCATTCAAAATTAATCTCTATTCATAATCTCCATCCACTCCATCACCCCCCAAAAAACACTTGGACATTCCATGATTTATTTTGAGGCTAAAACATGCTTTGAAATCCAACAAAAATAATTTTTAGCACTGTACATCCAGATCAACAGCATTGCACAGTATTAAGAGTATCATCCACAAGCATCAACTGGGAAGAGCAAAACTCCATGTCATTAATTTTTGAGGCTCCGAAAACACATACAAACACAACAAGTTGTCAATCCAATACATTTTATAGCTCCACAAGCAAAAGATCAATTTACTTACTCGGCTTAGCTTTATCGTCTCTATTATCAGCAACTTCTAGTTTTTTGTAATTTACATGATGCTTTCGAAGTTTAGGACACATATAAATTCTTTATTTTTGCTCGTTGTAATTCAACTTGAGCATAATGAAACTGAATTTTCATTCTCAAAGTTATTCCTATCCTGAAGACCAAGGGTCCCACATCACCAACATGAATGTACATGTGCCTTTTGCACCCTTTAACTAGTATATAGGAATTGTGGAGAGTACATCATAATTGTTAGAATCTAGAAGATAGATAATTGTTAGAATCTAGAAGAGAGACTTACCCCAACATGCCTTGCAGACATACTCCCTGATGGCAAGTCCAACTCCAATATGTCAACTTCTGGAATTCTTTCTATCTTATCCTCCAAATTTGACAAACTCTCCGTGTGAGTGGTGGGAGATCCCCTGTTCCAAAAACGGATCCACATAATGAATATACAAACAAAATTAGTTGTATAAGAAAGAGTCTGCTCTGATTTTGATTAATACCATCTTGAAATGAAACAACACTGGCAGCAGTCTGTCACTTCAGATTAGATCACAAGTGAAGCAAGCTAATAGCAGCAAGCAATCTAATTCATCAGTAGCATTTCAGCAAACAGCAAAAATTAGTAGCATAACAGATTCAATAACTAGCTAGGCTACTTATAATTAGCTACAACAACAGCATAAATTAGTTGTATAATCTGTTAATTGCAGCATCAGTACAGGCAGCTGAGATTACATATAATCAACTACCTAGTCCAGAGAGCATTATGAATGAATTGAAAACAGATTTCCATCCTCTCTGTATCCTACTTCTCATTTTCATTCTCATTCTTTCTCATCTCACGTTGCTCTCAGTTAATTCTCCATTTCTGCAATCCAGTAGTGAATTCCTTGTATTCATCACAATTGGCAAGCAAGGTTCATTTTTCCAAACTGTTACTACAAATTCTACTTTTTCTTTACTGCGATTTTTTCCATGCCAACCAGAAAACGGAAGTACAGTAGCAACAGCTACAGCAAGACAAGCACATGTGCTACAACTTCAGCGTGATACCAACACACAGTGACAGCCACTTCAACAAGAGATTGCTTTCAGCTAATATGAACAATAAGATGGAAGACAAATTTGAGACTCTCATTGGCCTTATGCAAAACAAGTATACATAGAAAGACGGATCTTCTGCCAGCAACAGGGGCCATCAAACAGGTACTTATTTTGGTAATAATCATCACGGTAAAGTTCCTGGACCAACAGTTCGGGAAATCATGGAACCTCGCATAAACAACATACACCCTTCTTTCCAAAACATAATTTTCCTTCTTTTTGCTGGAGAAAATCCAAGAAGTTGGCAACGTAAATGTGATAAGTTCTTTACCTTGTATCACATACCTGACCACCAGAAGATACGGACAGCTCCCATAGATTTGGAAGGGAAAGCTAATACATGATATCATGCCTTGATTATGCACCAGCAAAGCAACAGTTGGGAGGGCTCTCAGGTATCCCTTTTTCACAGATTTGGTGAAAAGCCATTCATGAATGCTGTGGAAGAATCCAAAATTTTTCATCAGTTTGACACTGCAGATAGCAGAACTATATCAGGAACAATTTCAGGAGTTGAGATCTCTCATGCTTGGCCTAAATGCATTTTTATCAAAAGGTTACTTCATTTCTAACTTTGTGAGTGGCCTGAAACTGAAAATTCAACTATAGTTCAACTTATCAAACTCTCCAACTCGTTCCCAGCTTTGAAACAGCAAGATTACAAGAAGAATCATTGCATGCATTGTCTAGAAAACCCGAATATACATATGAGCCTTCTAATAATCCTCCATTTCAGTCCAGAGTCCCAATCCACACTTCTGATAGACCCCAATTTATTCACAAAACTCTTCAAACACTTCCAATCCAACTAAACAGCCAAACCACCTCAACTCACACTGGAGCAAAAGAGAACCTTGGGACTCAGTCACAAATGTAGGGAGTGGAGACAAATTTTATGGGTCATAAATGCAAAGAAAGACAACTCAATTTTAGGACAACAGAAGACAATGAATTGTTAGAAGCTGTGGATGCCACTGAACCAGAACCACGTGATGAATCTGAGGACATCACTGGAACTTCTGTTAATGCCTTGTCAGTAAATTCCACCAGTAAGACTATCCAGATAAAGTGCACATTCCAACACGTCATGACTATCCTCATTGCAGTGGAAGCACCCATAGCTTCCTTGATTCCCAATGGGTCACCAAATGTCATCTGCTCAGTAAGTTTAGTGGATGTGGCTAATGGACAAAGAATGCTCAGCAAAACAAAGTATTATAACTTCTGCTGGCAGATGCAGGGACATTCATTCTCGGCAGATCTGGGGCTACCAGACTTGGGCACTTGTGACATGCTGCTAGGAGTCAACTGGATGACCACATATAGTACGATACTCTTTCACTTCTTCAATCTCAGCCTATCATTCCATAAGGATGGATAGCAAACTGAGTTAAGGGGTACCTCAGACCGAGCAACTCTTACATGATTTCTGGCAAGAACAGACACAAATGGATCAAACAAGGTATGGGTTCATAACTCATCCATGTTACTAGCATTCTATGAAACCCATGGTACCTATCTACCTCCCTTTGTACAACACCTTTGGGAATTCTGGGACATTTTTCCAGAAAACACCACATTGCCTCCACTAATAATATTTGTTCATTCTATCACCCTCAAACCTAAATCTTAGCATGTCAACCTTTACATCCTCTTGCACACTTCTTTTCTTTCAAATTTTTTCACCATCACATAGAGCCATCCTTGTCAGCTTAAATACCATTGTTATCCCTACCACCTTATCTGAGGATTTGTCCAGTGAGAAACAGAAACAACCTACGAATGTGGAGATGGAAGCATTGGGAAAAAACAAAGCTTTAAAGTTGGTGAATTTGCAAGCAGGAAGAAACCCGTGGGGCATAAATGGGATTATACAATGAAGTATAGAGCAGGTGGATCAATAAAAAGATACAAGGCAAGGTTGGTGGCCCAGGGTTAAACATATGTAATTGATTACTTAGAAACTTTTGTTTCAGTTGTGAAGATGAATAATGTTAGAATTTTCATGTCATTAGCAGCTAATTATGGCTGGGAATTGCAACAATTTGATGTCAAGAATGCATTTTGCATGAAAAACTAGAGGACGAAATTTATATGGAGGTCCTACAAGGACAAAGTAATAATTTGGATGCCCATATTATGTGCAAGTTGAAAAAGGCCTTGTATGGACTTAAACAATCACCACAGGAATGGTTTAGAAGATTTGCGAGAGATATGCTAGCCATGGGATATAGACAAAGCCAACGGGATCATTAGTTGTTCGCTAAACACTCACCTTCAGGGGGTGTCACAACTCTCTTAGTATATATTGATGGCATAATAGTGACAGAGGATGATGATAAGGAAAGAGTCTCTGAGTCAATGTTTGGCTAAGGAGTTTGCGATCAGGGAGTTAGGGAGGATGAAACGTTTTCTTGGGATTGAGGTGGCTCACTCTAGGCAAGCCATTTTCATCTCGCAACAAAAGTATGTTATGAATCTTCTCAATGAAACAGGCAAGAAAGCATGCAAACCAACAAATACTCCAATAGACCTGAATCTTAGACTTGGAAAGGCAATGGAGGATGCTGCAATAGACAGGGAAATGTATCAACGCCTAGAAAGAAGACTCATTTATCTATTTCACGCACAACTAGATAAAGCCTATGCAGTGAGTGTGATTAGTCAATTCCTGCAAAGCCCAAATGAAGTTCATCTGCAGGCAGCTCATCAAGTGTTATAGTATCTCAAAGGGACACCAAGAAAAGGTATGCTGTTCAAAAGGATGAAGGTTTAGTACTTGATGCATACCCAGATGCAGATTATACTGGGTCGATTGTTGAAAGGCGGTCAACCTCTGGATACTGCACCTTTCTTGGCGAAAATCTTGTGATGTGGCGGAGTAGGACACAGAATGTAGGAGCACAGTCTAGTGCGCAGGCAGAACTCCAAACAATGGCTCACAGTGTGTGTGAACTACTTTGGTTGAAGATCATCTTAGGAGATTTTCAGATTAAGTGGGATGCTCCAATGAGACTCTGTTGTAACAATAAGTCTGCAATCAGCATAGCTCACAATCTGGTACAGCATGATCCAACAAAGCACATCAAAATTGACAAACACTTCATCAAAGAAAAGTTGGAAAGGAGGTTGATTTGTACACCTTATATGCCTATACATGGCCAACTTGTTGATGTACTTACTAAGGGGCGAAGTAGTTCAGTGTTTCAGAGTATTGTATCCAAGCTGGGAATGGAGAATACCTATTCACCCCTTGGATACAATACTCTGAAACACTGAACTAGCGGCTGGTATCTTACATGTGCCTAGTTACTCTAGCAGCTATTTTAGGACATTTTTAACAGTTTGGATCCCTAGAATTAGGCTAATTTAGTTAGTTTCCTATTTGTGAGATTATATCCCTAGAATTAGGCAGATTTAACTAGTTTCCTATGTTCTTAGAATAACCAATAAATCATGGGATCTGATACAGCCTAGTTAGTTTCCTTTTCTATTGCTAGGGTTATTATATGTAGCTAACTCTCTGTGTATCATTGATAAAGAAAGGAAATTCTTCCACAACACTGTTTCTCAGTTTACGTCAGGTATCTACCAATCCATCCAAAATTTCAACTATGAAGGATTGGCCCATCCCCACTTCTTAGAAGGCTCTTCGCAGATTCATACGACTCAATGGATATTATAAGCAATTAATCAACCAACAAGGCTCAATTTATCATTCACTCACAGATTTACTCAAGGATTTCTTTGGTATGTGCCCCTTTGGTTTTTGCATTACGGAAATATTTTTTCCACTTTTTGTGGATTTTGGGTCAGGAGTTTAAATCCCCTGATTTTCAGCAGCAATGCTGTTTTTAGAGCAAATGAAGAAGGTGATAAGAATCCCAATTCAAGAAGAGAAAACACCCCAAAGAAGGTAAAATAACTTCAAATAATTCTCATTCATACTTCAAATTCCCACGATTTTTAATCTACTATTTATAGCAAGCTACTAAATCATTGAAAGATGCTAACTGATTGATTCACAAAAAAAGAAAGTGCAGCTATTGATGCCCTGGAATAGAATGGAAAATTCGTTGACGAGGAAGATGGTTGCAATGCCTAACTGCTTGATTCCCCATGTCACGTGCGACTCACATACTCCAAAAGGAGCCTCCCCATCACGTGTTTGATAGGTGGAACAGACGGCCCTGCCTCTTCCCCAAATGGATGGCTCTTATTCCTCCAGTAAACATCTCTAACCTTCTTCTCATCTGATACTTTTGTCTCCTCTGATTACTTTTGTCCCTTGTCTTCTCTCCCCTTTGGCATGGGCATCTTCCTTCTCCATTGAGCCAAGCTCCTCTTCATCTTCTCTCCCTTATTAGCCCGTAATAAGACTCTGCCCTTTGAAACACCTTGCCCACAAGGTAAGGGTACTGAGCGCACAGTGTATAAGGTTTCCCACGTATTGTTCTCCTCGAAAGCCCCTGTCCACTTGACAAGGACCTCTATAACAAATTGCTTCCCAAACTTCCATACGCTTCTTCCCATGACTTTCTCTGGCTAGGGTAACAACCCACCCTCTTTATAGATTGGTGGAAGAGAGGGGTTTGCAGTGATATGTGCTCCAATGCATCACTTGAGGGATGTAACATAGAAAACTGGGCGAAGTTAAAAAGATGAAAGAAGATCCAACTAGTAAGCCACAGTTCCAATTTTCTCAGTAATTTTATATAGCTGAAAAAATGCGGGGCTTACTTCATATAATTGCAAAAAGCTACTAACTTTTGGTGGTATGGTTGCAGGTGGAGACACACGAAATCCCCGATTTGGAACTTCTTAGTTCGGTGCTGGTCCATACTAAGTTTTCATCCTTCTTTTAGCCACAATCAAATTCTCCCTCAGAAGCCATAGAATGTGCTCCCGAGCTCGTAATTCTTCGTCTATCATAGCATTTGTAGTTGTTCCTTTAACAATAAACAAGTCGGAGTGGTGGCACCCCATATGCAACCTTGAATGGGTCATGCCATTATAAGCGCGGTGATTAGTATTATACCACCACTCAATCATGGCTAACCAATGGGACCAGGATTTTGATTTGTCCCCCACATAGCATCTCAAGTACAGCACTACGCATTTGTTGAAAACTTCAGTCTGCCCATCAGATTGGTGATGATAAGCTGAACTATAAGCTAATTTAGTTCCCTATAACAAAATTTTCCTCCTAGAAGGAACTAGTATAGGTGGGGTCCCAGTTGCTCACTATTGTTTTAGGGATCCCATGCAATTTAACATGTTAAGGAATAACTGGCCACATACAGGGGTGTGTAAGGAGGATGAAATGGGCATATTTGGTGAGGCAATCTACGGCCACTAAAATATAGGTAAAGCCATGATAGGTTGGAGAGCCCTCTTGAAATCCATAGAGAGGTAAATCCAAGGTTGGTCGGGAATTGGGAGGGGCTGTAGAAGTCGGTAGGACCTTTTTGAGTCTATTTTCGTTTACTGGCAAGTGGAGCACTCTCTAATGAACTGTCAATTCTCATCCCCTTCCACTAAAAATTAGATTTAGCACAACTGAGAGTTTTATGGCAACTCGAGTGCCCCAATTCCTAGTCATTTTGGTAAGACCCTCTGAGCTCTTCTAACCACTTGACAGTAGGGTATGATACCAGCATAAGAGATGGTTCTTCACTCCTTGATAATGCATCTGCTGCCCCATTCTCCTTCCCCTTCTTGTATTCAATAACAAAATCACGCCCTTGTAAAATTGTTATCCACCTTTGTTGTAATGGGGTACCCACTTTTTGCTTGAGTAAATACTTTAAACTTGGCCAATCAGTCTAGATAATGAAAGTCTGTCCTAACAAGCAAGGTCTCCAATTTTTTACTGCCATAACCAGTGACAACAATTCTTTTTAATAAGTTAAAAGATGCAACGACTTGCCTTTCAAAGCTTGGCTGATGAAGGCAATTGGTCAGTGATCCTGCAACAAAACTGCCCCAATTCCTGCACCCAAAGCATTGCATTCTATTATGAACCTGTTTGAAAAATTCAGCAAGGCTAAAACCAGTGGCCTGGAAACCGCTTCTTTGAGTTCCCAGAAAGCTGTCTTGTCCTGTTCATTCCATTCAAAGGAATTGTTTTGTAACAAGGAAGTGAAGGGGACTCTAATAAGACCATACCCCTTGATGAACCTCTGACAACACCCTGCCAGCCCAAGAAACCCTCTTTGTGACATAACAATTCAACAACTAAGTAAGCGACGCATAACTAGATATAAATAGATGAAGATACTCACCAACACATCCTAGTACTGGGCATCCCCAATAATGAGATTTCTGGATTTTGAGAAAATATAGGCTGATATTTTCCACCTTTCTTAAAAACAAAATGACTTCACCTAGTCCTTCACTACCCGGACTCATTTCACCCAAGACCCTTCTCCCACCTCTTTACTCATGGAGGACAGAATCTATCACCATTCACGAAATTCACTCATTTTTTTCTTCCCCCAAATCAAAATAAATCATCATTACACCTTAATCCTATGATTTCAAACATTTCTCATCTCTCAAAACTCAATTTATGTGATGAATATGAATTTTTAACGAAATTGATTGAAAAAAGGTAAATTTAACATCCAATTTTTCTTCTTGTATGTTAATTGACTTAACTTTAATATGGTGCTTCTACTACATATCTTACAAATTTCAAGCCCCAAAATGAGATCTGATTCGTGATTTTTGAAACCCAAAAACTATATCAAAGATAAATTTTCAAGATTTACTCATATTTATACTTAAAAATTATAGATCAGTGCTATATATGGCCATTAGGCTTAAACATTTTATCCTTAATTGAAATTAATTTACATGTTTTTATGTTGAATGTTAAATTTTTCATTTGTATTTCTGGAAAGGAAAAATAATTTTGTTGAAAATAAAAAACATTTTTATAGTTTTTTGTTAGATAAATTTATGTTATTAATTGTTCATGAATTTCATTGTTAGTGTTTGCATAGTGCAACATAGTGTCTGTATAGTACTTGCATAATGTTTGCATAATACGTCATAAATATTTTTGCAGAACTTCTTCTGATAACGTTTTGTACGTTATAAATGTTTTTGCAGAACTTCTTCTGATAACGTTGAAATCTCCTTATGGCATTTAATAGTATTGCTGACATATTTGTATTGCTTCGGGAATAATGGAGTATTGTTAGTAGAAATTAAATTTTTGTTGTGTGGTGTAGAGTCATTCTGTCAACATTGAGAGTGCTTCTGTCAACATTGTCGAAGTAGTGGGAATCGTTATCCAGTAATTCAGTCAAGATTAATTTTTGTGAATTTCACTTTGGCTATTGATTTTAAAATAGTGTATATCTGAAATGTCTTTTGAGAATCTTGGTTTGTTTTTCTTAAAACATATACTGCCAAATTGCTGATGATAAATGTGACGGCAACTAATACCTGCAAATTAACATAAATTTTAGGGCTTTTTTTTTTTTTTGAAAATAATCCATTCAGAGGCTGAATGGGTCTTGAGCATAGCCGGATACATATGGAGGTTGTGGACTGGCCATACGTGAGGGCAATTGAGTAGATGAATCTGATGTTGGATCATCATCCGAAATGTCAGCCCACTGGACTTTAAAGTCTTGGACTTGCTTTGAGAGTTGTTGCTGCATTTGGGCCATCTAGACCATCATAGTATCAAATTGGGCCTTCTGGGTTTCCATTTGTTTGGTAATTTTAGTAGATTGTTTAGAGGAGACATATAATGTTGGAGATCCAATGACTTGGGGACTTCGTGGTTTTGATTTGGAAGTACTTGGTACAGCTGGATGATCTGGCGTATAGTGAGTTGATATGGTTGGCAGAATTTTTGAGGCAAGCTTGATAGTCTGGGTTAAAGCTTGGTTCTTCTTATAATCAGCATCAATCTGAGTGTAGCTAACCATAACATAGTCGAACGTATCCCATCATTTGATTCTGAATTCTCAAATAATATATAGAGAAATATCTTGAATAGTTAATGGTAGATCTTGATAATACTGATGACAACTAATGTGCCATGACATAATCCATAGGACTTTATAATCAATATGGAAACCGATTATTCTGTGTGGTAAGAAAATATCTTTATTTAATTCTTCATAATGCATCCTTGCATTGTTAACAATACTTGGATAGAGGACTGGTAATGATCCGAAGTAAATCCACCATTCCGTGAACCATATTGGTAATTGTTTTGGACAATTTTTATCAAATTGGATAAACCAAGAACGAGTATATGACCGGAGGTAAAAAGCATTAAACCATGCTTTTTTATAATCCTGGTAATTGTATCCCTTTGGTTGATAATGAACAGAGAATGGTTTAGTATCCCAAGTGTTAAGACCAACATCTTGGGGAAGTTTAACGTTTTTAATTTTGATAGTAGAAAAGGTAATGGGATTATCTCGGGGATTGTGGTGATGCTTGATTTCAACAGAACCGGAATCAATTAAGATTAATTCGTAGTACTGTTGGGTTTTAGAAATATCCGCAATTTGGTATAAGCAATTAAGATAAAACATTTTGTTTGTCTAGGTAATGAGCTCATTAAGTAATGGTTTTTGATAATAAGAGGTAAGAGCAACATGAAATTTGAGTGGTTTGGTGATATAATGATTATCATTAAAAGTAGTAACTGGTTGAGTAGAAGAGGAAGTAGGAGTGACAGCTTCCTTGAAACCTAGTGGTGGAAATTCACGTAAAGTTGTGTATTTGTTGAAGGTTAGTATAATCTGTGGTTTAGACATTGCAAAATCATGGACGGATTGTTTTGAGGGTTGCTTTACTGGAGTATAAGGGGATAGAATGTCCTTCACTTTTCCTTTAGGAGACATGGCTTCTTGTAAAAATTCTTTTATTAAATATCTAAAATATGTTATTCAATAAATTATTCAATATCAAAATACGTTTGCCATCATACAGAAGTAAAATCCGTCATATCTTTACGTAAAATAATATAAATATTTTGATAAACAAGATGATAGATAAAATCATTTTGACTCTTTGATATGCAGAAAGTTCCTTTGTTAATATATGAAAAATAATTAGATGAATGGAATGGTAATGCTTTGTTTACGAGAAACCTAGTATTATACTTGTATGGTCTAATGTGTTGTATTCCTACATTGGACTCTGCATTATTACTAAATGTTTTTGATTGTGTAATTGGTTCTAAGTTTTTTCTAATACCAAATTCTAGATTACGATATTTATTATTTTTACTAATTAATTTTATTGGCTTAAGTTTAGTATGTTTGTGATTTTTAATAATTAACTTTGTTGGCTTAAGTTTAAAAATAAAAGGTTTTCTAATATCTTTCTTATTTATTAAATATTTTTGTGAGTGAAAATTACTTGGCATTTGATTGGAATATCTAGTATTAATAATGATTGTTTCTTCAATATATTTTAAATATTTAATTAATTTTAGAAATAAATTGGGTTTAGAGACACTTAGTCTATGATTTTTAATTAGTTGGTTATTTATTTGGTTTATTAAATGTTTGGCTAAAGTCTGCCTTTCGTAATGTTATTTTTTATTATTTTGCCAATATCTTATTTTTTTATTATATTTTAAAAAAATATTTATTTTTTCTATAAAATTATTTTGTTAAGGTTATGATTTTTTTGATTTTTATTTTGATCATATAGTTGTTGTGTTTTCTTAATATAGTTTAATAAATTATTTTGTGATATTTGATTTTCTATGTCACAAAATAGTGGTATTAAATTTTTATTAATTAATTCATTGTGAATTTATTTTTGCAATAATGGACTGTCTTTATTATTGAAGTGATTGGAAAAATTATTATTATTTAGTTGTAATTTATATAGGATATTTGATTGGTTTTTAAGTGTTAAAATATTAGTTTTATATATCTGTGTTGCTTATTCTTTTTGAGAAGTAAAATAATATTTTATAAATGAATTAGATAGTTTGTTATCAGATAGGAGATTAGTAAATATTATTTTATAATATTTCTGAGAAGTATATTGAATATTTAATTCTTGTAAATTTCTGATCGTTATTTGAGTAGATTATTATTTACTAATGTAAGATTATTATTATTATTATTTTGTTTAATTTCTAAACTTGTATCTATTCTGTCTTCAGTAGAATAAAATGAATTAGTTTTTGGACATATTTGTTTTAATAATTCTTTTTGTAAAAAGATAAAATAATTATTTATGACTGAAATATATAATTTTATATCAAAAAAGATATTGTTAAATCTTATTTTATACGAGTTTTAAACATTATCATCATATAAATTTTTAATAATTATTTGATAATAATTTTGATCTATACAAAATGTATTAGGTAGAGGATTAGATCTTATAATTATTTCTTTATTTGAAGGGTTTTGTTTTAATTCTAATTCTATAGCTAAATTTGACTTATTTTCTATTTTTTGTTTTATTGTACATTATTTAGACTTATGTCCAGTTCTTTACATTTCCAGCATATGATTTTTAATAATTTATTTTCTTGTGAATTTTTGTTTATTTTAGATGGGTTTAGTGCTTTATTATTTTTATTTTTTACTTCTTTTGTTGATGAATAGGGTGTTAAAGAATTTTCTTTAATATTTATAGAATGTGATTTAGGGGGTAAAGAAGGTGATGTGGTTATGGCATTTTCTAAGGAAGTTGATGGGTTTTTAAAATTATTAAAATGTATTTGATTAATTTCTTGTTTGATACATTTTATAGGAGTTTCTTCTTGCTGAATTCTAATTTTTTGCTGATTACGAATTAGATTAGTTTGACCTATTTTTGTTGGACAAATGGATAAATTATTTAATTTCATAGTTAATTTATTTAACAGAATTTTTCTTTGTTGTGTAGAGGGCCAAGATCAATGAAGGCCCATCTAAGCCCAGGACGGTCAACGACACCGTTAACCAGGAAAGCGGAAAGTGGGCCGGCTACAACCCAGGATGAATGCGACCCATATCCAGAATGGCCCACACGTCAGTCTTCAAGCCACAACTGCTGTCTGTCCTAATTTCCCGCATCTCCAAGAAAACAATATTCACTGTCACAGTCACCTCCAGAATCAATGCACATCCCGGGAGGAAGGTGCTGAAATCCACGCACAATCTGCAGAAAACTCTAACGGTTACCGTGCACAAAAAGGAGATCAACCTCCTTGACCGTTACAGTCAGAGACGACAATCACGCATATACCAGAAAGGTAACGATCCCCCACAAAAGGCAGGCATCCAGTCTCACTGTATAAGGAAGGCAGCTAGGGGCCATAGCTATAAAAGGCCATGGAAACTCCCTCCAAAGGCATCACTTCTCTGGCCCACAAAAGCTCTCTAACTCTCCGGAGCACCCAAAATGCTCTCTCTCTCTCTCTCTGCTACTCATTCCCAGCAAACTCAATTCTAAGAAAAAACTGCTCCCCACAAGCATCCAAAGTCGCTCTCTCTACGAGTACAATACCCATCTGCAAACACTCACCAGCATTCATTTCTGCATTTTCTGCATCCACCTTCTCTCTTCAAAAGGCAGATATCTAACACACATTTTGCATTTTCTGCATCCACCTTCTCTCTTCAGAAGGCAGATAACTGACTTGAGCGTCAGAGTGTTTTCGGTGAGACTAAATCCCGCTGTCACCTGATCTCTTGTTTGAAGTTGTGATGTGTGGGATCTGAAGCCCTGTAGACGGAACCAGAATCCGACGAGCAACTCGACCCGAATCTGTTTGAAGCTTAGATCCAAGACACATCGATACCAAATGATGATTTCCCAATCCTAGCATTGGTAATCATTGTTGCCGCTAGAGAAATTTTTTTCCCAATATTTACAGGCTTCCACTCCCAAGATCGAGGACCCAAATTAATTTTCCTTTTATACACAATTAATGTACGATATGCTTCCATTTCAGTTTTGCAGGAAATAATAGTATATGGTTAATCTGTCAATTCTCCATATCCGGGTGTTTCTGCTCTATTGTTTACTCATCTTGAAGAGAGACTTGGTGATTCTCTTGATTCCTAGTGAGTTTTCATCATTCTTCTAGGTTGTTTGTGGATTTTTCTCGGTTAGTTGTTCTGTGTCTTCACAATTCTGTGAGTCTCCATCATTCTTGGTTAGTTTTTGCTCTACTACATGGAGATATGCTTTTACTTCGTCACCTCTATTTATTCTGCTACTGCTTCTAGTGTAAGGAAAGGGGTTCTTCAACTACTAGTACAAGGGAAGAGGAGGTTCTCTTCCTACCCGAAATAAGAAATTATAGAACTGAGTATTGGCTAGTACCGAAGAATTATTGTACACAAAATGATTCCATGACTTCAGTGCCTCTAATCACATGACTGAGTTCAAGAGTATCTTATCTAATTATCAATTATATCTCACTGTTTCCAATGTTATATAGCAAATGGCTCATCTATAAAGATTGAGGGTATTAGTTCTGGTCTTCTGACATGGATTTTGCATCTCTCATCAATTATTTACCCGATAAATTTTATGTTTAATCTGATATCAGTTAGTAAGTCTACACAATACTACAATTGTTTTGCAATTTTCTCCTATACTCACATTGAGTTTCAGCATCTTACAAGGAATAAGGTTATTGATAGAGGTCGTCATAATTCAAGAGACCTTTACTTGTTTGACAAAAACCTAAATCCTATTGTTTATTCTAATGCCACTTATATGCCCCTTAATCTTCACTGTAAATTAGGTCATCCATCTGTTTCTAGCCTGAAAAAGCTATGTCTTGCTCTGATGCCAGTTACCAGGTTATTTTGTGAGTCATGTAAATTTATCAAACATCATCTTAAGTCATATTCCTTTCAAATAAATCCACACACCTCTATCCTTTTTGAGTTAGTACACTCAAATGTATAGTGAACGTGTCTAGCTTCGTCCAACATATGACTTCGTTACTTTGTTACCTTTGTTGATAACGATTGATAAATTACCTAATTATACTTTATAAAAAATCACTTTATGTTATACTCCACTTTCTATGTGGTTCGTATTGAAATAAAGACACAATCCTCCACTCCTAGATGTATTTTGTGAAGTGACAATAGTCTTAAATATTTTTCTACTTCTTTTTCATCATTCCTACCATAGCAAGGAATTCTTCATAAACCTTCTTGAACCGACACACCCTAACCAACAGAAGAGGCAAAGAGGAAAAAGAGGCACTTGATGGACGTTATTAAAGCCCTCTTATTCTAGAAGGGAGCACTAAAAATATTTAGGACTGATATAGTGCTGATAGCGTGTTATCTTATCGATTGGATACCATAAGTTATTTTTCAAGGAGAGATTCTTTATCATGTGTTATTTCCTGAAAAGCCTCTACATTTACTTCCCACGAAGATTTTCAGTTACATATGTTATGACCGTAATATTTGGCCTCTAGTGACAAAACTTGATTGCAAATCTTTGCGGTGCATTGTTCTTAGATATTATCATACAGAAAAGGAGTATTAGTGTTTCTATCCAAAGTTAGAGACAGTTTCAGGTGTCCCCGAGTATCACATTTTATAAGTTTACACATTTTTATCACGATTTGTCTTCAGCAAATCCATCATCAAGTATCTCTCCCAAGAACGACATTCTTATATATGAGATTATTCATAATGCTGTATTTCATGCATCTCTACTGTCTTCCAATCACTTACACATATGTTCGCAGTCCTCATCAGATGTTTGCTTTCTCTATGAGAGTGGATCTCAAGTGAACCACTATCAAGCTAGTTATTCCGACTATAAATATCACTGTTTCTGATCAATGAACCAATTAAGACATCACTGCATTACACAAGGGTCATCATAATTGTGCTCAGTATTCATTACCTGCTACATCATCGCATGCTAGCATTTCACCTTCACAACGAGTTTTTGGGTTTGCCTTGGACCTCAATCTGTATCGGTAATTATTTCTTATCCTGTTCGGGGGAAGTTATACAGGAAAAGATGGCTACACTAAAACTTAATTACATAAAGAAACTAGTCTATCCCTCTAGGGAAAACCCCATCAGGTGCAAATTGGTTTACTCAATAAAAGTCAATCTAGCCGATTCTTTAGCTCGACTAAAAGCTGGTCTAATGGCTAAAGTGCATGATCAGATATATAGTGTGAACTACACTGATACTTTTTATCTATTACTGAGTTGATTTTTGTTAGGCTTCTCATTTTGTTGGCCTCCACTCATCACTAGTCTTTACCAAAATTAGGCATCAAGTATATCTTCTTACATGATAATCTTCAGGAGGCGTTTTATTTAGAGCAACCTTCAAGTTGTTACTTAGGGGGAGTCTGGATCTACGTGGCGGTTGAAGAAGTCTTTACATGATTTGAAACAATCCCCGCAAGCATGTTTTGGCCAATTCATTAAAGTTGTATTCAAGTTTGGGCTCTCCCACTGTTACAACAGTCGTTATGATCTATCGTCATTCTAGTGTCGGGCGTTGTCGTTGTGCATGTGAATAACATTATGATTACTAATAGTCATAATACTACTATCACAAATTTAAAATTGTTTCTTCAAAATCAATTTTAAACCAAAGATCTCGGAAGTTTGTGTCATTTTCTTAGTATTGAAGTTGTTCGATGCCATCATGGCATCTTCCTTTCACAAAGAAAGTACACACAACATATTTACTTCAAGAGATTAGTATATTGAATTCAAAACCATATGACTATCCCATGGATCTAGAAATTAAGTTATCAATTGACGATGAGGAAGTCATTGCTAAACCAAAGAGACACTGACAACTGATTAGTAAACTCAATTATCATGTCATAACTCGTTTAGATATTGCCTTCTACGCTAGTGCAGTGAACCAATTTTTTCTCTTCTCCTCCTGTTCCTAATTGGGATGCTACCGTACGTATTAAATGATATCTCAATGGTACACCAAGACAATACTTATTATACAATGATCATGGTCATACTAAAGTAAAGCATTTCTCTGACGCTAAATAGGTTTTGTCGTTGTACGATCAAAAATCTACCATCGGCTATTTTGTGTTTCGTATTTATTAGAGGCAACCTTGTGTTATGAAAAAGAATGAAATAAGATATGATAGCCAAGTTAGTGCAAAATCAGAATATTGTGCATTAACACATTTTACGTGTAAAGTGATGTGGCTTTAAAAATTATTCAATTCTCTTGGGAGTAAGAATTCTGGGACTTCTCAATTATGGTGCAATAATCAAGCAGTCATACATATTATATCAAATCTAATATTTCATGAGCACTCAAAGCATAATGAGTTAGATTTACTTTGATTGTGAGAAGCTCCAACATAGCATAATTCTTATCCATCATGTAAATATCAAGGGTCAGCTTACCAACATTTTTGTCAAATCTTTAACTGAAGTTTGCATAGCGTACATTTAAAACAAGCTAGGCATGATTAGCCTCTATGCTAAGTGTTAGAATATTAGTTGAATTTTTGTTAGAATATACTTTTAGAATATATTATAGAATATGCTAAGAAATATTTCTTTATTAGGATAGTTTAATATTTTCGATATATGTACATAGCCCCATATATACATTTGAATATAACTACCCCAACGTGAGGTTTTCTTATCTATTCAAATTCTAGCATTGTTGATTATTGATTTCTTTTGCATTTTTTCTCAATTATTTCTGAATTTTTTTGGAAAATATTTTCAACTTTTTTCCTTAAAAATTTATTTTCCCTATGAATTTTATATGTTGACTTGTTCGGTGCTACGATGAATTAATTGAATTTTTTGACAATTTTTTCTTCTATTTATCATTTTCCTAAAAAATCATTTCTAATATTTTTTATAAAATTTGTTGTTAAATTTTAATTTATTGATGTTGCCAATTTGTTACTTGTAGGAATTCCTAAAACATTTTACAAATGTCAACATCAAAAAAAAGGAGACAGGGGGGAGCACTGATGGAGCAACAACAGGAGAGGATCATGGGATGACGTGGGCTGAGATCTTGGTAATCCCATGCCAGCTAATAAAAGTAAATGCAAATGTAAATTTTGCGACAAGGTTACTAGGGGATGGATCACTTGGCTAAAGGAATGTCAGTAAGCAGATTATTCATCCACTTGATAACAGGAAAATGAGATGGAAATTTGAGAAAACCTACTTCCAAATGCAGTATTTCCGCTGCAACTAAGGAGAACATATACAGAAGCTTTGCTAATGAATTTCAGGTCTGTTTCATTCCATTTCAATACCATTTTTCTGCAATACAAGACAACATTAACAGAGCAAGTTATTCTAACAATCCTTTGACTATAAACTACTAATGCAATGACTACCATTATTTCTATTGCTCATTTGCTCCACTGTAACCAACTAACAATTATGTTGTTTAGTTGAAAAAAAGGCAGACTTGGTTCCAGATGGACAGCAATGTGAGATAATCAGTAGAGCAGCAGGCAGAAGCAGTAGCAGCAATGTTACAAACCATTACAACTATGACACTAACACATGTACACCTATGATACTCTTTATTTCATGACAAAGAACATGTGGGCCATCCTAAGGGCGAATGCTGCTCTTGTAACCACGTTTCAGAAGAAGTTAAGCTGCTCATGCATACCCATGTGAATGAGTAAAAGAGAATAAAGAAGGGGATATAGGAAGACTTATATGAGAATATGATAGCTAGCAGGCCTGATGCAATGGATAGCTTAGGTGGGCAGTTGCAATATTGTGGATTTAAGAGATGATAAAGGGATGTGCAGTTTGAGATGACTAGACGAGAGAGTATCAAGAGCCAGAACGTATGAGAGGAGATATAAATTCACAACTCAGTCATCTCATTCTAGAGAAGGTGACAGCAGTGGTCGAGAGACGGCAAGTAGTATTAAGGGCCCGAGGATGCCTCGATCATTTGCTATACAAGAGCTGGACACATATCCACTTGACAGCAGAATGCAGTGAATTGATTCTGAGAGCAAGTATTCTCATTTGGAGGAGATTGACCTAACTTTGCATAAGAGAAAGAGCTGAAAGCAACCAAAGATTTGAGATTTTTGGTGAAAGGTTTACAGAAAATGTTAGGACAGGTTGTTGATCCTTTTTTTTTTTTTGGTGTGTGGTGGAAAATTTTCACTAAAAGTTGCTGTAGACAGCTCCCTTTATCAGCCCATGTTATATAGAGAAACTGAATGTGGGACAGGGGTTGAAGGCCTCACCCATTATGAGCTGTCAGATGTAAGATTGACGGACAAATACAGGCAGCTAAAGCAATGGATTGACATGTTCTATCACATTTGGGATGAACGGGTGCTACACCAATATGTCTAATTGATGGATGGGTGTAACGAATAAGCATCTAATTAGATTTTATGCATAACCTCTAGGGAAAAGTTTTTCAAAAATCCATTGATGCGACAATGCATAGAAGAAATAAAGAGTATTATTTCAAATTGATAGACAAGTAGTTAATGAGATTGGAGACCTTATCTAGACTGTTACAGACAATGGGGGCAATGAGAGCGACCAGGCAACTCCTTGTGCAAAAGCTAGAACATCTTCACTGAACTAGTTGAGCAGCACATTGTCTGAATCTTATTTTGGAGGATCTATGGAAGACACAAAATGTTGAGGATGTGCAAACAAAGGAAAAGATAATAATGAGCTACATCTATAGTTTGAGATAACTGATTGATTATATAAAGATGTTCACTAATGGTCGGGAGTTGTTATACATTACTATCACACGGTTACTACAAACTTCTTTGCGGCTTGCAATAGAGTCCATTTATCTCCATAATAGGGGCTGAGAAATATGTTTAAATCAAATGATTATAAGTCCTCCAGATTTGGAAATGTAAAAGGTGGCATAGAAAATGGTGCAAGGAAGATTATTTTAGGGAAGGATTTTTGGTAAAGGACAGTAATGTTATCAGAATGCAAGAACTCCTAATTAAAGTACTAAGAACGGTTGACTGTAATGAGAAATCGCCTATGGATTTTATTTCTAAATCAAAGGTTTGAGTAAAGATGGCCATCAAGGATGGTTGTTATTCCTATCTAAACATTTAGCACACGATTGATTGGGATGTAAAATTATCAGTTACACTATAAGCTGCATTCAAGGGAATGTAATGAAATTAATTTGAAAATATTTATTGTTTAATTATGTTTCTTTATATATGTTGGTTAATTCTATGAATTTTTTTTCTTAATATTGCCTTACTATTAGGTTATTTTTTATAATCCTTTGTAAAAATACAGAGGCAAACTTTCCAATCATTAGGAAGTAATGTACAAGGTTAAAAAAGTTACCCAAATATTAGGACCTGACTTGAAAAATCAAATTAGAGCAATAAAACATGTAACTTATTTATATTGCTGTTAAATTTCTTGTACCAATAATTCAATTTCAAAATGTATAATATTCATTCATGTACCCATTATTGATGATTTTTTAAACTTTACTAGCTATTGATCTTTTGGGTTAAACAAGAATCACTTGGAACCCATCTCGTGCATAGAGCAATTTTATCTACAAATTTAAGTTAAATAGTAGTAATTTAATTTGTTGTATAGTTGATTATTTAAGTTTTAGAATGTCACAACTTATAACTTGTAGGAATTTAATAACTATTTGAAATTTGCTAATTTTTGTATTAGTTATTATACAAATAATGGTGGATACATTATGGATCTTGTGCTCTCAAGCTTCAAAGGATTGTTGACTGGTTTTTGCGTCAAACTATCTCTTCCTCTAAGTGTGAGAATAATAGAACTATTTTTAGCCGCCTATGCACAAAAACGAGAAATACACTAAAGTATGAGCTATTGAATAAATTAGTTTACGTCCATTACAACTTAAGGCTAAAAATAAGAAATGTTATGAGAAAAACATAAGCTAAATAGGAAGATTAATTTATTCCAATCAATTTAGATTATATATTTGAGGAAGATGACCCTTTATTTTCATGGTTGGGGAGCAGGAGAGTACAATTCTTGATGGCCAAAATTATTTTAACTGACTCATTGTCAATTTTAAAGGAGATGAAGAAAACAATGGTGATATTGAGGCAGCGTCTGCAAGGAAAAGAGAAAAATGAAGAAAGCTCTATATTCCCAAAGCTTAGATTTAGTAGTGATGATACAAAGAGTGGAACTGGAGATGAAGATGATATCGCTCCATTGGGTCGCAATAACCTTGTAGCTCTGATTATTGAACCAACCGTTCGTCCTCTCTCCCCTTATCTTGACACCACTCTTGTGCTGCCCTACAGGACAACAAGATGGATATTGAATCATTGCAGGTGCAAACTTATACAAGAAGAGAAAATGCCACCGAGAGAGCTAGTGGTTCATCATCCCAAAGAGTGATATATAGTTTTGTTAGTTTTGGGATTTCTAAATCCTATAGCGCCACCGCAGCAATGACAGTCCTAGTACTCAAAACTACCTTCATCCCTGGACTTCTTGATTTATGGACATGAACATCCCTATCACCAATACCAATATTGTGCACATCCTAACTATTAACAAGCACCCCCAGCTCAATTTCCACCGCAAGAGTAGCCATGATCATTTAGGGAGTACCACTGGCTTTCCTAATGATGGGGTTGGTAGTGGCCTATTTCTGTATTTTTTTTATGACCAATAGCAAACATAAGGAGGATATCAAAATCAATCCAATCAGAGGAACGAAGACAAGGGATATACTCCAAGACAACAACATGGTGGTGGCCTAGCAAGGGTATAATTGCCCAACTTTAACTAATATTAATATATTCGTATTTCCCTATGGATGTTTGATACTTATTGCATACTAGTAATTGTCACTTGCTAGTATTAAATTGATTGAGTGTGAAATATATCTCAAAGTGTCTTTATACTCTACAAACTATGTGACTGAGAATGAATTTGCTTGGCTATTCCAATGCAAATGTACAATATCAGAAGCATGCCATTTGTTCCATATTAGGTGTTACTTTTGTCATTCTATTATTTGCTAGTGTATTATTTGGTATAAATCAATCCAAATTAGTAAAAATATCTAAAACACTTCAAGTATGCAAAATACGCTTACATACGATTATTATAGTATATAACAAGTGTTGATGTGGTTAAGAAAAAATTTTATCTAATACGTCCAACACCAAAACTGTTACAACTAATACCAATATCAACATTTTCATCCATAGCCATGACAATACCATGAATCAATTGTATATCATGGTAATCAGTTGCAACATCAATTAACACAATTGACATTACATATAATCGGCTAACTAGTCCAGAAAGCATTATGAATGAATTGAATACAAATTTCAATCCTATCCTAGTCTCTTGCCTCTCATCTCCCTACCATTCTACTTTCTCATTCTTTCTCCTTCTTTATCATCTCAAGTCTTTCTAAGTTAATTCCCAATGTCTGCAATTCATTTCTGAATTCCTTGAATTCATCACATGGCAAAATGTTGTGGTCCACTTGGTATCACAAGCAACTAAAACTATCCATTTCCTTCAGTGAGCTGAAAGAAAAATGCAAGTACGCATCACAAGGGGCCAAAAAAAATTTACTTCAAAAATGTGTGGGAGTTAATCTGAATTATCTTTTTTGTGTTCATAGATAAAGAATAAGTGAGAAAAAATGTCACCCTCGGTCAAAACAACCTTTTTTTTTCACTCCAAATATAACATGAGAAGATCGTCCTACGTTCAGTCAGAGAACAGCTACTACCAAGAAGAAAGTCAATATTTGAGTTATTCATTATCTAGGTTAGATAATAGAACAAACGAAGAACCTAAATATGTCCTCTCAAGTCTTACAAATTAGAAGATAAAATAACATTAATAATTCAAAGAAGTCATGACTGATAGAGTTTAGAATGAGCTCAGTCATACTTTGTTTATCAATGGGCATATATGTGCAAGTAATAGAGCAATAAAGAAGCATACCTACCAAACATCAAGCATATAGACCTCACAGTGCCTAACACAGACCATGGATATCATCAGCATCCTATTCCATTTCTTAATCCTCCCCAATTCATTGCAATGTAATCCTTCAAAAATGAAACATATTAAGATAATGTTGCCAACAATCAAAGTATGCACCTTTTTATGATTAATGCAGAATGTTGGGGTACTATTGTTTCATAACATTTACAAACACAACAAAATGCATGTTTAATATGTCATAGATTTGGTACAAATAATGATCATGAAGTGAATTCAAGAAAGACTTGCTTAAGTATCTCCCCTAAAAGAATATATGAATTTGTAGCCAAAAGGGTTAAAAACTTAAAATGTGTCATGTAATTAACATATGGAGGCCTTTACAACATCCATAAAACAGCCACAACAGTACCTAGGTTGGGAGAATAATCCAGTACCTGTTATCTAAATGAAGAGAAGGCAAAACAGAAGGCATATCGTGACTGTCATGTACACGAGCAGATGGGTAAAGAAAAAGCAACAACAAAGAAATAGGTGGCAAAACAACAAAACAGATCTGCTAAACTAGGAAAGACAGCAAGCGCGACAACTTGACGAAATTAACCAGAACAAGAGCTGAAGACATAAAGAACAAAGGCAACAACTGATTGCTTAACATAATCTAGAAGATGAAGAGGAAGTTCATTCAGACATGCCTAGGAAGTAGGAACTGATTTTGGTTTATTCTACAGCAAATCTGTTTGACTGTTAAGCTGCTACACTACAACAGTGTGTATGATTCTTCTTTGATCTGAACTCTTCTTTCTCCTCCATTATGTTTTCTTCAATTCCACATTTAGTCTCTCTTTACCTCCCTACTTTCTTCCTTCAAGTGATTAGAGGGTTATTCCTACCTCTAGGTCACAAAATGAAAAATAAATAGGCCCATCTCTTTCACAAATTTTACAGTTCATATGGAACAGAATCATCATTCGGCTCTAATTAATTTTCATTTATGTTACAAAGAAAGCAACTAAGAAACATAACAAGAGTTGTCAGCTACAAAAATGTTACCCATCGTAAAGGTTGTTCCTTAGGATAAATAATTGGTAATAGAGCTTGTTTCGCCCTTTCTATATGCTCCGACCACTGGAGACGGAAATTATTTTTTTATAACAGATATAAGAATATTTCATTCTTTTTGGTGTTTGACAAAGATATTGGAAACAATCCAGGAGTCCCATAATAACTAATCAAATTGATGAAGATGTTGTTGCTGGCCTCATTCGAAATAGTTAATCCCTTTCCCATCTGGCTTGTTGATTAGACTAGTTTCTTAACTGGCTTTATCCATACCAGTAAAATAAAGGGAATGGCTTGTCCAGGTGAGACAGCCAAGCCAGAAAAGAAAAATAAACGTTTAGTTATAAATAAGTTGGAAAAAACAAAATTAAAAAAGAATAATTGTTTAGTATGACATCAACCCGATCCCAATATGTAAAACAGAATCACATTGATTTCCATTTGAGCATTGGATATTTTGTTTCGGTAAAGAGGAGTCATCAAAAGAATAGGTTCAAAGTCACGATCTTAACCATTTTCAAATCCTAACGCAGCTGCACAAGCCCTTCATTCCACAAATGACCTATGAATAGGAAAGATCTAACTAAAGAGAAGTAACTAACCAACTTCTAGGAGAAACTTATATGACTGCATAGATTTTGCTAACCATGCCACCCATAGAATTTAAAGAACCCGATGAAGCATGAGCTATATGTATTCCATGGAACACCATTCTTTCCAATATTGTATGCCTTTTTTCTCAACCAACTCAAGGCTAAACCATTTGGCCCCATTAGAGGTTCTAACCAAGGAGCATACAAATCCACAAAAAGAAACATGGTTTCTCCTCGAAAATGGACTTCTCCAGTTGGGGAATGCCTTAGATGCTTACCTAAACCAGCAGATCCTCAAACAGATCCCACGTCAGTGACAAAACATTGGTCTCTGACTAGAAAAGTAGTGTTTGAGCTTTAGAAGCTTCTATAAACTCACTAGGATTAGGTATTATTGAACTGGACAACGCAACAAATAACGATACCACAAGAAACTATAGCACCAACACTGTAAAAGTTAACATACGCCTACGGCATTTTGTTGTCATACAAAATAGAAAAGCTTTACCGCTTGCACTTCAGAATAATATGTTCTGTAAATTAAACTACAGCATTTTCCATTGAAAACTAATATTTCCCTCCTCCGGAAAAAACATTGAGCTACCATGTTGTCTTCCAACAAGATCACAGAGTACCCATTGAACCCAATTATCTCCAGATAAAAGAAAGACTATTCTTTCAAGAAGATAAAAATGTGAAACAGAAACTAAAGAAGAAATGCAGAAACAGACAAAGGAACTCAAGATATTTACAACAAATAGGCAGTACTATGGATCCGAAGATAGAAGTCTTTGACCTAGAAGCTTGGAAACATTGCCACGGACAGGAAAATGAAAACAGACAGCACTCAAATAACCTACGACTTACCCAGCAAACGATGGTACTGAAATCTGTAACAAGAGAAATTTAAAATTACAAAATCAATGAATTAGAGCAAAGATTAATTACAGAAAATGCACCCTTTTGCTGGAGAATAAGGGTGGAAATTGAAATTCAGAGGAGTAGGCGCCTGTACACACTGACGGAGACGAGAAATGTAGGTGTCCTTGTCCGTGTGGAGCGTTTATTGGGTTTAATATAATGAAAGTTGTGAAAAAAATAATAACACGGAGTTTTTATTTGTTTAGTCAAATATTAAGAAAATTTTTGAAAAGCAAAAAGCTGATCAATCAATAAAATATTTTTATAAGTGTACTAAATTAATTTAAAAGCTTCTTATATATATTGCAAATGAAACATATTACTCATAACTAAATTTGCTAAATTAAAATTGATGATATTACATAATAATTAATAATTGGGTCATTTTTATAAAGTGAATACTTTATGCACAAAATTAAAAATCTAATAAATTTTCCTAGTTTCAATAAATTTTCTATAATAAAGTAAATTTAAAATATTCTCATCACTCATAACTTACAATTAATGTTTGAAAGTCCAAAAAATATCTAATGTAGCATCATTAATAAGAAATTCATTTGTCAATTTGGGTGCTTTTATTAGTTTTATTTTTATTAATTCATCTCATGTCTCTAATTTTAGACAACCATGTGGCTTAAACTTTTTAGATAAAGCATTTTCTCCTTTCTATTGTCCCTAGAAATTTCTCAAAATCTCCTTTCATTACTTTACGTTTTTTAATGAAAGTATTTGCAATTGTTAATTTCTTGATACTTATTGTTAAAGTAAGTATTGTATTATTAGTCATTTTTTTTAGTGTAGCAATTCTTAGTATTATTTATGTAGAAATAATAGTTAAAATTGAAATTAATAGAATTTATAAATAACTAAATTCTATAGTATATTTATAGTCTGCCAATATAATATTTATTATTATCGATATCAACATCAATATCTTCAATTGTGATTCCCTCGGGACTGCAGTTTTGGATCATCTTTCTATATGATCCAGTAGTGAGTGCTTAAGCGGCGGTGGAATTGTTGGCATTTCCACAACCTGCCTATGATTTCTAACATTCTGTTTAGTCACTTCAGGCAACTGTTGCAACTACAATTCTAACTCTTAACCTATCTGCTATTCTCCTGCTGCTCTGCTCGTATTTGTCATTGCCATGGTGAAGCACTAGGCACCCTCTTTTGCGTTGTTTCTCAAGCATGTTGGTCCACCAATCCCTAATTTCGTTCAATGAGCAATGTCCATATCCTTTTCTTACCCCTTAGTTTGAACTTCATCCATGTAGCGCCAAATTTCATCTTCACTTTCCTGAGGCTCTTCAACCGTGCATTATTGAGTACCACATCAAGGCAGACTAAAGGAAGAGCATGTGTGTCAGCGACAATTCATACCCCTGCGCCTTCAACTTCACGTCCAATATCACCCCTTCGCACTTCTGTTTCTTCCAATTAGCTACCTTCTTGTCAAAGTATTCCCTGGAAACTCCTCTTAATCCAATCCTTGGCACAATATGGTGTTGATGAGGTTGTGTGATCATCTGACATCAAATAGCAAGGTCACCTTATGCTTTTCCAACCAAGCAATGAACTTATGGGGATATAAGTCACTCCCGTGTATGCCCATATTCGATTAACAGGCTAATTAGAGGTTTCGACAGAACTCATATGTGTACAATATTGACACGAAGTATTATAATTTTTGCGCGTACGGTGAAGTGGCCGAAGAGGTAACCGGAATGCCAATATCAAAGAGGTAACAAAATTGCCTAATCCAAGAGATGTCCAGACAGGCAAATCCAAGGATTGGCCAATATGGATAACTTGAAGATTGACCAAATTGGAGAACTTAAGGACTACTCAGATTGGGATGGTGATTGGTTGTGGAGCCAACAAGTGCCCACTCATGATTTACCAAAAGCGCAAAAATTGAAAAGAGCGCGCAAAACTCCTTCTAGGATTTATAAAATGGAGTGCGATTGAAAGTAAAAATGACAAGAGAATAAGAACGAAAATATCGCTTTATAAAATAAACTAGTGAGTATCGTCAGTGAGAGAAAGAGATATTTAGAGGAAAAATGAGTAGACGCAGATCCATCTCGTCTTCATTGTTGCTCGGGTTTGTCTGATTCAGGTGTTGAGTCCTTGTAATCTATATCTAAAGTTTGTGTAAGCGATTCTTACATAGTTAATATTTGAAACATCTCGTCATGTAGTTTTTTCCTCTTATTGAGATTAGGACTTCCTGTTGGGTTATACCGCTGCTAGCTTAGATGAATCGAGAGGTTAAGATGAACGATGACAACGATATACAGCAAACAAATAATAATCACAAATTTAAAAAGATAAGACCCAGAAAAACAAAAATAACCCATATCCCAACACTTTCAACATAAATTATGTGTCTCTCATTTTGTGATTATTGTTGGTCATTGTCATCGTTGTTTTCTTTCTTCTCGGTCCAACTGAATTGTCGGCGGATCCCCAGTACTAACATGGCATTTGGGGATGATTATGCATCTCCTTCGTCATCATTCATTTTGACCTTTTCGAATTTTCAAATTATTCAACTCGTCCTTCACTCCACCTTGTTGTCCTCCTGATTGCTTTCCTTAATCCTCAATCCTACTATCAAACACTTGACTTATTTATTTTTATGGTCCTTGGCCCTTTTCTCTCCTCATTTAAGGCATAACTTGTAATATTCTGAATATTTTTATATTTTTTTTATATTTTTTTATATTTTTATATTTTTTTTAATAATTATTTTTAATGATTTTTAGATACAAAGTTATGTAATTCGGGCTAAAAATATGAGTTTAAAGTATATAAACCGTTGAATTGGGTTAGATATTTGAGCCTAATAAATTTAGAGTATTTGAATTGATGGATTAAGTTTAGATATTTAGACTATTGATTTAAAATTTAGAATTAAATAGAAAATTTAATTAATTTTTGAACAAAACTAGGTAAATAAATATTAATCTGATGAGTTTTAATTTATTAGTATTCATTAACTGAAAATATAATTAATTTAAAGGAAATAAAAATATTAGAAATTTAGATCAAATTTTTAAATATTATTATAGTAGTAGTTAAATAACTAATTAAATAATATTTTAATAAGTAATAAATTAATATATAAATATATGTATTAAAATATGTTTATAATAATATATATATAATAATAATAATAAAATAAATAATGATTAATATATATATATGTGTGTGTGTGTGTGTAATAATAATAATAATAATAATAATAAAACAATAATAAGGAAATAAAGAAGAATAGAAGGAAGGAAAGAAAGAAGGAAGAAAGAAAAATAAAGAAAGAAGGAGAAGAAGGAAGAGAGAGGAGAGAAAAGGAAAAACGGGCAAGAGGGTTGCGGCGATGGGGAAGGAAGGAATCAGCGTTGAAAATGGAAATCAATAACCTTAACCGGATCCTCTTTTACTTAAGGAGCCAATAGTGAGGAGAGAAGAGACACTAATCAAAGAGGAAAACTACGCACAAGTCGAAGCAGAGCAAAGTCATCGCTACCGTTTCCATCATCGATCGGTGCTAAAAAGAGAGTCGCCATCACCTTTCAAAGCCACGTTGTAGTTGGTGTCGAATCCGAAGCCGCCATTAAACCCTACCCGTGTTTCAGCAATCACGTAAATCAGGCAAGTGAATCCCCATTAATGTCATTCTCCTCTGTTGCATGTGATTTTCCGTCATAGTCATTCCTCCTCTAATTGCAAACAATTTTTCTGTTATTTTGAAACCCATCCGTTCTCTCTCTCTATTAAATAAGTGAAGCATGTGGAATTTGAATCGGGAAGAGAAACAAAAGGCGATGCTCTATTTTGGGATTACCGATTCAGAACAGTGAATTGATGAGTCCCACGGACCTGTGGTTTTGAAATTAATTCATGTTATGGATTCATTTGCTTAATTAAGAAAAATTGAGTTTCCTATTTGTGTGTGGGATGTTGGAATTGGATGAGAAAACAAAGTTTCGTGCTCTTCCAGTTGATGTTGGGTATATAATCGGTTCTGTATTTTATACGAAATACGGCGTACACATTTGTACATGTAGGTACGTGTGTTTGGGTATGAGTATGTGGATGTATATATATATATACATGTTTATTGTGTACTATGTGTGTATATATGTACGTGTAAATATACGTGTACAAGTATAGGTGGTGTGTGTGTGCTGTGCATAAAATTTGTGTGTGTGTGAGAATAAGCAACGTGGCTCAGGGTGTGGGTGTGCAGGAGCAGTGTGTATTGTGTAGCCGTGAGTGTGTGTGTGTGTGTGTACTCAATGTGTGTGTGTGTGAGAGCAGTTGGGTATGTGTGCAGATATACACTGTGTGCGCGGTGGGTGTGTGTAGCCTGTTGCATATTTAGTTGTGTGCAATGTGGGAGGTAAACTGTTAATGGTGTGCCAAAAGTGTGTGTGTAAGATGTGTAACCAGGTGTGTGTGTACGGCTGTGTGTGAGTAGCTGTGCGTGCGGGTGTGCTGTGTAAGTGCGTTAGTGTGGGCAGGTGAGTGCAAATGTGTAACGGTATGAAGTGAGACAAGTAAGGTATGCTATTGTTGCTGTGTGTGAGTGTGTAAATATATATATGTATATTCATATATGAGTTTTTGGCAAGTATGTCAAGTTTTAATAAGGTTTTATATATATACATGAATATAATTGGTCAGTAAAGCAAATATTGATATATTATAGTTGTGATGAATATATGCGTGCATATTTTAGAATATAAGTTGATTAGTAGAATGTGGTTGAAGTATTATAAAATTTTGTTTGAAAATCGTTAGATGAATTATTGGTATGATATAAATTAGATATGGTAATTATAGGCCTTGTTTGGATATAACAATTAAATTATAGCCTTAGTAATAGTTTTGTATATCATGACAAAATGGAAAACTAGTTAAGGGTTTAAATTGGTCAAAGTATATTATTTTCGATTCGTTCTTCATCTTTCCGTGATAAATCCTTTGTGTTGATCTTGATGGATGAGTACGGTTCTGATTAGTATTGAATGACATTTCTATCGTTGTACTTGCAAAGCCTCTTTTGCGTTATATTCGATTGTGTGAGTATTGAAATTATTGGCTTCCTACAATCAAGGTTAAGGAAAGCATATGAAAATACTAAGGTATCTAGTTGAATGGGAGGTTACGATACCTTAGCGTAGTCTACACTTATTCAATAATAATTTCCATAACATGGTGATAATGAGGTATATTGTTTATTATGGATGGATGTTTATAACCATGTGACTATCGTAGTAGATGATATCAAGAATATCATTTAGTGAGGGGTATCACGAATGATATGGGCATGCTACGGGTACAACCTATGGAAAGACTCTAGGGGTAGTGAGGATACTATGGATAACCTTATTACACTTACCCAATCGTTAGGGGTGTAAATACACGGCCTTTGGTTCACAATGGCAGAATAAGTTCAAGGAGATTCATTGTGATATTTTATCATTGTTGATACCTCTTGAATTTTGGATTCTGTGGAATTTACGAGTTGTATTCGGTAAATACATATGTCAGATTTTACAATATCCGAATTCAGTGGAATCCATATTGTTTATTATTGTTTAATATTCAGGTTGTTCATACTGACATTCGAACTATGAAATCCTTACATATCCCTTGATGTCGGATTCCGAGGGATTTCAGCATGTTGTTGGCAATCTTGTTATCTTTGTCTCATAAGGTTCCGGGGGGACCTATCTTACTTTTTGATTTGAGTCGTGTTTACGACGTGTTGTGCCTTCTCGGATATAGTTAGATTATTATAATAATATTGTAACCATTATATTTTTGATATACAAGATATTTATTATTTATTAAACGTTTATTATTATTATTATTTCTTGGGTTTTGGCTCATTTTTGTATTTTTTTACTCCAAATTGAGTTGATTGTATAGTGTGAACCGTGAAATTTTACTTTTACTGCAAGACTTTCAGGTAGAGTGATTTGTGTAGGATAGATATTATCTATCAGTGGGAGACAAACTAGATATATTATTGACGAAAGTTGAGTAGTTTTTATTTAAACTGCGACCCGTGATCTTTAGTAGTTTTTATTTTGGGATAGTTATATAATGTATTGATAAATTTGATAATAGCTTAATTGAACTGTATTGCCATTATGAAATATTATGAATGATTTAAAGTTTTGAGGTTTCTGTGTGAGCATCCAAGCCACACTTGAAGTTTAGGCTTCGGGTCATCACATAACCTTTTTTTATTATATTATTATACTTCATCAGGATTTACAATTGACTTCCGCTTCTCCTTTGTACTGTCCTCTATAGGCTTCCTTTCCGTGGGTCCTTGTTGTAAAGCTTTGGTTGAAGTGCTCCGCCTTCTACATAGTAGCTTCGTCGTAAATCTTGACCATTCTTGTAGCCTTAGACAACCTTTTGGGTCATTTTAGCTTACATACCATGGCAAGCCATGGCATTGTCCCTCAATTATTGCCGCCGTAGCATCTCTTCTATCTATCCAAAACTAAAGTTGGTAATTAGCCATTTTTCTTGATAAAAGTGAGAAAGATTCAAAAAATAATGAATAAAATACAACCCTCTAACTCACTTATTATTCTACAAAAAGCGAATCCGAGTCATTTACTTACTCTCTCTCATCCTCTCAATCGCTCACATATTTTGATTTTTTGAGAAGTTTATAGACTTGAATGTCAACAAATATCCTAATAAGTGAATTATAATTCATTCAAAGTTTTTGTTAGCTATTCTATTTGAAAATGTTTAATAATTTGATTCGAGTTTATTTGCATCATAATTTAAATTCTAGGTACATATCAGTATAATCAAAATTTAGGAAATTATAAAAAATGATATTCTATAGCCAATAAAAAATTTAAAAAATATCTTTTTTGATATTTTTGAATTTTTTAAATTTCAGTTTAAAATGTAAAAAACTAAAAAAAGAAAAAACATTCTATTTTTCAATTTTTAAAAGAAAGAACAGACAAATTTGTACACAAATTTGTAAAATTTTTACTCCCTTAGAAATATTTCAAAAAAATAGTCTGAATTTTTAATTTATTGAACATGTCCTTTTTTTGTTTTTAATTTTGCACAATTCATAGAGAGAGTTTCTAGAACCAACTTTCTCCTCCCATGTGAGCCAACTTTGTGTAACTATCAAATTAGTTTTTTCAATAAGTAATTCTATGTTTGTCGTATAATCTCTATTGAAATGATATATTTGTCGTATAACTATCAATTTTGATGATAACAAGAGGTGAATGGCTGCAATGATCCTTCAAGTTCGCTCTGTATGCTATAGTGGTCCTCTCCAGCGATTCCACAAATAGCTAGAATTGAGCATTTTCTTCGCTGTTATCTTTTCTAGCTACAGTGCTACCAAATATTGACAAGAGCACAAGAAGAGATTCTTTCAGCTTATACCTTGCTTTAACGTCTGCCATCACAAGTCCAAGGCGTAATCGAAATGGAAAGAGGGACAAAAAAGAGGCACACAACTTCTGCCAGCAATTCTAGTTCAGAGTTTGTCATTACCTTCAGAATATATAGAGAATATATATAATTGTCTATCCAAATGTCAATTTCTTTATCCATTTCTCCCAACAGCTTAATACTCGAACAATAGCACTAAACTCTCACATCTCACAAAAAAGAATAAAAAGAATCTTATGTACCAATCATAATTAACAGAAAAAAACTAAAACCGAAATGACAATAACACATGATTAAATTTACAAATACCTCTCTAATTTGAGCGAAACACCACCATAGATGTACTTGTCATTAGAGTATTTGATCTTGGACAAAGTTTCATTGAGCTACCTGATTGCCGAAATAGATCTCAACATCGACACACATGACAGAGTCAGGATATGTAATCAACATCTATCTAATTTGGCCGTGGAATTTTCTCAATGTAATCTTTAAAATTACTGATTAATGGTGCTTTAACACTGAACGCAACACCAAGACCGCAATTCCCTCTTTTCACGAAATGAAGAATAGAATGCATAAGATAAAATCATGAAAATGAGCCAAACATTTACCAAGGATGGAAAACATTTGTAAGAGAATGAAACATTCAGCAATTTAGGAGTCCACTTGCCAAATTTTTCTCTTTGACAAAATAAAACACGTCGCATAGCAATTGTAGCAAGAATAGATCACCACAACACTCCCGTCCTCCCTTCTCCCCTCTGATTTCTCTGTTCTCTCGTCTCTCACTGTTCTCTGCCTTCTCTCCCTCTCTCTGCCTATTATTTTTTTTAACTAATTTTTTTTCCTTGTATTTTTTTTATATTTTTTTAAACTTGTAACAGAAAAATTATTGTCATTATTTTTTATTTTTAACATATTTTTATTTCATGCATGATCTTCTATAACAATTTTTTTTATTATTTTTCGCTTTCTTATTTTTAATTTTATAATTTTTTTCATATTTCATTTTTTTCAGATATTTTTTTTATTTTTATTTAAACTAAAACCTTTCTACATGTTGTCATCTTTTATTTTAAATTTACATCATTTTATTTTATTTTTAAATTATTTTTTTATTTTTATTAAATTTTATGGGTGAAAAATTTTGTTTTTATATTTTTAAAATTTAAAATTTATTTTAAAATTTTAAATTTTTATTTTCTTTTTCATTACAATGCTTTAATTTGTTTTCAGTTTTTTATTTCTCAATTTTATTTTTGTATTTTATAATTTTTCACAATTTGATTTTTAACTTTTTATAATTTTTAAAATTTTATATTTTCTTTATTTTTATTTTTATTTTAAATATTTTCTTTCTCATTGTTGATAGGTTAATATGACGAAAAAGTGAGAAATCAAAAATAAATTTTATTTTTAATTATTTTAAATTTTAATATTTCTTTTTATATTTTTCATTTGATTCATTGCTTTTTAAAAACTTTTAAGGTTAAATTTTTTATTTTTATTTTTCTATAATTACACTGTATATTACTTTATTTTCATTTTGCTAAAATTTTTTATTTCTTCAAATTTTATGTTTTATACATCACTTTTAATTTAGATTATGTTTCCCTTCTTTTTTTTTTTGTTTATATAATTCAATATATATTTTTATTTATTTTTTTGTTCTTTTAAATTTTTTACTTTTTCGTGTTGTAATTTTCATTTTATTTCTTATATATATTTTACCTTCTATTATATATATATATATATATATGATCGGTAGGCCCATAGCTTGCAAGCCCAATAAAAAAAGCGGCCCGAAATCCATAAAGGTCCAAACGCACGTTAAATGGTCAACGCGCTGGTGTTGACTGCCCGGCGTACAAACAAACGGCCAAAAGCGTTCTTTTAAGGCAGTTAACATTTCTGTTAATCGAAAGTACTGTAGTAGCAGGCTGCGAAAGACGTTAAATCTAATACGGACTAGGCCAAGTTTGGCAGGAAATCCCGTATAATAAAAGCAATAATCCTTTCCCTGATTACATGATTTATAAAAAGTCAATATCCTCTGAAAAGGCAATAGCAGATTAAGCTCCTTTCTCATAAGGAAGGCGCTAAATTCTCTCTCCTTGCCAGCAATGGAGTCTAACGGTCACAAAAATATGAAAGGAAGGCAGACAATCGGGAGATCCGTTACACCGCTTAAAAAGGAAACGATTCATTAAATCAGGTCAGTCACGCCCACCAACTCAAAGAAGGACGCCCAGCGCCAGGCTAAGGATCACGCCTTTCAAGCTAAGGAAAATCACTCTCCCCACCGCCCATATAAGCCTAAAGTCTCCACTCTGGAAAGAGACACGCTTTTTAAGACAAAAAATGCTTTCTAATACAATCTGAACCACAAACACAAACAATGCTTGGGCATACTTTCTCTAAAAAATGCTCACCTTCCAATCTCACTCGAGGCCGCCAGATCACAGAGTCTTCTCCCGCACTCTCAGAACCGTCCTCCAAAGCTTCCATGCTTTCAGGACGTAGTTTCCACTCGTTCTCCATGAACAGCGAATTGGAAATCATACTCTCGACGAGCCACGGGAACGACTTTGCTTCTACTAGCCAACACTCCCGACAAACTCATTCTCTCACTCTCTTTTATTTACCAGTTCCCCTTCCAAAGTTCGAAGCCTTGTTACTGACTTGACCGTCGGAGTTTTTTCGGTGGGACAACCTCCCGTCGACACCTGGCCTCTCATTTTCTCTAGTGGTGTGTAGGATTCGGACTCAGTGAATGGAGCCGGATCCAATCAACCAGACAAATTTGAATCTGTTCGAAGTCGGATCCAAGTACGCATCATTGGCGCTGTCTGTGGAAAACGCTTACAAAAAGTCAACTGTGTTTTTCAGAAACTCTCTCCGATCAACATTCCTGAACAAAATGGTGAACACAAGGGCGCAAGCAAGCAAGCCGGCCTGAGACGTAGTTTCACCCAACCAGGACCATGCCATTAGCGCCGGGGTCAACAGCGTAGCTGGTGGAATTCCGGCATCCTTTTTCCAAAACATGGCAGAGCACATGCACAGTACAGACAGAATACTTCAGATACTCTATGCCCGCTAAGAGCAAGCACGGCTGGGGGTTGTACCAGTGGTGGCCCCAGCACCGGCATCCAAATGAGGAGGATAAGAAAGAAAGTTCCGACCCAATGGACCGAAAGACTGACTAGCACTCCCGCGCCAGTATCCTCACACGCCAAAAGCCATTTAAGGCGTGAGAAGCGAGAAACCAGTGCTACTCCGGATGAAAGTCCGAAACGAAGGAAACTTAGATACTCCCGAGTGGACTCTAGGCCCGAGGCTCAAGAGGGAGTCTTCCGAGCTGCAAGATCATCCAAAGGCAGTAGCAGCCCTGCTGCTGGACAAGCTTCGGAGAGAACAAAGTTGGGAGCATATCTCAACTCCAAGAGATCTGCATATGCCGTTCCAGTGGATCCTAGGCTGGAGAAGATATGGAACTGTGTCTTCAAAGACGACGATCGCACAGCCAACGTCGACAGATCTCTCTTCACGGCGGAGATCCTGAATCATCCCATGCCGGTGAAATTGAAAATGCCAGTCCTAGACTCTTACGATGGGAGTGCGAATCCTGTCGACCATCTCACTCACTTTCACACCCATCTGGGTCTACAAGGGCTGGAAGACGCAGCCATGTGTCGCTGTTTCCCCTCACTTTAAAAGGGAACGCACGCATTTGGTTCCATTGTCTCCTCCTAGACTCGATTCGAAGCTTTCAGGAGCTTGTGGATCTTTTCTTATCTTAGCATTCCTCCAGGCACAGAGAGGAAAAACAGCCATGGCATCTATCGCATATTAAGCAAAAGCATGGAGAGAACCCACGGAGGTTTCTAGATCGCTTCGTGGAAGAAGCCAGGCGGATCCCCCAACTCACGGAGGAAATGAAACTGGGCAGTTTCATTTCAGCGCTGGCACATGGAGAGTTCTTTAGGCACATAGTGAATAAGAATCCGCAAACCTTTCGGGAAGTAGAGGCTATCACTAGGGCCTATGCAGCAGCAGAGAAGGCCAACGAGGCCAAACGCCCCGACCGGCCTGACCAGCCTCACTCTTTCCTGCCTAAAGGAAAGAGGAAACACAACGGTTGTAATTACTCCCACCAAAAATGCCACAGGACTGGGCCGTTAGAGTGCAAGGACTACGAGCCCATCAGCCTAACGCCCTAGACTGAGACATGCTCAAACGTTCCCATGCTGATCTATAGGAAGAAGTTCTTTAAGTGGCCAAAACAACTTAAGAAGGCGGAGGGAGGAAATCCAGCCAAGTACTGCGATTTCTATCGATCTCCTGGGTACTCCACAGAGGACTGCAAGACCCTTCAGTGGGAGATTGAGGGGCTAATCAGGAGGGCCACCTCACCAGGTTTGTTAAAGGCCCTGGTCAGAACTCTGGCAATACGGGCGGAGAAGGATCAGGACCTGTCCACCACGGAATCGGGTCTGACAGGAGTGGTTAATATGATCACCATCCGATCGATCAAGAATCCGACGAACAAGAGGGACCAGCATGCAGGGAAGAAGAAGCAGCGCACTACTGACAACGTCATTAGTTTAAGTGACGATGACTTGGTACATGTAGTTTCCCTCCATGTAGACCCCCTCGTTGTATCAGCGCTTATTTCCGACGATAGCGTTGACTACCAGATGAAACGTGTATCTATTAATAATAGAAGTTCTCGTGATTTGCTTTATCTTGATACGTTTTTTAAACTCGAACTGAAAAAGAGTCAATTAAAATTTGTAGAAGGCCGCTTGTATGGCCGTGACAACGAACTGGTGCCCGTTCAAGGAATGATCAGACTAGAAGTCACCCTAGGAACGTATCCGAGAACAGCAAGTCGTACACTCACCTTCTTGGTAATCGACCTGCCCTCTGTGTATAACGCAATACTTGGCCGGCTATGCCTAATAGCTTTCAGGGTCGTCACTTCAATACCATACCTTAAAATGAAGTTTTCAACGCCATACGGTGTGGGCGAAGTGTTTGGTGACCAAGTCATTGGACGGACATGTTATATGTCCCAAATCACTTCTAACAATAGCACCAGAGTAGTAGGAGAACTTAACCATCGAGACGAGGCAACCTTGCAGTAAGGACAGTCTGGTGAGGCAACCGACCTTGTCCCACTGAATCTGGACGATCCAGAAAGGTGCGTACGAATTAACAGCCCACTCACCGGCGCGCTACGCAAAGAACTGATCACATTCTTATGACGGAATGCTGACATGTTCGCATGGACTCCCGTTGACATGCCTGAGATTCCAGACCGAGTAATGGTCCACAAGTTAGGCCTCGCCCGGATCTAAAACTCGTCAGACAGAAGCGGAGAAACCACTCAGTGGAGAAGTTAATTGCCATCTGGGAGGAAGTAAAGAAATTGCCGGATGCTAGATTCATCAGGGAGGTTCAATACCTTGATTAGCTCTCCAACGTAGTCTTGGAAAAGAAGAGCAATGGGAAGAGAAGAATGTACGTCGATTTCACCGACGTTAACAAAGTTTGCCCAAAAGACAGCTTTCCTTAACCCAAGATTGACCTCCGGGTAGGCTCAACATCCGAATATGAGCTCTTGAACTTCATGGATGCCTATTCAGGTTACAATAAGATCCAAATGAGTCCGGATGATGAAAAACATACCTCGTTCATGACAGACCAGGGTACTTATTGCTATAAAGTGATACCATTTGGACTAAAGAACGCGGGAGCCACCTACTAGCGGCTGGTGAACAAAATGTTTGAAAAACAAATCGGCCGCAATATGCAAGTCTATGTTGATGACATGCTCGTCAAGAGCAAAGTTATGGGCGACCATATCAGCGATCTAGCAGAGTCCTTTGGGGTGCTCCGCGAGTATCAAATGAAGCTGAATCCGGCTAAGTGTGTCTTCGGGGTGGCATCCGAAAAATTTCTCAGTTTCATCATCTCCCTACGAGGGACCGAAGGAAACCCAGATAAGATCAAGGCCTCGCGGACATGGCTCCCCCACGAAGCGTCAAGGATGTCCAGCGACTGACTGGACGATTGGCAACATTGTCCCGCTTCCTACCGAAGTTTGGTGACAAGTATCAGCCATTCTTTAAGACATTGAGGGGAACAAAATCAAACGGTTTCCAATGGACGGTAGATTGTCAGGCGGCCTTCGATGAATTGAAGCAGTACCTAACTAGCTAGCCATTACTAACATCACCCATGGTCGGCGAAGAGTTGTATCTCTACTTGGCAGTATCGGAGGTATCCCTCAGCTCCGTCCTTATACGCCAAGACTCTGATACCCAACGGCCGATCTACTATGTGAGCAAAATATAAGCCAGCCAGAGACATGCTACCCGCACACAGAAAAGTTGGCATTAGCTCTCATATTCTCCGCACGAAAACTAAAGCTCTACTTTCGGGCGCACCGCATCATAGTTCTTACTGATCATCCTCTAAAGAGCATACTCCAGAAACCCGATGTCTTTGTACGGTTGGTAAAGTGGGCTATCGAATTGGCGAGTTCGACATTGAGTTCAGGCCCATGCCTGCCATAAAGGCGCAGACTCTGGCTGACTTCATTGTAGAGACCAGACCCCGATCCTCGAAGAACAGCCCTCAGAGAATGTAGAACGGTGCATGGAGGCTCCATAATGGATGATCCACATAGACAGATCATCCACTGACACGGGCAGTAGAGCAGGAGTGGTCCTCACGACCCTCGACGGGTTTGAGGTGAAATACTCTCTTAAACTCGGCTTTTCGGCTACCAACAATATTGCCCAATACGAAACCCTGCTAGTTGGGTTAAGATTAGCAAAGGAGTACTCTGCCAAGAGATTGGCTATTTTCAGCGACTCCGAGCTGGTCGTCAACCAAGTTAATGGAAATTTCGAGGCAAACAACCCACATATGGCCAAATACTTGGCCAGAGCAAAGGAGGCCGTCCACAATTTCGACAACCTAACCTTACTCCATGTTCGGAGAACTGAGAACTGGAAGGCCGATTAGCTGGCAAGAGCCGCGACGGTAGAAAATCCCGAACAACATTCGAGGAATATGAGGGAGGACTTGAACGGACCTAGTATAGAGGGACAGGAAGCAATGCAGGTCTCCGAAGCTGAAAACTGGATGACAACCTACCTAAGGTATCTAGCGGATGAAACATTGTCGGAAGACGCAGAAGAAGCCAAGAAGATAAAGAGAACGGCTGGCTGGTACACTGTAGTGGACGGGTGGCTGTATCGCCGCGACTACTCGACTCCGTACCTCTGTTGCCTAACCTGAGAAGAGGCGAACTACGTCTTGAGTGAAGTGCAACTTGGGATTTGCGGAACGCACGTAGGCGGCAAGAACTCAGCATTAAAAATCATGCAGCAGGGCTACTATTGGCCCTCGATGAAAAAGGACGCACTGTAGTTCATAAAAAGGTGCGAAAGCTGCCAGCTTCACGGCAACCTTCGCCACCAACCATCCGCCGAGCTGAAATCCCTTCAGGCGCCGTGGCCCTCCGCACAATGGCGGCTTGACATTCTTAGCCCATTTTTAATGCAAACTGGGCAAAGAAAGTTCATTATAGTGGGCATCAACTATTTTATAAAGTGTGTCGAAGCCGTCCCGCTAGCCAAAATTGCGAAACACAATGTACTTGAATTCATCCGCCAGAGCATCATCAGCAGATTTGGCATTCCAGTGGTCATTGTGACTGACAAGGGAATTCAATTCTTGGAAAAATACTTTACCAAGTATTGCACCAGCCACGGAATTAGACTGGTCCACACGTCAGTGGCATATCCCCAAATGAATGGACAGGCGAAAGTTACAAATCGAACGCTACTCCGCGGGCTCAAGACCAAGTTGGAGGACGCTGGGGGATCTTGGGTAGATGAGCTCACCTCAATCCTTTGGTCTTACTGAAAACTCCAAAGGAACCAACGTGTGAGACGCCATTCAGCCTCAGCTACGGGACTAAAGTTGTGATTCCGGTCAAAATCAGGCTTCCAAGTCTTGGGGTGGAATCATTTGACCCGCAGGTTAACTCTCAAAAGATTTGGGAACACCTAGACTTGTTAGAAGAAGCCTGCGATGCTGTTAGAATACAGACCGCAACCTACCAGCATCGAGTCGACCACTACTACAACAAGAAGATGAAAGCGTGATAGTTTGACATTGGAGACTTGGTCTTACGGAGCATCGAGGCCACAGGAAAGGTGGCCAACCGAAACAAGCTCTCCCCCAATTAGGAAGGGCATTTTCTAATCTCCGCCGTCTTGCGAAACGGGGCATATAAGCTCCAAAACCAGGACAAAAAGTTGGTCCGGGGAATGTGGAACGCGATCTACCTCAAACACTACTTCTAGTAGAGACCCAGGTATGTGTCTTACATTTGTGTGCACGATTCGGTTAGTAAAATAAGTGTTTCCTTAGCATGCTGCATGTGCATATATATATATATATATGTGGTTCTCATTGTAGGTTCAAATAGACCTAGGCTACCCCTAAGTCGGGAGGGTCTTTACCCTCTCGTAACTAATCCCTGGTCATCTAGGCGGCCTATGAACGGTCGTATTTAAACTCTGGTCATCCAGGCGGCCCATGAGTGGTCGTATACAAACTCTGGTCATCCAGGCGGCCCATGAGCGGTCGTATTTAAACCCTGATCATCCAAGCAGCCCATGGGTGGTCATATCTAAACCTTGGTTATTCAAGTGGCCCATTAGCGGTCGAAAAAATCTTAGGGGGCTAACACAGCATACGCGACGACCTTCTTCGTAAGGAGATAGTGCAATTAGCCAACGATGGACGACTGGAGCAAAACGCTCCACCAAAGCAGGCCACCCAAGTCTATACCTGGGCAGCGCCGCGAAGCTTTACTAACGGGCAAACTCTAAGCCGGCTTAACATACACAACGGCCTAGAAGACACCTTTGAAAACAAAGCAGGCGGCCAACTCGCAAGTCTCTCTGCCCAGTTGTCCACCAAGAATGTCAAAGAAGCAAAATAAGAAGGCAAGAGCGTGTGACAAACACAGGGCAACTTGTATTATTGCTGGATCAAGAGATACATCATTGAATTAAAAAAAATAAAAATAATAATACAATACATGTATATATATACAATTGCAAAAGCTATGGAGGCGGTGGTGGCCTTAAACTGTCTGAAGGCTCTCCCGCGAGGCTTTCTCGACACTGTACTGACTAGTTTGATAAACTGATAAGATCTACGGGGAAGTCGGGATCAACCAGCCGCACAATACGCCGGCTAATGTTGACCCCTTCTCACAACCGCGCCAGCATCATGCCCTCAACCTCATGGGACGGATACGGAGACTCAAATCATTCTCTAAGGTCGCCATCTGCCCAGCGAGATGATCAATGCGTCCTTTGGCTCGCTTATTCTCCTCCTTCAAACAGGCGACCTTAGCTTTCAAACTCAGGTTCTCCGCATCGGCGCTCGCCAGAACAGCCTCCAAGGCAGCTGCGTCCTCACTGTGCTCAGCCCCCAATGCCGCCAACTTGGCTTCGAGTCAGGCGATCTTTTTGTCCCTATCAGAGATCACCAAGTCTCTCTGCCTGAGCTCCTTAGCGATTGCGCTCGATACTTTGTCCGCCAACACAAAAAAGGAAAAAGGAATTAGAAAGGGCAAATGGAAAGGCAAGGCAGGCAACAAAGCATGTACCTCCCAGATTCTTCGCACTGGTCTTTCTGGTCTCGCACCCAGTTCCATCGCAAACGGCGGTGAGCCAGGAAGGGGGCCCACGTCGACAGGGCTGGCAGCAGCCTCAGCCATGAACTCTGCCATGGGATCCTCTAGAGTGCCCTCCCTCCTGGCTGGCTCTCTGGAAATGACGGGAGACTCCAAAATCTACCCCTACTGCTCTGCCAGAATCACCACAACAGGAGATCCAACTGACAGCTCCTGCGGCCTAGGCGCCTCAATGGGTGGCTCCCGAGTCGACTCCGATGGCGCATGTTGTGCCTGGACAATGCCACCGCTCAGCTTGGTCTTATAAGTCTCAATGGCCGCATCAACTTCTACTGTAGATGCGGCGCCAATGCCCGCAAAACATCCGGCAGAAAGATAGTCAGGCCCACAGGACGACGAAGAAGGCGCCATCGAGGCCACCCTCTTTCGCCTTGGACTGGGAGGACTCGAATCGGTAAGCCGGGGACCAATAATATTACCCTTCTTCCTCTTCTTTTTCTCCAAGACCTCCGGCGGTGGGATCCTCAATTTTCAGACTAGAGACGAAGGCCCCCAATTGGCCTTCTTTGAGGGAGTCGTAAATAGCGGAGCTAATTTTAATGCCGCTACGGGGAGACAAAGAGATCCACTCCGCTCCTTGGTTGATCTTAAAGATCGCCCTCACCATTGACATCGTCAGCAACCTCGAATGTTGACGGAGAAAAATACAGAGGGAGCACAAGTACCTGACGGTGTTGGCGTAAAACTGAGCTATAGGGACCCGGACAGCCTAGAAAATCGACATCAGTTCATCAGGGACTGGGAGGCGGAGCCCACTCCTCAAATGGACCTCATATATGGTCAAGAAGCCCTTAGGCGGCAAAAAGGCTCTATCGTTCTTCCTTGGAATGCGGAAGGCGATCTCCCGCGGAATGTTGAACTCTACATATAGGACTTTCACGTTTCAAACTGGTTCGGGTCAAATCAATTGTTGAATCCGGTTCCATTCTTTGAGTGTGGATACTACACACCATTACAACAAACGAGAGGTCAGGTGCCAGCAGGAGGTGACCCTACCGAAAACACTCAAACTTTCAAGTCAGTAAATAACCTTCGAAGAATAAAAAAGTTTGGGTGAAAAAAATAACAATAAACACAAAGTATTTGTGGCTGGGGTTTTGCTCTCATCATGAGAAGCTTTATGTGGCTCGAAAAGAGCGCTAATTTCTGGCACTGCATTCGCAAGGAATGTAGTGATAGAAAGGGTTGTTCACCGCAAGTGTTAAGAGCTTTTCCATAGAGAGAGAAAACGTGACGGTGAAGGTGAATGCTAATATTAGGAGCGTTTATGCCTGAGGTTCAAAGCATGTCCTGGAATAAGGTCTCCATGGGCTTTTATAAATGCAATGCTATGCGACCTTCATTGGGTTGGAAGGCTTGATTCCTACGCTCTGTTGGGATGGCTTCCTTTCTTGGCGTGAAGTTTTAATGGCGGTAAGGGCTCATTGGGTGGATTACTTTCCTTATGCGTTTTGTAACTGCTACGGTTTATTGTAGACAATGGAGAGAATTTGGCACTTTTCTCGTGGGACGTGCGCTGAATTCGCTAGTGATCGTTACCATGAAGATTGCCTTTCGAGAGAGTACGAAATCAAGGGAAAAGACCATTGTTAGTCGTGGACAGAAGTGTGGCCTAAATTGAGCCTGGCCTACATGAGGCCTGCTCTTGTGGCCGGTCTATTACGGCGCCTCTGGTCAACAGAAATGTTGAGCGTCTCCTTGGACCATTCATCCGCTCTACTACCAGACGTAACCAATTTTCTTAGCCTTTCGTCTGGTCAACAATCCGTATTGACCGTTCAGGCGTGTATATGGGCCTTCGTGGATTTGAGCCGTCTCTCCTTCTTAGGCCAGCCTACTATGGGCATACCCGTCACTAGCTCCTCATGTTGGTGGTCTTAATTTTGACTTCCAACATGCTCATGATGGGTCACGTGATTTGGTGTTCACCAAGATCCGTTGTTCTGGAGAAGGAAGCGTTGACCAGAATCGTTGGCTGTCTAAGACAATGCTTGGTGAATTCTTGTAAAGGGAGTTGACCGGATTCACTGACCATCTGGTCCAAAATCCAGTGAACTGCTAAAGGAGATATTAACCAGATTCGTTGACTGTCCAGGTCAAAATCTGAAGAACTGCTGACTGTCTCCATTGACCGTACAGGCCAAAATTCAGAGAACTCCTAAAGGAAATGTTGACCGGTTTGGTTAACCGTTCAGGCCAATATCTGAAGAACTTGTGGGAGTTTGAGCGTCGTGCCATCTACGGCCGTTCTGTCAGACGAAAAGGTGGCCATGTGTTTGCATGCGGTGTATTGAATATCCCGATAATTAATGCGCTAGAGGATCTGATTTGATTGAGTCCGTTCAGGAAATGCCACGTGGCAGTAATGATAGCGCACGTTTATGAGACGGTTATTATGACCGGTGTTTGCACTGTCCTTTAAGTTGTCCGTCCGTTTCACTTTTAAATTTCTTACACTTTCTTTCGTCTTCCTTTCCTGAAAATTTTCTAAGTGTTGTGCTTTCTTCCTTGTTCCATTCCCATGGCTTCCATTCTTGAAATCGTTTTCGTTCTTAGGGAAACCGACGTGAAAGAGTTGTACATGGAATACAACATTTCAAATGAGAAAGTCTTCAGAGTCCTTATTAAGGAAGACAGGGCGTGCACGCCGCCTAGGGCTTCGTTACCATCCATGCGGCCCACTTGTGGAGTGGCCTGCGTGTTCCAGTCCTTGGTAAATTATTGGAAATTTTTACGGCCCTCTAGGTCTCCATTGCACAGTTTCATGCGAACACCGTGTGGTACCTGATCACATTCTGTATATTCCTTCGTCAGCACACGAAGCGGCTGACAGTGGCGATGGTTAAGGTGCTTTTCAAAATTAACCAGGGAGCAGAGTGGATCTCCCTGGCTCCACGCGGTGGTTTCCAGGTTAATACCGCCATATATGACTCCTTAAAGAATTGAAAGAATTGGTTCTTTTTTGTTCGTGTGGATGAGTTCGGGCCGTTGGCTAGGGAATGTGGCAAGGTGCTTGAAATTTACACCAGGATTCCTGCTGATGAACAGACGGAGTCCCTGGAATGGTTGTTCAAGCTAATGGACGACTACCTTGGAGAGTTTCAGAGAGACCACTTGGTCTCTCGTGATAAGGCGAAGAAGGTCAAGTGGGGACCTCCCTCTCCTGAGCAGAAAATGGTGAAGCCTTCTAAGAAGAGGAAGGTTGGGGCTCTTGTGATCAGGGAGCCATCCAGCAAAGGGTCTCCCATGAGTCCAATAGTGAAGGGGACGACGACGACAGCAGCAGTGAGGCCTTCCTCATCCTCCTCTCCCGATCCAAGGAGTGTTCTGGTTAGTCAGCTTGTTGGAGTAGGAGACAACTCTGCCGTATGCGGCGAGGAGTCTGCCATTGAGGTTTATAGGGTTAGACTACGCCCTGCACCAGCTGCGTCGTGTTAACCCTGCCGCAGCCATGACATTGGTGCCATTGGAGCTCCCTACAGAGTCCACAATGGAGCGGGCTACTATTCTGCAGGAGGAGACACCAACCGGGAACCCAAGGAGGCGCCTGCTGAGCCTCCTAATGTGTCGATTGTTGCGTTGTCTGACGAGCTTACCTCTAGAGAGCTTCAAGTGGGGGTTGATGTTAGAGCGGAGATTGCAGAGGAGGTCGTTGCCAGAGAACCTACCCAAGCCATCGAAAGGTCGGAGGAGCCTACCGCTGGAGAGCCGGTAGGGTCGGAGGATCTCATGGCAGAACTATTGGAGGAGTTGACGGCGGAGGCCACTGCTAAGCCTACTTAGGAGGGTTCCACTTCTAGTCCTCCGCCGCTATAGCCAAGTCTCGTGTCAGGTTAGAGCTGTCGGTGCGCAGGATTTGGCAGGTAAGCTTTTGTGACTTGTTTTTCCTCTTCAGCCTTACTATTGTTGACACTTATTATTGTTGCAAACGGAAAAGGTCATGGGCACAATTTTTAAGGCACTTACCAGCGAGACCGGGCGATCTTCGATAGAGATAGAGTGATTGCCTGGCTCGAAGAGGAATTGGAGGCACTGAAGGCGGACCCCGAGAGGACACAATTGCCCTAGGGTCTGTGTTGGCCAATCTGGAGTCGGAGAATGCTAGGCTGACGAAGGAGAATGCTAGTCTGAGCAAGGCTGTGGTGTCTGGCCTTGCGGAGGAGAATGACGAATTGAGGGAGGAGAACGTTCGCCAGAAAAAAGAGGTTGATCGGGCTGTGCGGCGCATTGATTAGCTTGCGGGGCAAATGGCTACACTGGAGAATGAGTTGACCGCTTGCATTCGTCCCCACGAAGTCTCTAACATGCTGTTGGCACAGTTATGGGAGGGGATCAATCTTAGCCGGTGCATTGGACGGCTAATTGACCCCAATTTTCTAGTCGATTGTTTTAGCCCGGAGAATCGTTCTGCCCAGTATCGCGAGAGCATTGTGAGGGAGCTCCGGAGCGATCAAAGGCCGTCAGCACCTTCTCCTGGGAGCTCTGCTCCTCCATAGTTTTTGGTACTCCTTTCTTTCTTTTGGATACTGGTGTAAATTTATTCTAAGTAATAAAATAAACTTTTTTATGGCTGTTATGTATTCCGCCTTTGTGGCCTCCTTTTTAATTGTCCATTATGTTGTCTGGCCAACTTGGTTTATCATGCGTAAACTGGTCCTTTGCCAACTTGGTTTATCATGCGTAAACTAGTCCTTTGCCTTAAGGCGTCATCGGCACTTTTTTGAGGGATTTGAGCCCTTGCGAAGACTTCAAGGTTGACCTAGATGTCGTGCTAAGCCTGATCTATACTCGTATAGGAGTAAAGGCTTGGTGGCACTGCCCTAATATAAACCTAGGCAATCAGTATTTGGGACGGATTGCCCTACTTCTATTGACCGTTGTTGACTGATCTCACTATCTACTTGAGTCGGAGGTCGTTATGTGTGCTGTTTAAGCCCCTAAGATTTTAATCGCGAATGGGTTACTTGGATGACCAAGATTTAGTTTGACAGTCAATGGGTCATCTGGATGATCAGGGTTTAGATTCGACCGCTTATGTGCCGTCTGAATGACCAGGGTTTAATTCAACCACTTATGGGCCGCCGGAATGACCGGGATTTAAGTACGACCGCTCACGGGCTGCCTGAATGACCAGAGTTTAGTTACGACCGGGTAAAGACCTAACCGACTTAGAGGCAGTCTAGTCGCTCGCATAGAAAGTAAACATTTAAATATGCATACATACAAAACAAGAAAAGAAATAACCATTTAACACAGTGCACATGAGAAAATGCTTCTTTTATTGATTGGAAACAACACGTATACACAATTACAAATATACACACGGATGACCTACCTAGACCATTACTGAAAGTAGTGTTTAAGGTGGGCCGCGGTCCACGTCCGTGGAACCAACTTGCCGTCCTGGGTTCAGAGTTTATATGGTCCATTCCGTAGGATGGCGAAGACTAAGAAGGGCCCTTCTTAATTTGGGGAAAGCTTATTCTGGTTGGCAATCTTTCCCGTTGCCTCGATACTCCACGACACCAAGTCCCAGCATTGAATTGCTACATTTTTTCCTTTTTATTATAATAGTGCACGATCCGTTGTTGGTAGGCTACGGTTCGCATTCTAGCAGCGTTGTGGGCTTCCTATAACAAGTCCACGTGCTCTCAGATTTTCTGGGGGTTGCCTAGTGGGTCAAAAATTCAACCCTAAGGCTTGGAAGCCCGATTTCGACCCTAAGTCTTGGAAGCCCAATTTCAACCGAAATTACCGCTTTGGTCTCGTAGGAGATACTGAAAAGTGTCTCGTGAGTTGGCTCCTTTGGAGTCGTTCAACAAGACGAGAGGACGAAGGGTAGCTCGTCCACTCAGCAGCCTCCAGCGTCCTCCAGCATGATTTTGAGACCGTGGAATAACATGCGGTTTATGACCTCCACCTGTCCATTTGCTTAAGGGTATGCCACAAAGTGTGGACCAATCTGACGTTTAGATTGGTACAATACTTGGTGAAACGCTTTTTCCAGAATTAGGTTTCGTCGTCGGTGACGATCACCTCGGGAATGCCAAACCTGCTGACTATGTTTTGTCAGATAAATTTAAGAGTGTTGTATGTCGTGAACTTGACCAGCGGGATGGCTTCAACCCAACTGGTGAAGTAGTCGATACCTGTGATTATAAACTTACTTTGCCCTGCTGTAATGTGAAACGGGTTGAGGATATCATGCCACAATTGTGCGAAAGGCCAAGGAGCCTGGAGGGATTTCAACTCAGCGGGCAGCGGGCGGTGATGATTGTCGTGAAGTTGGCAGTTCTTACACCTCTTTACGAACTTGAGCGCACCCTTCTTCATTGTTGGCCAGTGGTAACCTTGATGCATGATCTTGAATGTCAAGTTCTTACTGCCAATATGTGATCCGTAAATCTCGAGATGGACTTTGTCGAGGGCGCAGTCGGCCTCCTCAGGTGTGAGGCATCGGAGGTACGGAGTCAAGTAACCACGGCGATATAGTCGTCCATCGACCACGGTGTACCAGCCGGCCGTCTTCTTGACTCGCTTGGCTTTGTCTATGTCTTCTAGGAATGATTCGTCCGTTAGGTATCTCTGATATGGTGTCATCCAATTTTCTACTCCGGAAATTTGTATTACTTCCTGTTCCTTTGTGCTGAGAGCGCTCAGAATCTCCCACGTGTCCCTCGAGTACTACTCTGGGTTCTCAACTGCCGCCGCTCTGAATAGTTGGTCGACCTTTCAGTTCTCAACTCTGGAATGTGGATCAGGGTCAACTTGTCGAGCCTCAGGGTGGTTTCCTTTACCTTAGCCAAATATTTGGCCAAGTGAGGGTTGCAAGCCTCAAAGCTTCCGTTAACTTGGTTGACGACTAGCTTAGAGTCACTATAAACGGTCAGTTGCTTAGCTGAGCGGTCTTTGGCCAGCCTTAACTTAGCCAACAGGGCTTCATATTCAGCAACGCATTTGGTCATCGAAAAGTCGAGTTTGAGTGAGTACTTCACTTCATACCCGTCTAGGGTCTTCAAGACCACTCCGACTCTACTGCATGAATTTGGGGACGATCCGTTCACGTTTAGAACCCATTTCGGCTCGTTCCCGTGCTATTTTGCGTCCCTAGCGAGCTGTTCCTCGAGAATGGGTTTCGTGGTCGCGACAATGAAGTCGGTTAGAGCCTATCTTTTAATGGCGGGTCTGGGGCGAAATTTGATGTCAAACTCTCCCAACTTGATAGCTCATTTTACCAGCCGTCCAGAAACGTCGGGTTTCTAGAGAATATTCTTCAGAGGCTGGTCAGTGAGAACAATTATGCAATGAGCCTGGAAATAAGGTCTTAGTTTTCTGGCGGAGAAGATAAGGGCCAAGGTTAACTTTCATGCGCGTGGGTAGCGCGTATCCGGGCCGGTCAACGTTTTGCTCATGTAGTAGAATGGTCATTGCACATCGGAGTCCTGGCTACAAGGATAGAGCTGAGGGCCACCTTTGACACCGCTGGGTAAAGGTATAGCTCCTCCCCATCCTTAGATGACGTTTGCAATAGTGGACTGGCCAGGTATCGCTCCAATTCGTCGAAAGCTGTCTGACACTCTGCCGTCTAATCCGTGATCTTTTGTTCCCCTTAGTGCCTTAAAGATAGACTGGTACTTGTCCCTTGACTTAGCTAACAAACGAGACAAGGCTGCCAGTCGTCCGGTTAGCTGTTGAGCATCTTTGATGCTCCGCGGCGGAGCCAGGTCCGCAAGGGCTTTGATCTTTTTCTAGTTTGCCTCGATCCCTCGTTGGGAGACGATGAAACCCAGGAATTTTCTTGAGGATACTACAAAGATGTACTTAAACGGATTCAGCTTCATTTGATGCATACAGAGTACCCCAAATAACTTAGCTAGATCGCGAATATGGTCGTTGGTGGTCTTACTTTTGACGAGTATGTCGTCGACGTATACCTCCATATTGCGGCCGATTTGTTTTTCGAACATCTTATTCATAAGTCGCTGATAAATGGCTTTCGCATTTTTCAGACCTAAGGGTATCACCTTATAACAATAGGTGCCTTGGTTCGTCATGAACAATGTGTGCTCTTCATCTTTTGGACTCATCCGGATCTAGTTGTAGTCTGAGTATGCATCCATGAAGTTCAATAGCTCGTGTTCGGATGTGGAGTTCACCAATAGGTCTGTCCTGGACAAAGGGAAGCTGTCTTTTAGGCAGGCTTTGTTAATATTGGTGAAGTCGACGCACATTCGCTATTTTCCATTACTCTTCTTTACCAGGACGACGTTGGAGAGTCAATCTGGGTATTGGACATTCTTGATGAAGCCAGTGTCCAATAGCTTTTTCACCTTTTCTCGAATAGCGATCAGCTTCTCCACTGAGTGGTTTCGTTGCTTCTTCCTGATGTGTTTGCGATCAGAATTGAGGACCAACTTATGGACTAGTATACTAGTTGGAATTCCAAGCATGTCAACTGGAATCCACGTGAAGATGTCTGCATTCTGTCGCAAAAATGTAATCAACTCGTCGTGTAGTCTCTCGGTGAGTGAGCCGCTTATCTGTATGCACTTTTTCAAATCTTTCGGGTTCAGTGAGATCAGATCAGTTGCCTCACCGGACTACGCTTGTTGCAGAATTATTTCGTCTCGATAGTCGAGTTCTCTTGCCGACTTCGTGCTGCCACTCGGGGCGATCTGGGATACGTAACATATACGTCTAGTTGACCTGGTCGCCCAACACTTCGCCCACACCGTATGCTGTTTGGAATTTCATCTTGAAATGTGGTATCAATGTGACGGCTCTGAGCGTTGTTTGGTATGACCGGCCTACTATAGCATTGTACATGGAGGGTAGGTCAACTACCAAGAAAGTGAGTGCAAGACTCGACGTTCTTCGGTATGTGCCCAGGGTGACCTCCAACTGGATTATCCCTTGGACGGGCACGGGCTCATTGTTGAGACCGTATAGTGGGCCTTCCACAGGTTTTAACTGACTTTTTTAAACCGAGTTCAAAAAACGCGTTAAGGTAAATCAAATCGCGTGAGTTTCCATTATCAATAAACACTCGTTTCTGTTGGTAGTCGATACTACCGTCCGAAATAAACGCGGATACAACAAGGGGGTCAACGTTGGGGGAGATTACATGTTCTATGTCATCGTCGCTAAAACTAATGACATTGTCTTCGGTGCGCTATTTCTTCCTCCCAGTTTGCTGTTCCTCATGGTTTGCCGGAGTCTTGGCCGGTCGAGTCGTGATCATGTTTACCACTCCTGCTGTGATCCTATTTCGTGGAGGAGAATGCTCCAGTCTTTTTCCGCCTACAGTGCCAGAGCTCTGGCTTGGGTTCTTGACGAACCTGGTGAGGTGGCCTCTACGGATTAGCTCTTCTATCTCCCTTTGGAGAGTCTTGCAATCTTCCGTGGAGTGCTCGGGAGAATGATGAAAATCACAGTATTTGGTCGGATTTCCTCCCTCCGCCTTCTTGAGTGGTTTCGGCCACTTAAGGAACTTCTCCCCACGGATATGCATGAGGGTAGTTGAACGCATGTTTATCAAATGTGTCAGGTTGATCAGCCCATAGTCCTTACGATCTAGCGATCCGGTCTTATGATGCTTTCTGTGGGAGTAATCGCTGCTGTTGTACTTTCTCTTTCCTTCAACTCGGAAAGCGAGAGGTTGTTCGGTCCGCTCGGGACGCTTAGTCTCGTTGGCCTCCTCAATTGCTGCGTAGGCCTTGGTGATAGATTCCGCTTCCTGGAAGATTTACGGATTCTTATGTGCCAGGTGCCTAAAGAAGTTCCCGTAGTCAGCGCGGAGATGAAACTGCCAAGCTTCATCTTCTTTATGATACTAAGGATCCGCCTAACTTCTGTCATGAAGCGATCCAGAAATCTTCACAAATTCTCCCTGTGTTTCTACTTGATGTGAGATGGATGCCAATGCTGTTTCTCTTTTTAGTGGCTGAAGGCGTATCACACTTAGAAGAGATCAATCAGCTCCCAGTAGCTTCGGATGAATCCGAGAAAAGGTGATGGAACCAAATACAGGCATCCCCCTTCAAAGTAAGTGAAAAACAGCGACACATGGCTGCTACATCTAATTCTTCTAGCTCAAATGGGTGCGAAAGTGATTGAGGTGATCCATGAGATCAGCGCTCTCATCGTATGAATTAAGGGTTGGCATTTTGAATTTTGTCGATATTGAATGGTTCAAGATTTTCGTTATGAACGGAGATCTGTCAAGATCCATCGTGTGTTCATCATCTTTGAGGACGTGATTTCGGATCTTCTCTCGTCTTGGATCTGTTTGAGCTGCGTTGGTTGATCTTTTGAAGTTGAGATTTGTTCTCAACTCCATCCTTCCTCTGGTGTGGCCAGTAGCCGGTCGGCTACTACCACAAATGGATCTGATGGCCCGGGAGGCCTCTTCTTTGACCCGGGGTGTTGATTTTACCGGAAAATATCGAGGGTTCCTTCATTCTGCGCTTTCCTCCAAAGTTATGCTGCATGAACATTCCTCAAGCCTTAGTCGGCTTTGGGCCTGCGATGACTCCGTTGTCTGATTGTCGGCTGGCCTTTTAGATTTTCTGGCCGGTTTCTTCTTCGTTTGGCCTCCTCTCTTGGAGGCTGGTGCATGGGCTGTTGCTGGTGGAGCCCTTACAGTGCGTGCTCCTGGCGGGAGAAGAGTATTTAGAGTATCTTGTTTGTATTCTGCATGTACTCCACCAGATTTTGAAAGAAGGGTACTAGCATCCCATTGACCGCCCCATTGACCATGGCACCAGCAGCGCGGTTCTAGTCGGGTGAGGTCACATCTCTGGCGGGCTCCCTGGCTTGTGCCATCGTGTTCACCATTTTAATTGATGATGTCGATTTAGAAAGTGAAGCTGAGGAAAGTATCCAAGGAAAGTGGTTGGCTTTTTATAAGTGTTCCCAGTGCCAATGATGCGTCCTGGATCCAAGTTTTGAATTTGTTTGGGTCAAATCGATTGTTGAATTTGACTCCATTCATTGAGTGTGGATCCTGCACACTGCTACAATGAATAAAAGGTCAGGTGCCAGCAGGAAGTTATTCCACCGAAAATATTCTGATACGCAAGTCAGTAAATAACTTTCGAAGAATAAGAATATTGGGGTGAAAAGAAAAAGTAACAAGGAATGCAGAGAGTATTGTGGCTGAGGTTTTGCTTTCATCATGAGAGGCTTTTTGTGGCTCGAAAAGAGCGCTGGTTGCTGGCACTGTATTCGCAAGGAATGCAGTGACAAACAGGGTCGTGAGAACTTTTTCGTAGAGTGAGAGAACTCGACAGTGAAGGTGAATGCTAATATTAGGAGCGTTTCTGTCTGATGTTCAAAGCGTGTCCTAGAGTGAGGTCTTCATGGGCTTTTATAAATATAATGCTAGGAGACCTTCTTTGGGCTGGAAGGCTTGATTCTCTCTCTCTGTTTGGATAGCTTTCTTTCTTAGCGTAGAGCTTTAATGGCGGTAATGGCTTCTTTGGTGGATTACCTTCCTTCTGTATTTTACAACTGCTAGGATTCGTTGCAGACATGGGAGAGAATTTGGCTCTTTTCTCGTGGGATATGCGCTGAATTTGCTACTGACCGTTACCATGATGATTGCCTTTCGAGACAGCACGAAATCAGGGGAGAAGACCATTGCTGGTCGTGGACTGAAGTGTTTGCTAAATTGGGCCTGACCCACATGAGGCCTGCTCTTGTGGCCGGCTTACTATGACGCTTTCGGTCAATAAAAATGTTGACCATCTTCTTGAACCAGTCGTCCGCCCTACTGCCAGGCGTAATCAATTTCTTTGGTCTTTCGTCCGGTCTACGGTTCGCGTTGACCGTCCAGACACATATATGGACTTTTATAGATTTGGGCCGCTTTATTCTTCTTGGGCCAATCTACTATGGACGTACCCATCAATAATATAAAAACAGAAAAGAAAAAAATAAAAAAAGATGAAATTGCAAATAATAAATGATAAATGAAAAAATATATAAATTTTAAAAAAATATCAAATAAAAAATTAATATTTTATAACTAAGAAAAGCTTAAAAATTAAAAAATAAATGAAAATAATTTAAAAATAAAAAATAAAAAATAAAAAGGAAGTAAAAAATAATAAAATTAAAAAAATGAAATAAAAATATAAAAAGTTAAAAAATAACAAAATAAAGTGTTGAAAAAATAAAGTGAAAAGATAAAAATAAACAGAAAATATATAAAAAATGACAAATAAAAGAAGTACTTATTATAATTTTAAAATGAAAAAAATACAAAATGCAAGTGAAAAAATAAAATATTAAAAATATTAAATAGAAAAAAATAAAAACAAAATGCAATTACGCTTTTAGGAGCGTGGGAAATATACTTTAGGTTAGATGTCATTATATAGCATGCGAAACGTTTTAGGGTTGATGACAGACGAGAGACGGTGAAAAACAGTTATAAAATTAGAGTGCAAAAGCGCCGTTAGGGACAAGAAAGAGAGAAAATTTGATGAGACTTTTTACTTTGTTTTAGATCAGTCGGTTGTTGGTATTTTGTTTCGAAAATTTGTATAACTGATTTTATATAGTGGAGTTTTTCGAAACTTGTCCCGTAATTTTTACCATGGTTAGAAAGGATTTTCGACGTTCAGAATCATTATACGTTGTTGTGTTCTTTATGTTTATAATTTTGGTAGTTGACGGCCAATGGGGGGTTCGGGTTTATTCTACTACATCGGTTGTGTGTGTATCCAGATCGAACCCTAACATCACCTGTTTAAAACATATTTGATCGAGGTTTTATGGTTTTCAAAGTCCAAACTTTCCTCCTATTGGAAAAATGACATGATCTAAAATGAAGAGAGCATGAGCTTTTTTTGTGTGTCTATCTATTCAATTGTAAAATTGAGAGGACTACCTGTTAATTGAAAGATTTTTTTCGATGTTTAAGAAGGGACTCTTATTATTTTTTAAAATCTTTTACTTGTTCTTATTTTATACCTTACATTTGTTAATTTCTAAATTGCAGAGTATTAGCGCATGACTCGTGTGTTGATTTTAGGATTGTTTTTGGGTGGAGGATTTTGATCAATCAAAAATTCATGGGAGAGATAAGAATATATTTGGGTAACTACAAATTTCTAGATCTAATGAAGAACTTAAATAGTTATGTACTCAAAGTTAGAAGATATACCATATTTTTTATCGGTTTATAAATTCACAGTTTATATTTAATGAAATTTCAATTAATGATTCAAAGTCTGAAAGATTTTATTGGTGAATAAGTTAATCAAGAGTTTTTATTCGTCAACAAATATTAAATTTACTCTATTTACACATTTTACTATGCAATGTATATATATAAATGACAATTATTTATATTTGAATATTTAGATATGTAATTTTTTTATGCGAATTGAAGTTATAAAATTTTATTTTATATCTTTATAAAGAAATACCTTTTCATCACTCTCTAAATATTCATGAGTCTAAATACATTGTGTCTAAATACATTTTGTCACATATCTAATTACTTTAAGAATACAATTAGAAGCTACATTGATTAAAATGGTGGTTGATAGTTTATAAACTACAAAAAATAATTTATAAATATGACATAGACATGATATGTACATTTATAAATTCGTCATTGATATTCAACTAGATTTTGCAATAGTTAAAATATTTTTATTAAATCGTATATCCAAAATGTTTAAATTATACTATATATACTACCGTTCTAAATTGAAACATCCATTATAGTTTTATGTAGTATGTTAAATTATATCAATTAAATAATATTTTTTATAAAAAATTTTAAAAATAGTTCAATATATTTTTTAAATATATTCTCAATATTTAAATTTTATTTGTCATATCATCAAATCAAATTTTTTAAATATATTTTTGTAAAAATATCTTTTAGCATGAAGAGGTTATAATTTGAAATTGAGATGAGAGATTATGACAATTATAAAGAAAATAGCAAGCGTCGGAGATAAAACAATAAGAAGGAGAGCGTGGAAAAAAGGTTCGAGCGGAAAAAAAAAAAGAAAGATAAGGGGGACAAAATCTGTCACCGTTGAGGATATATAGATGCTAAAATTTAGAATAGTTAGAACTGAATTTTTTTACTCTTAAAAATTAAATTATAAATAATTTATAAAAATTTTAGATCGCCTAATGTTTTACTTTTTAATTTAATTGTATATGTATTGATACGAAGATATAGACTGATGGTCTCCAACATCTTTTCCTCGGCTTACCTTACCTTTATCCGCTTTTCTGCCTCCCTGCCTCAGACATCCTCTGCCTTCCGTGCCTCCTCTGTAGGCGATCAGCGTGTCTTCGGGAAACCCTCCAACCACGCAAGACTGTTATAATTGCATTTTCTTTATGAATTAGTTTGCGGTAAATCTTCTACTTTGATTTCGACTTTTAATTGATTAGGTTTGATTTGGTAATTAATGCTTGGGTCTCTAACTATCTCCGTCTGTGTAAACTTGGTTCTCGATGTCTTGTGCGGGAAGCAGTATCAACCTCACTGCCATGGTGAAGTCTTGGTTGGTGATGGAGTAGTGGGCCTGGTGTTAGTAGTTGATTGGATGGTGTAGTTGTTATGGTCGTCGTCGCGGGTTGCCGGTGGGTCTATGGTTGGACCGTTTGAGTTCTCCTCACCCCGTCCTTGTTATTATGTGAAGTTAATTTTTTGGATGTTAAGTTGTGAACCCTTATCCAAAGGTGATTTTGTACTATTGAAATAAATTCTGGTCGCTGCAATGTCAAAGTGCCAATTTCTGGAATCATACCGTAATTGTTGTGTTACTTGTGTGCAATTCACCTGAAACATCGATACTCTCTTTTGTAGTGCTCTATTCCATTAATGTTGGCAGCCATTGGCAGTACAGGTGAATGCACGGGCATTCCTGCTCTTTATTGACGATTAATTACAAAACGTCACAATGGCTAGGTGAGGAACATGAGAGATCTAATGTAGTTTTGGATAGGGAAAAAAGTGAGTTGGATGTCATAGCGAGTCTCATATCAGGGAGCTAGCTCCACAAGGGCTGGTTTATAAGCTTGAGGGCTCTCCCTCCTGTTAGATCGGTTTTTTGGAATTGGTTCTCCTCTTGGGCTTACGCTCGCAACAATGGTGTTTTCATTGAAACCGGCCCTGGCTTAGGAAGAGCCACTTGCGGAGTGTTTTGACTGAAAAGGGCTACCGGAGAGGGCTATTCGTGGAGGGGCTGATCTGAAAAATTGAGTGAAGCGCCGCAGAGTAAGAGCCGCTTAGTGAAGTGTGGCAAAGTGCAGCCGTCAAGGTCTGCGGCTGTCGAAGGGGGGAGGAATATTGTGAGTTTCACTTTGGAGAGCCAGCTTTATAAGGGTTGGCTTATAAGCCCGAGGGGCTCTCCCTCCTATCAGACCGGTCTTTTGAAATTGAGCTCTTCTATTGGGCTTGTGCTTGCAATTAATATATTGTGATGTGCTCATTTTGAACACTCTAAGCGATAAGAGAACTCAGACTGTATTAATATGTTCTTTTTCTTCCCTCTTTTTCCTTCTAGCAAGGCAGAACGGCTTGAATCGAGGTTTATCTCTTGTGTCTATGGCATCCAATGATTTCAACGATGTTGCTGACACTTCTACCTTGTAAAGTTTACCCCACCTCCTCTCCCATTCTCCATCACATGCATGTGAACTTTGTTGCGGTTTACTTGGTTTGTTGCTGACTTCATTTCTTTGCTAATGATTGTGTGCATGGGTGCTTATTTTCAGGATGAATATTGTGTATAAGGATCCAGATGATGGACGCCAACGGTTTTTGCTTGAATTGGAATTTGTTCAGTGTCTTGCTAATCCAACCTACATCCATTGTATGATGCATTTTTCCGCCCTCTTGATATAGATAAACACCATTGAAAGATAGACTACTTACGGAATGACAATTGCATTAATATTGAATGCTAATCGATGACCTAGCCATGAAGTGACAAACTATTAAATGGGAAAACCACTCTGCCCTTATTCGTTCTTTGCCCCTCTACAGTTTGCTCCATCTTTGTAAAGGAAGCATATTAGAATTCTTCTTTTATATGTGGTTCATCAACTATGTACTCTCTTTATGCCTTCTTTTTTCTATCATTCAATTTTTGTTTTACATGCAAGAGTATCAGTTTGAATCTTTTTATTCTACTATTGGTATGCATAGTTTTTAAGGTGTCTTCTTGATATACTCTCAGAGGTATGATAGAAATATGCCCTTATCCCCACTAGTGAATCTTTTGTTTGGTGGCTCTTATCCCCAACGGTGAATATGGAGTTTCGTGGTCTTGCAAGTTGAACCAATATGGTGTATTCTAAGAGAGACTAGAAGTGACTGACTTTAAATTCCAGATTCCTATGTATTTGTCTGTTATTTTTATGCTTAACCAAGTCTATCAACTTAATTGCCTTTAAGCATCCCAACCTTACTAGCTATGTGTTACAGAGTTTGATTGCTTAAACATTTGAGGTTCTAAGAAGTAAAAGATCATTGATGCCTCAGCGACGAGCTTATGTGAACAATGAATTTTTTGGCTACAAATGATTAGATTAACTCTTCAATAGCTGGTTGCCTTGTGGTGAGATTTGTTTAACATAATTTAACAATGATTTTAATCCTTGCATTAGCCTGTCCAAACTTGGATAGAGGAGGGTTGCCTGTTACGAAGCTCATCGTCAGCACAATGATTTTGTTGGATGTTTGACATGGATTTTAGGGCGAAGAGTATTATCTTTGGATTATCACCTACTTGCAACCCATTGTATTGCTCCAGTACAGTTAAGTGGGCTAGTTGCCTGGTTATTGCATCATGAAAGGGTGCTGCTAAAGAGGTTAGTCCTATATGACAAGATTCAACTGGGAACATAATTTCTTGGGACTTTGATGGAAAATTTATGTAGGTGATAGATACTATGATTAAATTGATGATTAATATAGTTTGTTTACAAGAAACAAAGCGGAGCCAATGATACAAAGAGGACCAGCTACATGGTACTCAGTGACAGGTAAGCTCAAGGAATCAGCTGGGTATAATTAGGGAAAAAGAGTTGAAAGCAGTGTGTGGGTGTGATGAGTAGTGGTGATGGAATTAATGTTATTTAAGATGGTGAAGGAAAAGGAATCTAAAAAGTGTTATGAGAGCATATGCACTAAGGTGGAATTAGATGAATTAGGGAAAGCAATATTCTTTGAAGAATTGGATGAGGTGATCCAAGAGCATTTCATCTCATTTGGTATGTAGAGAAAGGGTTCCTTTGCTGAAATTTTGACTAGTTTTCATTAATATTTTCCTTCCAATAACCCAAAATCACTAATTGGCAACAAAGAAATTGGAAGAACAAGTATTGCAATTGCAGTGAGACATTAATGCTTCAATTCAGCAACTTCAAGGTCATTTAGCCATGCTTAGATCTTAACCACTTTCAGATTCTGCTTATATGAACAAGAACATTGATGACAAAGTTTGATGCAATCTTGGCTAAACATTAAAATAGCAATCACTAACGAGGTGGAAAATCCTCCTCAAGCATTAAAGCTTATCAGTCAAGCACTTATTTTATAAACAATGATCCAGGTATCATAGATGTACCAAGGATGCCTGAAACTGTGGATACTCACTACCAAGGCCCATACTCCATTCTTTCTCATATCTGATTTTCCATCCTGTTCTGGTGAAAATCCAAGCTTTTGGATTAGAAAAAAGGTACAAATTTCTTTTCTCTTTCCCACATTTCTTAGCAACAGAAACTTCAGACAGCCTCTAGATTTGCTGACAGCAAGGCTGATACATGGTTCCACGGACTTATTGCCCAACAATGAGTAACATGGTAATGGTTTTAGAAAGGCTGTTTGCAACAGATTTGAATACAAATCATTGATGTGTTTTGTTAGAATATGTTAAAAATTACCAATGGAATATGCTATGGTATATCTTTGTGAGGGTAATTTAGTGTTTTTGATATTTGTAAATAATCCTATATATACATGTGAATATACCTAATAAAAGCTTAGGGTCTGGGCATCTCTTCTTAATTTATAAGTTCTACATGGTATTAGAGACGGTTACTTTCTAAACCCTAGTCACTGTCGGTGGTGGCAGTGATTTTCCTTTGGTTGTCAAAGGTGTGCCTCCAGCCTGTGAACAAAAGCCCCAAACTAATTTTCTTATTCCTCAAAGTAGTCATTTGCATCCTTGAATTTATGGTTTTTCGCACATAATCCCTAAATTCTATTTTTTCACTTTATTTCTCCATTGTTTCTACCAATTGTTCCTCCTTGGTGGTCGACCTATGAAGGCAAGGCTGCCTTGTGGATTTCTCCCCAGATTGGGTTGTGGTTTGTGAGTATTCTTCAATTTCTCTTTATGATTTGTATTTTGGGTTGTGTTTTTGGTGTGATTCGTTGGCATTCTCCAAATCCTTCGTGATTTGGTATTCATGGTTTGTGATTTTCTGGTGTGAAGCTTCACTTTTGTCATTGTGTACCTATTGGCATGCTGTCATCATTAGCATAGTCTCTAGTTCATTCTTGGGCTTCTGCTGCGTAGAGGACGATGATAGGTTAGTTCCTCTATGCTACGGCAACTCAAAGGCCTTTAAATATTCATTTAAAGCCATGTTTGGATGAATCCAAAATCCACATTATTTTGAACAACCTAGCTTCATGCATGGCCCATCTATGTTTCTTAAATTTCAGTGGCCCAATTCCACGAGCCTAGCTTCAAGTACATTCATTCCTTGACATCACCACTAGTGCAGTGGAAAATCAGTTATTTACTAACTGATAGAAGTTTATGTTTGTTGCTAATCAATCTCAAATCCCTATTTATTTTGATTCCTATGGACAACCCTGCTATATTGGCATTTTATTATTGGCTCTTTTGTTATTGGTCCTCTTGGTCTTCTTAGTCTACTTATGATTTTCTTTGATATTTAATCTCATGGATACTGCGGGTATTTTGATGGAAGAGGCAGTAATGGACGATTGACTTGTTTTCACTATGGTAAGGTTGGTCATGTCCAAAATAAGTGCTGGCTATCCCTTAAGATGCATGCTGTAGCTCCTAATCATAGTTTTAGTACTCTTGTTCAATATGATAGTTGCACTGCTGGTCTCTCATTGTTCTCGGGCTTAGGTCATTCACTTTAGTGCTTCTGATTATATGACTGGTCTCACAGGTATTTTATCTGATTATCAATTATGCTACATTGTTCTGTTATTACTTTAGTTGATAGCTCCTCTACAAAGGTTGAGGGTGTTGGTTCTACTTTTCTAACATGGATTTTGTCTCTCTCATCGGCTCTTTACTTTCCAAATTTTCCATTTAATTTTTTATCAGTTGGTGAGTTTATTCGACAATATAATTGTTGTATAGTACTTTTCTCTACTAATTGCCAGCTTCAATACCTTATTACGAGGAAGGTGGTTGGTTGTGGTTGTCGCGGCTCAGGAGATCTCTACTTATTCGATGTAGAATTCAATCTTATTGTTTGTTCTAGTGCCATTTCTATGTTCATCGATCTTTACTATAAGTTGGGCCATCCATATGTCTAATTTGAAAAAGTTTTATCCAACTTTGACTCTTGTTACCCACTTGTATTGTGGGTCATGTCAGTTTGTTAAACATCATCGTAGATCATATTTTCTTTGCGAAAATCCACACGCCTCTGCCACTTTTGAGTTATTTTTATTGATGACTATTCATGGGCTACCTGGTTATACTTCATGAAAAATCGCTTCAAGTTATACTCCATTTTGGTGCATTCTATGTTGAAATTATGACCCAATTTTATACTTCTTTATGTACTTTTCGGAGTGACAATAGTTATGAATATTTTTCTACTTCTTTTTTGTCATTCCTATCTCTACATGGGATTCTTTATGAGCCATCTTATCCCGATATAGCCTAGCAGAACAGAGTGGCTGAGAAGGAATTGAGGCAGGTTGCTCGAGCTCTCTTATTTTAAATGGGCATTCTAAAGACCATTTGGAGTGATACAGTGATGGCAACTTGTTTTCTTATCAATTAGATGCCATTAGTTGTTCTTCAAGGTGAGATTCTTTATCATATGTTATTTCTAGCAAGCCATTACATTTTTTCCCCACCAATGATTTTCGGTTATATATGATATGTTCATGATATTCGACCTTTGGTGATAAAGATTGATCACGAGTCTTTGTAGTGTATTTTTTTGGATATCCTCGTACTTAGATGAGGTATTGGTGTTTCTTTCCATAGTTAGGATGTTTTTTGATATCACATTTTATGAGTTTATATGTTTTTCTTCCAATGTGTCTTCAGCTAATCTATCGTTGCGTATCCCTCTTGAGAATGATATTTTTATATATGAGATTGCCCATAAGTTTGAATTTCTTGCACCTTTGTCACATATGTCTTCTTGTCCTCTCGTCACTTAAATATGTTCGTGGACTCCATCTATTGTTTGGTTCCTCTTTGGGAGTAGATTTAGAGCCGACCATTGTCGAGCCAATGATTTTGACTATAGAGACTACTGTTCCAGATCAGGGAACCTATACTAACCTTTCAATTGTATTACGAAAGGGTTATCTTAGCTATGCTCAATATCATTTGCCTACTGTGTTATTCTATGTTAGTATTTCATCTTCACATTGGGTTTTTGTGACCGCCTTGGACTCAATTTGTGGCAACTTGGACCTAGTTTACGACCGCCTCCCGGATCCGACAACATAGAACACCATGAATCTTAAAAAATTATCCATCTCATAGTACAATGATAAATATGACTACTAAGATGTAAAACATTTGATACATCCAAAATTCAGGTGAAAAATATTGCTCTAAAAACCATTAAGATGAAATATGAGTATCTGAATGTATCTCTGTGACATAAAAATGAAAACATTTCCAGTTGAGCTATTGAAAACTGTAAAGTTCATAGCTCTCCTTCCAATTTTAGAGTCAACCATCTCTATCCTATGCCACTCTGGAAGAAAGAAACAATAACGGTGAGCTAAAATCCTAATAAATTTGACCAAAGTCAATAATAGTGAATCAAGCTATCTAGTTTAACTCATATGTTAAAACAAGCTCCAAGACAATATACAATACATAGAGAGTAGCAATTTCCCTTTGACATTAATAAAATAATAACTATCTATGACACTTATAAATCGGTCAACATAGACAGCTCAATAAACAATGTAAATAACCACTCTCTATGATGTCAACTCTATGGCGATCTCAATATCCCGAAGAACATTCACTAGATCTTAACAAATCCCGATAAATATAACGAGGTCTCAAAGTATCTTGGATATTAAGGTTCTCTCTTGGATTTCCTAGAAATCTATCACAACATATGGTCATAAAAATATGAGATATCAATAAATGTCTGTGGATCTTATTCTACCACTATGATTAAAGACTGCATATTATGTCCCCATCGGCTAGTAAGTACATTGAGGTTATTGATATCTGTGATATCTTCACTACCACTACAGTTATCTTTGAGGTTGTACCTATAACATGTACATACTATCTATAATGTCCCTTGTTCATGATTTCTGAGATATCATCTAATACTATGGCTAGAAGGCTATACACATAACACCTCAAAAATCAATTAACTTTTATCACTGGAAATAGAATAGGTATCGGAAAAATATAGACTATGCTAATATCTCATAGGCTTCCATTCTCCTAAAAACCTTGGAGTTTTATATGCCGTCCTTTATTTAGCCATGATGTACCCCGAAATGTATTCACGTGGATTGAAGGGTAACATCAAAGAAATTAAGGCAACGAGAAAAAATCGAGGAATCAACACAGGTTCCTATGTACACTGAACGATCACCTCCCACTAAGGACCATAACATCCTTGGCACTCCATCGCAAATTGGAATCTTGATCCTATTTCTCAAAACCCACAATTTAGGCTACAATCTCAAATTTGCCCTCTTGGCGTTCAAACTTCAACATTGGTGTTTGAACAGTAGCCTAACCACCATCCACGCCGAGCTAAATCTCCAAGAAAAAACAGATCTAATTCCTTAAGAAGGTTGTTATTTCTATCACGAAGTCCACATAATAGCTATTCATACAGTCATTCCTAAAAAAAGCCGGTTGGATCACTTTGATCTCTGAAATATCTTAATCACCCATTTTGCATTCAAATGTGCGCTGAAACGATATTCAAATGTTAGACATGAAATCTTTATCTCAAATCTACTTCCACACATAAGAACAAGTATAGATTTACGCACATCTATGCGATCGATTAGTAGATCTAAAATATGTATAATATTGAATAAAAGATAGCATACTATTATGAAAATTAAGCAAGTAATATGTATGTGGTAATTGTCAAGACTAGCATTGAGCGTGCCTTCAAACGCTTTGACCTTAAGTAGTAACATTCGGATTGAAAGAACGACATGTCTATCTTGATTACTCCACCGATAAAAAGTATTCTAACTGTTCAAAAACGTTATTGTATAATAAACCCACCATTCCTCATGGTTGTAATTGAAAGAACGACATGGATCGAATTATGGTAGAATAAAGAAGGTCACAAGTCCACTTGCCTCAATAGGTGAATGCTCTTCACTTTTCTTTTTCTCTTTTCCTCGGCTTGCTCTCCAAAAATGCCAGCCACAGCTCTTCTCCTTACTTCACTTGGATGAAAGCAAAGGTAGAAAATAAAAGCCTCTGAGTGTTTAAATAGAAAAGAGGGTAATTGGATAGGGTTTGTTAATTCCACCCTTGGATTTCGAAACTAAAAGTAGAAAGTGGCTGAGATTTATCCTCCTTGTGAGCTGCCAAAATCCTTGATACAAGCTAAATAACCAACCCAAAATTTGACTGCCAATTAACAAACTAACAACCTAACAAATGGCTATTTGGTTGGACCCAAGTCACGTCTAGTTAAATCTCGGTGGTTAAAACAATTCTAAATTACTTCTAAATTTTGGATTATTAACTTTTTAACAATAATAGACACATATTATTATTGCTGTTATTTGCCCTCAATTAGCTAACTTGAAAACAAAATCAACAATTTCCCAAAACAATATTTTATCCAATTTGTAGACATATCATTTGAAAATATTTCTTCATCTAATTCTTCTATTTATATATTAATTGTTTTCCAATATTCAAATATTAACCTGCCACCATTATTCTAATCAGCTGATTCACACCCTTAAAGTAAGCTAACAACACAACTAACCACGACTATGAGTTAGGAGATATGGGGTGGCTGAGGTGACGTTAAATCTAGGGCTTTGAATCAATCCTACCTTTTCTTAATTTGCTCCTACAATTTCTAAATTGTTGTATTCATAATATTTCCCCAAATTATACCAACAGCCAAGCCACAAAGGTGGAATTTCTAAGTCTAGAGTTCTCCAATAATTACCCATTTTATATGATATTTATTCTAAGAATATAAAAGTAAATTATCTACTAAGCTTATTCGAACAATTTTATTTGGCAAGAAATCAGCCTAAGCATCATGCACACGGTTCACCTTATTGTGATTATTGGCAGCGATAGTACTGACATTTTAGATTTGAAATTATTTTTTTAGAGTCAATTTTTGACCAAATATATTGGGTGTTTGTGTTATTTTTTGGACATTAATATTGTTAGGTGCTGTCGGGGCATCTTTCTTTTGCAAAGGAAGTATACCATGAATTTATTTTTAGAAATTGGTATGGTAGATTCAAAACCATGTGATGCTTCTATGGATATAGGAATTAAGTTATCACTAGATGATGAGGAGATCTTTGCGAAACCAAAATGGTATCAATGACTAATTGGTAAGCTCATTTACCTTCTTATGACTTATCTAGAAATTGCCTTTCGGCTAGTGTTGTGAGCCATTTCTGTCTTCTCCTTATGTTCCTCATTGGGAGGCTGTGATACATATTATGAAATATCTCAAAGATACACTAGGGTGGGGCTTGTTTTATAGTGATTATGGTCATAACCAGGCTGAGGGCTTTTTGATGGTGATTGGGCTGGGTCACCATATGATCAAAAGTCTACCATTGACTATTTTATTTTTGTTGGAAGTAATTTTGTGTCATGAAAGAGTAAAAGAAATGCAGTAGTCAGGTTAAGTGTGGAATCAGGCTGTCGGTGCTGAGGTATACTACCTTTGAAGTTATGTGATTTCGGCAATTACTCAAGTCTCTTGGTTGTAAGAGTTCTAAACCTTATTGGTTGTGGTGTTATAATCACACCACTATTCATATTGCATCGAATTCGGTTACTTTATTCGTGTGATGCTCTTATGTGACTTGGAGAATAGGAAGGAATAAGAGAGGTTGAAGGAGACCTGGAGAAGCTATCATTAATTGTTTGTTCCTCTGACAGTGATCACATGAAAGAATGAACATGCAGAGCTGCTTGCTTATACGAGAAAACCAGTAGAAGAAATTATGAAGCCTTTTGTAAGTTTCTGGTATTCCAGAGTGTCCCTCAATAGATGAAGCATGATAGCTCCTCAATAAATTTTCCTGAGATTACTGGAAGAGCCTATGAAAATGTTCTTCTTGTGTATCAACATTACATTGAAGCAATATGAGTAGTATTGACGCATAAAGACGTCTCCATTCCATAAAGATGTCTCAATTCCAAGCATTGTATGTTATGCTCTTCCGCATCTCAGACTATTTGGCTACTATTGATGTTGCCTTGATAGAACAGCACTTTCAAGAAATAATGGCTCTTAGGAAGGTCCTCCAAAATCAACTAGCTTTTGCTCCAAATTGCATGAAATTATTTGCTGACCAACACTGGTTTGAACGATCATTATGAAGCTAGAGACCTTGCATTTCTGAAGCTACATCGTTAAAGACATAATTTCAGCATTAGGAGAAAACCTCAAACTGCCAGCCAAGTACTATGGACTTTACCTTGTTATTGCCAAAATGTGTCAAGTAACATACCAACTCCAACTTCCACAGATCCATTATGAAAGAATCAAATCATGACGACTAGGCAAGGCATGAGTTCCATGTTGCTAGCCTTACGAAACAAATTGGTTGCCACCTCACTGCCCAAACATCATTGCATATTATGAGTTTGATGTTGAATTGTTAATATTCTGTAGCAATACTTGATAATAGAACAATCTTATGAAATGGTGAGTAAGTTCCACAAGTTCTCATATAGTGGATGATTCACAGCTAGAAATATGTAACTTGGGGGGAAATGAGAATGGTTAATGCTCAATTTCCTTTCTTTCATCCTTGAGGAGAAGGATATTCATTTACTCTGGAGTAGTTTTCATAAGACAAGGGAACAACATCAGAAAGGTGGAGTTTCATGTGGCAAAACAGCACAAACTGAACCACGCACAACAAGAAGCTCCCCCAGCAGAACACTTTTAACTGAATAACAGATCATAACAGAAGCCAAAGGAGTGATCAAGAATGGGAAGAAGACTGTCACATGTAATATTGTGTATAACAATTTAAGACTGTTATAATTTTATTATGGCTTCAGTGACTATATAAATTGTTGCCTACCATTATGAGAACCACAATTTAATGAATGAATCTGAAGTCACTCTTCATCTTTCCTTGTTTGATCTTCTCACCCCTAATCTTCACTCATCCCCTCCGTTCCCTTTTGTCTTATTGCAGATCATCTAAATTTAGTGATGAAAGAATATTTCACCACATGATCCTAGATTGATTATTTTATCACGAGTAAAAGTGATTATTTGTATTCATGGATGAAAATATTGGTATCGTTGTAGGGATCAGTTGTGGCCAAATCTCAGACATATCAGACAATATGCATCGGTATTGGAAGGGAAAAAATTTTAAAAATCATAAGTTGACAAGGCCGTATCAATTGATATATCGCGATGTGTAGTTGATATAGAAACATGTCTCGCTATTGTTGAGGTAAAATGTCAGTATCGGAGGGTCCTAATAACAATATATGTCAGTTGATATTTGTATCAATGTTTGTACTATAAGAATTGTAAGATCATTTCTGGCGAAATGATTGGCTACACAATGCCATTTGTTGGTCTTGGATATGCTTTTAAAGAAACAGATGCGAAAGAGGATAACTATAGTCAACTAAGAACTAAATGATAGAACATAAAAGATGACAAATTACTTCAGAGAGAAGAGACTAAAGCATGGCACCCGGGATGTGGGATGCTATGGATAATTGCATTTGAAGAGTATCCAGATAGATTTTATGGGAACCAATAGGGAGTGCATCCTACTAAAAGATGGCGCAAAGAGATCCAGGAGAAAGTCATAGTTAAGGGAGATTGTTCTAAGATATTGTAAAAAATGTTGAAATGATGAGAATTTGGAGAGGTACATTGTGCTAAAAAGTGGCAAACAAGGTGGTGTGACGCTAAGTCAAGAAGCTACTTTATACAAAGGGTTTAGAATTTGAGAACTATGATGTCTTTAGATTAGCTAAGTCAAGAGGTATAAGAATAAAAGGCTTGAACTAAGTGAAGTGTATCAAAGATGTTAAGATGTCAGTACTTATAATGAATATTAAATAGAGATGTAGGTGCTATTTTTACAGCCTTCTAAATATAGGTAGGGATGTTTGGGGTGCCCAGTAACTCTAAAGGTAAATATGAATTGCTTGGCAACTAAACCAGAGTGTCCTGATGGAGACTTTAAACTTATGGGGAATGATGGAATTTCAGCGTTGACTAGATTGGTTGACAAAGACGTTATAATATTGAAGATGCCGGATGAGTGCAAACAAAAGAGCACACCAATACCCATATACAAGAATAAACAGGATGATTAAGGTCGTACCAAAATTTGTATTAGGTTGATGGGTAATATGAAGGTATGCAAAAGGTAACTGAAAGGATGTTAAGGTGAGATACAAGTGTATTAGAGAACCAATTTAGAATCATGCGGGACATGCTCTCTTTGGAAACTATTTTTGCTAAGCTACCTGATGGAGCAATTAAGGAAAGATCAAAGGACGTCATATGATGTTAAGTATTGTGTGAATTGTACAAAGAAAAGAGTTTTCACTGCATATATTGAAGTTGTAAAATATATGTATGGAGCAATGACTTGTGTGAGAACATTTGTAGTGGATACCTTGGTTTTTTGAATTACTATTGGTTTGCTCTTGGAGTAAGCTATAATTCCCTTTTTGTTTGCCTTGCCATAGATGGATGAATTGACCAAATACATATCCAAATTTTTTGATTTTTTGGTTTTGGCTAAAATATGATTAAGGTTCTAATATCATATTCTTAAGTTTGATTTTTCTTTGATCAAGATGTTATTTTCCTAAAAAGGGATTTATGTTTTGAGTAACTTGGGATTATTTGTTTCATGTCTACTTAGCATGGGATTGTATTTTATTGGGGTTTAACATCATATAGATTATGCGGACTCAAACTGAGATTGTGTATAATCTAAATAATATTTCCTATGTTGGTTGAATGGGAGTTAGTAGAGGTGGCAAGTTTAGTGGGGCATATGTTATAAGCCAAAATGGGACATAATTTTTAAGATGACACGTGATTAATGGGTTCTATGTTGATGACACCTATAATCGTGAAGCATTGTTTTAAAGCCCCAAATGAAGCATCGGGCTTCATTTTGCTGCCTGCAGCCAAGAACTTTGACAGAAAGAAGAAAAGAGGCAAAGGAAGAGAAGAGCATAAAGGAGGAGGAGGGGAGAAAGGAAGAAGGAAGAAATGAAGAAGAAAGGGAGGTTGGTAAGTCGATAATATTGTCTTTTTTTGTAAGAAAATCTAGAATCCTTATTTACACTTCTTTAGTTCCTACCGTATGGCATTTTTATCACATCTCCAATTCATTATAGATTTTAGTATATTTTGTGTATTATGGTTGGAGATGGTTTTACATGTGGTTATCAGTAAGGAAATTATGAATTAATTATAGAAGCAAATTGATCGATTAATGATGTTACACGTGAAGAAATGGTGTTACATGTGGAGAAATTTTGGTGTTGCTCGTTATATGCTCGGGTTTGGTGGAGGAGAGCTCAATCAAAGCTTGAGCACAACAAGAGACTATGGATGAAAATATTGGTATTGATATAGATATTAGTCGCGGTCATATCGGTATCGAACATATCAGATAATGTGTATCAATATTAAATATATCGGATAAAAATTTTTGAAAATCTTAAGTTGATGGGGTTGTATTGGCTGATATATTGGTTAAATATCAGTCGTATCGCTGTTATTTTAAATATTAGCCAATATGTTGACTGCATTGGTTAATAAGAAAATATATCGTGATATTGTTGTAGTATCAAAAAATTATTGGTATCGGGGGGCCTAATACTGATACATATTGGCCGATATGTATCGTATTGGACAATTTTTTCATTCGTGCGGGAGACCCTTGTGTGATTGTAGCTCAAACAAAAGGTGAGCTGGTTTCGTGTGGATTTTGTTAAGTGAGGTAGGAGGATGGGGGCGAACTTTTGTTCAAGCAAATCATCTAGTGTAGGGCTTCGTGTGTGTTTCAGTCGAATTTTAGATGAGTGGGCTTTAGGCAAGTATACTTTGTTCTTTTTCTATTACTAGTATATCTATTAATTCCTCTATTTTTTATAAGTAAATTTCATGTATTCAAGCCTCCATTCTATCTTTTGAAATTCTTGTCTTCATTTTGGTTGATATTTTTATATATCTATCACTGTTGGGGGTATGTTGGCATGATATTACTATGTATTGCTGTAGCAAAGTTATTATTCATGGAATGATGAGATTTTGATTGGGTTGTAGCATTGTTGTTTCTAGATAATTTAGCATAAAAGTATGAAAAATATTAGAAGTTAGCTTCTAGAGTTGGAAGTTCGGATAACCAAGACACCCTAAGTGTTTAGGCATGCAATTGTGGTCATGAATGTGATAATTTAAGTGTTTTTTTATGTATATGATGTTTTCAAAGTAATGGTTATAGTGTTGTGCCTAAATGAGATCTTAATATGGTTAAACGGATGACTAATATTAGATACTAGGTTACTTAAGAGATTTGGTAGTTTAATTTTATGGATGTTTATTTAATTGTGGTATATTTGTGTTCTAATATGACGATTATAGGTATTGTTTCTTGGAAGTCTTAAACTAATTATGGAGTTCCTTGAGCGGCATCTTATGAATTTGATAATGTGATGGAGATGATGACGATTTGTTGAGAAGGTTATAATTTAGCTGTCAGTGCCATTCTGAATATTCACTATAAATTTGTAGTCATGGTTATGGCAATTGTTTAATTAAATGGTGAATCAAATGTTGATTAAGTTGGTATTAGAGTTGTAAGGTTAATACTATTAAAATGAGAATGTGCTGATGATGTTATTGTTGCTAATTGTGTTGTTTGGTTGGTATTGTTAGGTTGGTGTTGTTATGCCGTTCAGTTGGTGTTAATTGATTATGATGTTATCCTATAGTTGTTGGATGGCTGGAGGTTAGTCTCATGATGTTAGCTGTGTGATTGTTTGATGGTTTGATCATGTATATTTAGGGGTGTTCATAGTTTGGATGACTGAACCTTGAACCATTTTTTTGACCCTGATCGATTTGACTGCTTCGGTAAAAACCGAAACTGAACCGGTTACACAGGTTGACTGTTTGTTACTCATCATAACATTTCCGTTTAATTTGCAAACATTGTAAAATCTAAAATTTTAAAACATCCACGTAATATATTGATGTACAAACTACAACTTTCAATAATAATTTAGTAACAAGTTTTGAATAATATAAAATTTATTCAATTGCGAATAATCTTCAGCCTCCAATTCAAATGTGTTGTGAATCTTCATTCACTTAATTAATCATCAATATTAGCCAAATTATGCTCCTTTGTCAAACGAGGCATCTCTACAATCAAAATGAGACGTATTAGATCAATAGAATCCATGTGATTGTACTACAACTGAATAAGAAAAATCAGGGGAAAAGCTAAATTTTTATGTGTTACCTGATTCCAATGCTGCAAGTTCCTCTGACATCTCATAAAGTGTTCCACCTGATCTTCGTAGCCAATCTTGAGCACAACTGAGAACCTTCACAGTTCTTACACTAAGGGAGCTGCGAAATGTATCAAGCACATGACCTCCGGTGCTCAAAGTCGATTCAAATGCAATCATTAATACATGAATAGCTAATAAATCATGATATTTAGTAGAATTCACTTTTCACCAACTCAATATGACAAAATTTTGGCGTATGTATCTTCAGTTTTCTCTCCTAAAATATTTATCCAACAATTTCTACATTTTCATGTCTTGCTTTTTGTTGTTTATTCAGAGTATTCATATAATGATCAACATTTTTCTCAATATCAACGTTTATATCACTTGGAGATTTAACATTTGATTAGACATTAGATTGTGACTGAGATGAGCAATAAATTTCAAACATGGGAGTTAACATTTGCTTCAGTTTGTCCCTCAACCTCTTAGCACTGTCAGTATCAAAGGTTGTATTAATAACCCCTTTCACATAGTCTAATTTATGTTGAGGATCAAGCACCACATCCATAGACAATGTGATGTTTCCATTTTCAAAATTTGCCCAGTAATCAAACTTGTCCCAAAGTCAGCACTGTCACATCTTTTAGAAATTAAAATTCCAATCCCACAAACAGTTTTGATGTACTCATTACTAGTCACATAATGAGAACCAGGCAATGTTAAAGTAGTTTCATAAATGATTTTCGGAAATGGTTTTAAATTATGAGCATATTCCTAATCCACAATTTCAGGATTACACGTATTCTTAGGAGCATTTAACTCATTCATATATTTATTATCTGTACATTTGAGCAAATTAAATGCGTTTTGACACTTGATTGCTGATTCCAACATCGAATAAATAGAGTTCTACCTAGTTTCAAGATCGAAACAAACAAGACTTTTAGCCAATGCCTTTTCTTTCTCTGCACAAGACTTGTTGCAACCTAGCTGGAGATGATCTTACATAATTGTTGAACGGATTCTGAAAATAGAATCATTCAACTCTTTCAGCCCCTCCGTAACAATTAAACTCAAAATATGTTCAACGCATCTTATATGCAAATGTGCACCATTCAGTATAGTTCCTTTCCAACTATTGGGCCTTTTGGTTAAGTATTGAATTCCCCATGTCATTGGAGCTTGCACTATCGACTGTTATAGTGAGCACTCTTTGAATGCCCTAATCAAGCAAACAACTTTCAACAATTTTACCAATAACCTTGCCCGTATGACCAGAAAGTCGACAAAAGTTTATTATCCTCTTATACAAGTTCTAGTTATCATAAGTAAAGTGAGCAGTAAGACACATGTAAGGTTTTGACAAGATGTCCATGTGTTTGTGGTGAGGTAAACCATAGATGATAATTGTTTGAAGAACTTTTTCAACCTTTGCTTCTCCTCCACGAAGAGATTGTAACAATATCTAGTTATTGTGGAACATGAAGGAACAACAAATCGTGGTTGTGTAACACTACAAAAATCATGAAATCCTTCATGTTCTATCACTTTGAACGACATCTCATTCATAATAATCATTCTTGGTAGAGCTTTCCTGCACTCTTCTTGATTAAACTTGTAAGCAACAAGTGTATGTGTAATCCCCTCTTATTTCAAATTTTGTTGAAGTTAAAACTCGGGAGTTTTTTACCTCTTATCAATATTATATGGGAATTTTTTGCATCTACCCAAGTGAGTAATTAAACTACTAGTATCACTGTGAGATGGACAAGCAATACTACTATCACAATAATTACATGTGGCCCTTTGGTCATTCTTATTTTCACACTGTATTTTAGAATATTGATCCCACGACAAAGTTTTTTTCTGGAAAAAGGCACTCACCTTTGAAGTTTCCTCGGGAAGGGGTGGCTTTGCAGAAGCACCCCTAACATTTGAAGGTGCAGTAGCCGAATTCATACAAGGACTCTGCCATTGAATTTGTATTGTCAGGCATGATTTCCTTCTCATAAACAATAACACGTATTTAATTATACAATACAATAAAATTAAATTTGTGCTACTTAAATGAAATTTCTAACGAAAAATATACATCTAATGAAAACTACATACCTCATACTTGGATGAAATGAAAAAATAGAGGATGACACTAGGGAGAGAGAAATTCAAGAGCATGCTCGTCGCTGGAGCCTTGATGGAGTGGAGGAGACTGGGGAGTGAAGTCAGGACAGAAGAAGAGACCGGGAGAGAGGGAAATCTTTCGGCCATCTAGTGAGAAGAGGAAGACCTCACATATTTTGATTAAATAAATGAAAGTGCAGCCGTTAGATTGAATATTGAAATCAACAGTTCTGATTATTTTTTTTTTCTTGTAATCTTGGCCATAGGATTAGAGTGTAAACATCATCAACAGTGGTTGGAGCCTTGAAAAATGGTAACTGATGAAAAATTGAAACAAGCTGTTTTGCAGCCTGCCCACCTTGCATGCGCAGACCCGCAAGGCTGCATTTAACTTTCTTTTTCAATATACATACATACATATATATATGAAAGGTTGAAACTTGAAAGGTGCTGTTTGCCATGCCTGCCATCCTGTGTACTTGCCACTTTCTTATTTCCTTTTCCTCTTCAAAATACACACGCACAGGCACAAATATTTGGTTCGGGTATCCGTTAGTTTAAAACCTAGTAACCCAAAACCGAACAGAAACATGAAAAAATTTTAATAAACCAACCTGAAACCAAACCAATTGGTTTGGTTACCTATTTTTAGGTTCATTTGTAATGGTTTCTGTTCAGGTTATCGGGCCAATGGTTTTTTGAACACCCCTATGTATATTGGTGTAAAGGGTGATTCAAATGTTATTACATTGTTGTAGTTATTAGTGGTTTTGCAAATATTCTTACATGTTAACTTGTGTCCTTTAAATGTTGATGTATTTAGCATTTTAATGTGGAAAACATGAGAGTTTTAGAATGATGATTTCACCACCATGTTGGACCTTCCTTTTTGTTGGACTTTCATACGTTTAATCATCCATTTGGATACACCATGGTGTTATTAGACTTTCATGTTGCTGATCATCTCTTTGGACACATGGTATCATTGATTTTCATGTGCTTGATTCATCTCTTTGGACACTTTGATATGTTGATTGGACTCATCTTTAAAGCTTTTATTGCCCACTTTTAAGTGTTGATGATATGGATGAGTTAAGGAGAATGTGTGAAGACACTAGTGAATCTGGGAATATGGATTCAGGGGTCCCTATTGTAGTCTACGTTGTGTAAAGTCTAAGTCATTCTAATGTGTTGTAAGGATCATGATGTTTGCATTCTTCCTGGTATGAGCCATCATATGAGAATTGACGGAGCTTGATGAGGTGAGTTAAGACATATCCAACTATGACCATATATGTCATGGTGTATGCTATATGTTTTAGTACCCACCATTGGGGAGGTGGATATACGGTGGCCGATGGTAGAGAAATATGGTCAAGAATTTGGATATTCTATTTTCTGTTGGATTTTGTGGGATCCTCATCTTGATCATTGTATGGTTGGAGATTCTAACTATGTAATATGTGCTTGAATCTCAATTTAGCTACATCATGTTGCTTGTTGTTACCCTCACCCATAGCTTATAGATTTATATTGGTTGGGCTTTTGGCTTACCTTTGCATCCTCTTTGTTTTCAGATTGTAGTGGCAGTTGCAAAGGTGCGCAATGGAGGTTGATGATGGACTGTTTGAAGACTTGTTGCTAGTCTTTGGTAGATACTTTGGATATATTTGCTTGATGGGAAAAACTTTTATTATTTGTAATGCTTATGATGGGATGTAAAATATTATGGAAAAGTCGATTAGATAATACATAATGATCCTGAGGTTTTAGTTCTGATATTTGTTATATCAGGATTGGCAGCGGAACCGTGATGGGCAATGATTTGGTTTATCCTTTGATTATAGGTTGTTGAATCATGTAGTGCTCTTTGATGGGTAATTGATTTGATTATTGATTAGAATTATTTATACAATGCTATTATCCGGGACTTTTGGTGTATTATGTTATATCTCAAGTTGTGACAGACATTCAAGATGATATTCTTTGGTGCATATTTTTTTATAGATGATATCATTTTATGGATGAGACAAGAGTGTGTTAATGCTAAGTGGAAAGTTTGAAGAGACAATATAGATTCTATGGAATTAGTATTACTATAAAAGATTGAACTAATGGAATGTAAGTTAGGAACAATAGAGAAGTAGGTGGTGAAGAGTTGATGATAGGGATTGAAAGCTAACCAAAGAGGAATTATCTCAAATATCTTGGATTTATGATGATTGAAGTGAATAATTTTCATCAAATTGAAGCATGCTGATGAAGTGGAGAAGTGCTTCAATGGTCTTTGGATATGGTGAATAACTCAAAGATGGCTATTATGCCTTCCACACTTTATGGAGTAGAGTATTAAGCTATCAAAAACCATAAATAAAAAATAGCAGTAGCTGTGATGAAGATGCTGATATGAAAGTATGACAATATAAAATTAGATAGAATTTGCAATGATATTGTATGAAAGAAATTGGGTGACACCCATGGAAAACAGTTGAGATATGCAATTGAGGTGGTTTGATTGAGTAACCGAAGCTAATTATTTGTCTGGTAGTAGATGTGAGAGCTTAGAAGAGACTCATTAAAATATAAATAGAGGAGCAACATAGGATTTGAAGGAAACCATATAAAGCTGAATGGAGGTGAAGAATCCATGTAGATGATCCCAATTGGTAGGAAAGTGAGTGTTTTGGTTTTGTTTGATTTGAATTAATTTTATATTCTGCAGGCTTCAATCATCACTTTTTTCTTTGGTCCTGCTTATGTGGTGATTACTTATTTGATGCTATTCAACTGTTATTGTTCTTATGGATTCCAGTTCCATATTGTGGAAGTCTTTCACCATCTGTATTTTCTACTTATGCTTAGATTCGTACTTCTATTACAGATTTGGCACAAAATCGCTACTTTGAAGATGAATCTTTCATTGGTTACTTGAAATATCTCCAGTATTGGCAACATCCTGAGTACATAAAATTTATAATGTGAGTTTTTTTCCTCATAGGCGTGTGTTGTTTTGTTACTTAATACTTGTTGCTCTTTTGCTGGCACAGGTATGCTGAAATGTTCTGTGTATCGAATTTGTGCATATATTTGGATACCATGCTTACCTTTGCTAGGATTTCAGGTATCCACATTGCCTATTTTTTCTTGAACTTCTACAAAATCCAAGCTTCCGTAGTGCGATGGCGCATCCTGGAAACAAGGTGACAGTTCATATTTGTTTTTGAAAATTCTACAATTATTGTTGTACTTCCTGTTTCTGAGCTGACATTGTGCTGCTTTGTAGTTGAAGACTTCTATCATCTTTTCATTTGGCCTAGTATTAACCGACTTATCTGACTATGTGGCATGTTCTGAATTTACTGAAGCTCTGAGATGTCCCCTCAAAATTTTTTTTATTAGCTCTTTTTTGGCAACTAAGTGGTTAGATGATGCCAATACGCAGATAGTAATCCTGTCTTGCTATTATGTGTCCATAGGAAAAAAAATTTGGGCTTTTCCAAATTATGGACATTCTCATTGGGATATGTGGATTGCCTGAAGGGCCCATTTTTTCCAGAAGACCTAAAGAGGAGCTTGGGGTTGGGGGCTCTTAGATATTTTTGGGTTGTTTTGAGGAGAAAGGAATAGCATGGCCTTTGGAAGCACTTATTTATTTCTCCACCTTCTTAAGAAATCTGCCATTATTCTAACTATATCTGCTGCTTTACGAAATTATATGTATTATTTGCAAGTTAGTCATTTGAATCATTACCTTTAGATTTATTATTAATGTTTTAAAAATATCTCTAAAATTTATAGTGCTAGTACCTTAAGCAAGTGAGAAACTTGACTTGTCATTTTAGTCTGCAGCTGAGCCTCATGAGACTGAATCCATAACTTGTTTTAATGTGATGATTTCGGACTCTTTTGCCATTTTTTTTGGTTGGGTGACAAGCTTCTGGCATGTGTCTTTTACTTCCCTGTGACAAAAGGCTGAGCCTGAGACATTTCCCCTTCCCCCTCAAATTACTTGCGGTACATAACATCTGTCTGATATATTAACTTGATTGCATCCTGGCTTGTTAGAGGATCATCAGGGACAGTTGTAAATATCTTGTGGGCACTGGATTATTGGTACATCATCGTCATGGAATAATTGTTCATTAGCTCTGTGACCCTAAATGAATATTATAGTAAATAAAAAATTGGTGCCATAGAAAGGTTTCTGCTCATTTCCTTCCGCAATCTACAAAGAGTCGGAGTAGTTTGTTTGTTCTCAGTGCTTTCTCTGAATTAACTGAAGACCTATAACATAAATTAGTAACCAAACTTTTACATTTTCTTGAATTGCAATTTTCATTGTTTCATTTTGTGATATGAATGATTAAGTTCAGAATATATTAGTTAATGTTATGCCCAAACACTAAATAAACAAATTGAATAGAGTGATTTTACTGCCATTGATACTGATGAACCAATTGAATAAAGACAGTGTGGAGGTATTGAAGTCTCTTTGCACTAGTTCTCAATGATGTGATGTTGACAGTTATAGTCTGGCATATATTAGGTTTTCATTTGAGCATGTACATGAGAAGGGTGTTTACCCCACTGTATTTCTTTCTTGTTAGAATAAATTCTACATTCCCACTCCAATTCCCTGTACGAAAGAGAATCCATGAACTATGTCCTTGAATTAAATTGTTAAGATGCGTCCAATGAGAGGTAACTCCTAAAATCACAAGCAATGAATCAGCAGGATGGTTGGCGCTAGAATTAGACTTATTTTCTATTAATTTGAAATGTTTGTTTTTGGGAGAGTAACTGTGATGATGCTTTAGTGCTTTTCATCACTAACTATTGGCATTTGTTTTTGTCAGGAATTGGCACATCGGCAGCAATTTTATTTCTGGAAGAATTATAGGAATAATAGGTTGAAGCATATTTTACCAAAATCCCTGCCTGAACATGCTGCTCCACATCCAGCTACCGTTGCACCCCCACCACCTCTGCCATCTACAACTATTGCTGCAGCAACTGCACCTTCTGCTGCTCTCTCTTCAATGCAATATGCGATTCCCCCAGCATCTGGTGTTGGAAAGAATGATATGAGGAATAGTGGAGTTGATCGTCGCAAAAGAAAGTAAATTACTTGTTATGGTCTTGGAGATTTGAATTTTTTGATTAATCAATATCTTATTTGATTGCCTTTTTAAGTTGGGCGCTTTTGGGCTCATGAATTTGATCTTCTTTGCCTCTCAGCCTCTGTCACTTTCTCATTTTTTCATACTCTTAATGTCTGCTATCCTTGTCATCTTGTGTTTCTTTGAAGCTTCTCCTTCTCTCTAATTTACGCTTCTACTTTCCAGTTGTTTAGATTGAGGGCAAGTCCTTAAAGCTTGATCATAATTACCTTGCTAAAGATGCTTCTTTGTTGTTAAAAGAGAATAGCAAAGGAACAGAAGCTTTTGGAGTTTTCTTGAAGTTGTCTGTATATTTAGTTGTTTCGCGGGTAATTTAAAGGTCTTCGATTGTTTGAGAAAAGTAGGCAAGAGTTTTGCTGGGTTAATTCAGATTGGTTTTCAAGTTTTTAAATTGATAGATTGTGACTGCTTTCTGCTGAAGAGAAGGGCTTCTGGGTAATGTTGGAGAATTCCAGAAGAACAATTCTATTGTGGGTCTGTTGTTTCATATCTGGGAATGGTGAAGATTTTGGAAACAAGGATGAGTTGTTTAGAGTAACAATATGTTCAATCTCACCCAGATATGCTTGTGAATGAGAAAATGTTTTTCAACATAGTTACATCTCTTTTCAGAAGACGTTTAAGTCTCCTTTTTTTGTTTTATCCTAAAGTTTCATTAGTCTCTTATTTCTCTATGGGAATGTTAGTCCTTTTGTAGTCAATGTCTTTCTTGCTTGAATAAACTTTCTATACCTCTTCCTGCGGAGTGCCTATTCTATTTTAACGACTTTCTTTCCAATGGGACAGGAGATGATATACTCTTTTCTATCTTATACTAAAAAATGTACTCAACAGAGATAAGGAAAGTAGTCTACTCATCTTCATGCCCAGAATCACTAGAATAAAAGGTCTAACTCTAGTCTCAAAGTATTGAAATTTTTTGAAGATTCAGTCTCATAATTTATTGTGAGGTGCAGAGCGATGAGATATCAAAATTTTTCCTTAACCTAAAAAATGATAGACACAACATATCACTCATCGCGCATAGGTGAAACATGCTCTTAAACGATAACCGATCAATTCATTTAGCTAAACAAATAATTTTAGCTAGGGAAAAGAACAAAAATATGTGTTACAAATAAGATTTTCCTTCTCATCTCTTTTATGTATTAGATGTTTGTGGAAAGAAGGAATGATATGAGGAAACTTAGATTGCATTAAGGATATAGGAATAGGAAGTAATGAATAAGCTTCATTGACACCATTGTATTCTTTCTATGGAAAATGTGGTCACAAAGGCCGAATGTGCTTGATCCAATCTCGTTCGCTCCCATTTCGAATTGCATGAAGCTATGGACTTGTAAGTACGATAAAAAAAGTATAGGTAAGCAAAGAAAAGCCATTTTTGCATGCCTTGCCCATTCTATGTTTAAAGTGTGGTAACTAATGAAAAGCTTAAGGGCATATGAATATATAACTAATTGAAAGAAAGTATAATGAAAGAGTAAGTCGTGAACTCCTAAAAAATCTTTCTACACTAAGGCACCAACTCATCCCAGCTCATTATTATTTTAGTCTATAGGGGAGATGTCTATGTCTCCATTTTTTCTAAAATGTCAAGTGGATGTATATTCGTTGGACTTCTTATAGAGGGAATATGATAGTAAATATATTATCTACAGGGCATAGCTTACAAATATGTTCAATAAAGCCAAATTCCTTTCTTATTGAATATTTACCCCATCAAACTCTTGTTAGCCAAATAGTCTAAATATGTTGTAAGAGAGTTCATCCTTCTCGTATGGAGCTTCCATAGTTCCATAATCTTTGGCATGTCCTGTGGGATCAGTCTGTCTTATTTCGAAGACTTCAGTCTTTATAAAATTTGGTTATGAGCAATAAGTTTGTCATTGTTTTCTACTGATACGAACATGTCGGCTGCCAACATTGCTACCTTTTGCTGTCACTTTGAAGTCTCTGGGGTTTTATCACAGGCCACTTTTGCACTACTCATCCAAAAGTCCTAATATTGCCTAGCAAAGCCTTGCCACTCTTGACCACTTTTAGTAGTCTGCTGCCAATTTAGTGACTATTGGGCCATTTACTTTTGAGTATTTCCCTCCATTGAACAAGTCTATCTCATGTCTCAAGAAATGCAAAGTGTCGAAGAATAAGAAGGTGGTTAATAAAACTAATGTAGTCGTGTATGCTACAACCACCATCTTTGCCACTGTGAAGGTAAAGGGAATTCAGTTACTAAATGAAAAAATTGCAATAAGTCACTAAAATTATACTGAAGCTATCTAGTTTTGTAGGGCACTTGATGCATCCTAATGTGCTGCAATTTCCTTCGCAGCTCTTGCCTAGAGATTATTGAATTATCTTGGTTTATTTGAATCTTCCTTTGTGCCCTTATTCTTGTCCTTCCCGCTGTAGTTAATGGGGAAGATTTTAGTAAAGGAGTTAAAGATGATGATAGCTACAATCTTTGCTCTCAGTATCTTCCTTCAATCTATATTGTGGGAGTAGCTATAAAGTTAGAAAAGATATATACTTGGTAGTTTCACGGAAATACCACTAGGAAAGCTGATCGACCATATATTTTTGACGATCAATAAGGAGAAGTTTGCAAATAATTGAATTTATTAAAGGGCTTCGTATCAAGGTATCCCGGAACCCTTTCACCCTCTTTAAAACTAGATTTGGAAGCCTCTCAGGCAAAGTGCCTTGTTATCCTTAATCTCCTGAAACTCCTCTTTATTTGGCACCGTAAGGCTTTGTCTATTCTAATGGCTTAGGCACATTCTCACGACTTGGATTTGAACCAATATCAAGCTATTGACCATTTAGTAGATTGTGAGTGCGTTTGTCCTTGCTCTCATTTTTGTCTTCTTAAATTAATAGCTTTTCATCTAAATACGTCATATCTTTTTACCTTAATAGTCCTATTCATAGTAAGTTCTATAGCCCCAATTATGGCTACTAATAAAATAAGAGTAGAAACTAAAAACTAGACAAACTAGTAAGTGCAAAATAATTTTCACAATTATTCCAAATTAGTCTAATTTCGTATCTTTTCGGTATAAATTGTATATCTCATGGAGGTTGTATCAAAGTAATAAACATTTTCCACATAAAAATAAGTCTAATAATACCACTCATTGGTAATGAACACAATACTTCTTTGCGAATCTCCATTATTTGAATATTAAATATCATAACAACAAATAGGAATGAAATAGCTATAGCTCCTCCATGAACTAGCGGGAAGATTGTAGTGAAAAAATTGAGACTTATATCACAAGAAGTAAACTTGAAATGTTGCGAAAGACTAGGATGGGAAATAAAACAAATGTATTGGATTTTTAGCTTGTACGACTATTAAACAAACTAAAGTGGGGCTTGACAAAATAGAAAGTATCATGGTATGTTGATCTTCCCTAAAACGAAATTTTTATACTGGATCAAGAACTATTGTAAAAGTCGATCCATGAAATGGATCTAGCATCATTTTTTTTGAAATATCTTATATTATCGTAAGACACGTTAAAATAATTAATGTTTACTATTTCATTATTCACATAAACTTTGATGATTTATTGGCTACCTTGCTTAAGGAGAAGTTTTATAAAAATGGAGATGGAACAAAATAACGTCCAATTTTGTTTCTAGATTGAGTGGAAAAGGGATATATAAAGTTTGTTTAGTTCCTTTGTTCATCTTTGTGTTCGGTAAATTTCCATGAAAAGAGGGCAACTTTTGTGTAGTTTGTGATTGCATGTGAATCTAAGGTTTTCACTTGGATAAATTTTTTTCTTGATAGATTCTCTTGTTCTTGATTCCAAACATTTTCTAGAAGTAGATGATAAGTTTTAAATCTCAATGCAGGCCAGACATATCTTGTTGAATTAATCTTTTTTGGCTACATCTCATGTAATAGAAGTTGAACCTTCCCATTGCTAGTGGGTTGATAGAGAACGCCATACTTTGATCTAGCAATAGGAGTAGGTTTTCTTCCATAACATTTTTCCCTTAATAATAAGGTAAGCTTTTGTATTTTTTTAGTTAGTGCCCAAGTCTACAGAAAGATGAATGGATAGGGTCATGATATATTTTGGATTATAAAGTAAATAGTTTTTTTTGGTCCTCTTTTCTATGCTTGCTTGAGGACTTACGTGAATTTTTTGAATGAGGATGTTCCATTTTTTTTTTTTATTAAGTAGACTTACAGCACAACTAATAAATTTTCCTACTCTTGCCTTTAAGTCAAATCTATGAATACTTGGTCTTTTTGTCACGACACAGCTCGCTTTTCATTCATGTGTCTTCTCTTTTATTTATGCGAGTTTGTCACTCCTTACTCTTGACTTCCTATAAGCCGTTTTACAACTTGAATTTTTTTAAGGTTTGGCAAGACATGGGTCATGCTTCAGCTCATGCATCGATTTACCGAAATCACCTTTGGTATCTCACTTCCTAGTCAAAAGGTGAGCAACCATTAAAACAGAAAAAAAGCCACAAGAGGGCTCTTCTTCTATAGTTGTAAAGTAAGGTAGCCCCAAAAGCTGAACTCAACAACTTGTTAGGAATAGGCTTTCTTCTATAACCTTATTAAGTTAATAGTAAAATGCCATTGCGCTCCCATAATCAAAGTTAAACGGCTTGCAACCCATCTATACTATAGTAAGTGGCCTTTTCTGTAAGGTTTAGTAGGGGCACTCCAACTTTTTTGGCTTGGCTCATCAAGTTGTATGAGGATAGATGTTCTCATTGTGCAATCGAATAAGCAGGATACCAATAACACTACTATTCGCTTCTTTGTCAGCCAGGTAGCAAGCATCATTGGCATTTTGAAATAAGGGCTAAAACTCTAGTCAGCAATCCTAGAATTCATTCGAGGAACTATCATGCCTCACCAAATATGGTTTTTGGAGTCCTAGTTGTGGTGTATTGGTGATTGTATTGACTTAGCTTTAAAGGGTACTTGTCTAGGAAAAAGCAAGCATCGGATTAATTAAGAAATAGAGGCTTAGCCAAACAATTTTTCTAAGTGAGGATGGAGCTGGCAAGTGACAATTAGCCGAGGGAATTTTCATGAATATTTGGGCACAAATAATCTAGTAAAAGACCAGTATAAATCAATGAAAGAGGAGTACGTAGGGTATGACAAAGCCAAAGGTTCCCTTCTACATAACCTGTGGGGACCTGAATCTGGAATGCCCAAACTCGGTCCAGACTGCACATTCAAAACCTCAAAATATAAACTCATCATCATAATAGTAAATCTCGAAATCAAAACATCAATAATAAAGTCTAATCCCCTCGTACACATTGAAGTAATTAAAGAAAGTTCTATTACACTCAAAACTCTAAGGGACACTGCCTAAAAATAAGAAACAAACTAACATCTATGAAGTAGAAGCCTCTCCATGGTCAACAAGAAATAGAAAAACTTTATGGTCCTCTACCTGCAAGGTCCTCAGCAACTACCTGATCACCAACTAGCTCTCTTGTCCTTAACTACTATGGAGTCAATAAAATGTAAAGGTGAGCCAAAAGCTCAACAAGTGATGTAAGCTATAATGAAATAAATAATAGCCATCTCAAATAACAATATCATGATATACAAGAGTTTTCCCTTTTCTATGATTGAGATTTTACCTTTCATACATGTCTCTTGTGTTTCTTTGTCATAAAATTTCTTATTGGTTTAAGAAAATAAAAGAAATTGAGGACAATGATGCTAATGCATAGGTAATGTTACTATTACAGGAAAGAAGGCTGAGGGCCATGCATCATGCGGTGATACTTAGTGTGATGGGACTTTATATTCTTAGCAGGTGACTCTGTTATTTCTTTCTAGTTGTTTTCTAATGTCATGTGGCATTCTTTTGTTTATTCTTTGCTAACAAACTTGACTGTTTCTAAAAGTAATATGTGAATTTCATGGTGTCATCAATCTATCTGAGCGGTATAATTTTATGGATAGTCCTAATAAATTTAAGAGGGGAGGGAGGGAGGATTTAATATTAGTGGGAATAATTTGCTCTTCTTTGTTTCTTTAATATTAGTGGGAATAAATTTCATTTTGTTCGTTATATGTACTTGTGGAAAATGAAGCTATGATTAAATGATATGGAAATATAAAAACATGTGGCTCTAGACTTGATGACTTTTTTTCTTTTTGAGCAAGATGCTTTCCACTGCTTTTGTACTTATAAAAAAGCATTAAGTCCTGCATGTGGAGACAGTAGAGATAGGTAGATGAATCATTGTTCACCAATGCACATAGTTCATGGCATGTCATTTGCAACTTTGAAATGAATAACAAAATTGAATTTTGTAAGTTGATTTGTGAAAAGAAGGGGCTTTGCCTAGAAAGAGAAACAGAAGAACAAGCACATTAAAATAACCCATGGTTGATGTTTGTCCTAAGTTTATTCTGTGGATGCATGAGTTTAGGAAATTAGATGGCTGTGCAAATGCTATTGCCTTGACTTTATACAGCCAAAGAGCATTGGACCTTGCAGGGTACTTTGATTAACAACACATGCTGTTTGTGCATACTGCATGGAGAAGACAGCTTGGATGTAGCTGTTTGTGCATACTGCATAGAGAAATCTTGGATGTAGTGATACATTGTTTGTGAACTTCCTATTTACTTCTTTTATCTCTTAACCAGTATTTTACTAAATGGATTCTATGGTATACATGTTCCATTGAGACTTGAGGTTATGGGTTTCAATAATGAAAATAGCCTATCTGCAATGAGTGCTTAGGACATATATTTGTTCATTGTCAAAACATGCAAGTTGTATTCATGGCTCTTTCAAATATATGCAGGATTAGAGTGATTTCTCTTTTTGAGGAAGAGGAGGGAGATTTCTTTTGGGGTGATCCTTGGACGTATGTTTATTGTTGTTGTGCAAACGTCCATGTTTGGTCATACATGTTTCTTATATATAGCTCTTTTATTTTTTATGGACTTATATTATTATTGTATGTTGGGAGGCAAATGATGCAATTTTCTGGACTACATAGTGAATTTCTTGTGCCGTCTCTGCCTGTGGATGTGCACTCTTGCTTATTAAAATAAATTTTCATGTTTCTCAATTTTCTCCCTTGCTTATGTGCTTGTCGTAACAATTACTTTATTTTATATCTCAACATAGTTATTAGAAGGTTTTAAATAAGCTGTGTTTGTTTCTCCATTTCTTGCAGATGAATTAGAATTGCTCGTTATTTCTTATCTTCATGTTGCATAGAATCCAGGACAGTTATCTTGCCAAAGTGGAGGAAAATGACAAATATGAAGCAAAATTTGAAGTGGATATTCGAAGCACTTGAAATTATGCTGGAACTACTGTCATAATAGTAATATTAGCAAAAAGTATTGTTCTATTTCGTGACTGTTTTTGGAGTATGCTTGAATGGAATTAGCAAAAGGTTTCGCGACTGTTGTGGAAGAATTAGCTTTCCTTGGTATTTTTATATTGAAACTGATGAATCAACCTTGGTTTACTAATATTCATGGTGCTTTGTTTATTGAAAACATATTGAGTTTTGCTTATTATTATTAGGTTTGTCGCAAGGTTGATGTGCTATTGTCAATTTTGAGTTGTCTCGGGTTTGGTTTCCTTAGGTTTGTCGCAAGGTTGATGTGCTATTGTGAATTTTGAGTTGTCTCGGGTTTGGTTTCCTTATGCTTGAGAAAAGTTATCTGAGATTGATTGTTGGGTGAAACATTGCGACAATCACAGAGGCAAGGTTTCTTGATTTGGGAGGAGGCTTTATTGAGAGGGAATATCATGTCTTTGATAACAATAGATTGGCAGTGGCTTATTTGCAGGGTTAGCTTTAGTGTGTTAAAGCTGCGTCATTGTGACTTAGAGGTCATAGGTTCAAACCATAAGAATAAATTTTTTATTAGATAAGAGTGCATACATCTAACTTTCCTTGGTCCCTAGGATGTGGAGATTCATGCACTAACTGCATTTTAACAGGTGAAACTTTTGGGAATTTTCACTCACACATGAAGTCAATTGTTATAAAAAAGGCAGGTGATGCATCAATTGGTGGAATTGTTGGTCAGATTTCGGTGATAGGTAAATCGCTATAAGGATGGAGCTGATGCCTAAATTGGAGGAGGTCAGCACAGGAGAAAACATAAGACAGGAGGTGTTGGAGGGAAATTATGCAACCTTATTCCTTTCATAGCTTCTCTACACATTCTTGTGCACGGGCCCTATGGTTTTCATATACACCTTGTGCATACAATTAGCTTTGTAAGAGAATCTACAGCCACTCGCTGATCAAATTAGTTGCCTAAACATTTCTGTTCTTCCTGTTGATGAACTCTGTCTAGTGCAGTCGACTCTGGTTTCCTTGCATAGCTAGGTTACATTGGCCAAGATTTTGCTATGGCTTCTTATGTGACAGGGCAGGTGAATATTTAGCTGGATTTGGGCTAACTTTTTCCAAATCATTAAACAACAGGTAGGGCAAAGGTTTAAAATTAGGTTAATTTGTTGAAACTACTCGGGCAACTAGGTAGAGTCCGTATGACCCACGTCTCAACGGAAAAATGAGTTCAAAGTTCCTTGAGAAATTGGGTTCTATAAACATGGCAGTGGAGTGCGGTTCCAGGTGAGAACTGGGAGCACAGATTCAGTTAACCATGGTTTCTTCATATGTGGTGGAGGGTGATTTCTACTGATAGCAGGTAACTTTGTTGGATCTGAGCTCATCAGGAAGAAGGTTTCTTCAAATTAAGTTCTTAAATTAGTTTTTAAGGTTTGGCGTGTGGGAGAAATTTAGACCATCCGACAAATCAATAAAGATAGAACGTGTTCCTTTCTTTGGGCTGTGCCTTATCAGGAATTTTTGCTTCATCCCCTTGATTTGCTCCACTGAGAGGGTTGGGCTAAGCATATGGCGTTATCGAACAAGTGGTTGATGACACCCCTTATCGCCCAGTTTGTATGTCAAAATGAAAAAAAAAAAAAAATTCATTTTCTTCGGGATGAGAAATTTTATCCCTTGTAGTGGCTATTATCGGTCATCAACCATTATGATATTTTTGGCTGGAGGTTTTTTCCATTCTACATTTATTGGTCCTCAACAGTGGTGATACCTTTGGTTGGTCACCAACAAATACCGAAAAATTGTGGTGTTGTTTTTGATTGATCATCAATCAAAGACAATGGTTGCTAACTGTTGGAATTGGCAATGACCAATGCCATCTGTTAACTCGTGGTGGTGGTGTTGTTCATAGGTGATCAGTGGTAGTGGTTAGAGGCCCTGAGTGGCAATACAACGGGCAAATGCTTCAATTAATGAGAGCAGTGAATGAGTTTAAAAATGACCTTTGGTTTTGTTGAGAAAAACATTTATTTTTTGGAATTCGGTTTAAGTTATTTTATTAAGAAAATATTTTTCCTTAGCTTAGTTTGACAGTTCTAAATACATATTGCAATGAGTACTGTGCCCAATATGATAATGCTGCAGCACTGCGATGGCCCCTACGTTTGTTGATGACATGTCAATATTATGACCCCACGATTCAAAACTATGTTATATTCCTATGATGTGCCAAGCAACAAAACAATATTTTAATAATTAATCAAAATTATGGAGTTGTCTATTCGTCATATATGAAATATTGGTTGATTTGTATTGTTATATATTAACCGATAATGTCTCGTCGAATTATAATTTTAATAATATTTTTTTCTTAATTTATATTTAATATTGATACGTATTATTTGTTATATATCTTACATTGATATGATTGAAATCAATACATAACCAATATTGATATTTTTATCCAAGTTATATGGATAGCCATTATGTGGCATCATGGTTACATATTTTACAAATTTAGTAGTATTCCACTTCTAATACCTTGTAATGTTGCATCCATAACGTGGTTTTGGTAGTTACATCCTGTGTGAAGCTTCATAGCATTCCACTTCTGTGAATAGCTTGCAACGTTGCAGTCCTTCCATGACCATGCCAAAGGACATGACCGAAACGAGAATATCTTAAGGTCACTTCTTTTCTTCTATCTCTGAATAAATATGATCCGGTGGATTTAATTTAATACCCCCACATTCAAAGCGCCTTTCTTTTTGTGTGTGTGTGTGTGTGTGTGTGTGTGTGTGTGTGTGTGTGTGTGTGTGTGTTAGCAAGAACTTGTTTAGCCAAACTGCCCATGTTTTTTTGCTCCAAAACATTTCCTCCATGAGCACTAAAACCTCCCAATCTCCCTGTCAATACAACTTTTTTCTGTTACAATAATAACCAGGAAGCACGTAAGTATCCTGCAATTTGTGCCCGAGGTCTGCTGCTGATGAAAAAAATGTGTTCTATGGACTAAAGATTCCCGAGGCATTACTGTGTTCCAGACTTCACGTTTCTCCTTCAAGAATCTATGTTCTGCCAGATTGGAGAAATTGGCAGAGCCTAATAGTACTTTCTTCTCAATTCTGCATGAAATATTCCGAGTGCAGCAGCCCATACCCAATCTGGAAATTAAGCACGAATTTATGATCTATATTATGAAAAAAGATTCATGAAATTAAGCCCTGTGGTTCAATAGTTTTTGCTGAACATAGCACTACCAAGCAGGGTCTTGACTATTATCTCAGGGCTTTCAAGCTCTGTCCCACTGCACTGCACGGTTTCAGAATATAATTTTCTACCAGGCCACCCAAATTTTTTATCAAATACACATTCAATTCTGTTGGGTACGGTATTCCTCAAACATGGATCAGCAAAAGTTACCAAACAGAAGAGCCTCCTCAGCTCTCCACGTTCAATACTGACGTGATCTAGGAATAGAAGCTGTAGCGAAGTGCAAGAGGAGACCAAGTCAATAGCAATAGGTTATGTCATTATCTGATCGTAGGCATTAACCATGAGTCTCCAAGAGGCCAACGGAAAGATTCAAACCCTACTCACTAGACATGTCGAAAAGACATCTAATAGTTCTAAAAAGAATATTGACCAAGAGATATACGATGGGATACGGTAGCAATACCAGTAGGAAATCTCGACATTAGTGTAGTTATCCTCTGACGTCTGATACACAATCATTCAGTTACCAACTCTTCCACAATAGCTACTTTTAGCTTCTAGCTTATAAATATCTCATTAACCCTTATTTATAATGATTAGGCACAAGAAAAAAAGAAAGCAAACAAAGCTCTCTTTGCCACTTTCTCACTATCTCTCCCTCTATGGAAAGGAGAAAGTAGAAAGTAAAATATCTTGATCTCTCTACAATAAATAAGCCCCAATCAGACATTCCAAAAGCGAGTTCACTTAGTTGACAAAGTCCAAGGCCATTTGACCTCCTTAAACGGAAGGGTAGTCCATGAAGATCAGAGGATCCTAGAGGCAACGACATAGTTTGCCATACCGTAGCAAAGATTGAATATTCTTTAGCATAGCGGTCACTAGGGATGACTCCTGAAGGCCCCCTCATCTCCCATCGAGTCCATTTGGGCTCTCAACCCTTTCACAATTGCTCACTTAAAGACAAGAGTTCCATGGTGAAACGCAAATATTCGGTAATCTTTTTCATTTCATTATTTTTTTTCGAGCATATACTGATTTAGTTATTAGAAGTGATGACTTAGGAAGAAAAATTTAGGCCACTTAACTTCATTATTTATAATGCGTAGGATCAAATTTGCTACATTTAAGCATGAATCCCATCTCGGGTGATCACTGTAATGAGTAAGACCTCAATTTACGTATATATTATTGGTGTTGTCTGTGAAAATGATTAGCTAAGCCTTACCTACTTGATAAGTCTAACCATCTCAAAAAAAAAAAAAAAAAAAAAAAAAGACCAAAGACACTAGTAAAGGCTTAATTTAGGGCAGCAATGCTCCTCATAAAAAACGTGCTCCAGCCCGCGAGACCAAATACCCCTGACATGGTTGTTGTCCTCGGTGCTATAATGAATTGGATGAGCAAAATGACCAGCACCCTAAGGAGGCTCTAGCAATGCTCCTCATCAAGAACACGCTCCAGCCCGCGAGACCAAGCACCCCTGATGTGGTTGTTGTCCTCAGTACTGTAATGAATTGGATGGGCAAAGTGACCAGCACCCTGAGGAGGGTCACCGATGCAATAGAGCCTCAAACCATTGAAGGACGTTGGCAAGAAAACCTAAGTGAATGTGCATCCCACGTCGGATATAATGTTGAACCAAACTGGCCCAAAAGCACATGAGTAGGAGTGACCATGCCAAGAGCAGATCAACTTGGAAGCCTTGACATTCAGTTCAGTTGTGCTTGGAATGCCCATTGTGAGTCGCCACCCTCGATTGAAGAGATCAACAAAAATGTGCTCTTGTGACAAGCACAAGTTGGGAGGAGCACCATGACAGTTAAGACCCACAGCAACAAGCTACCGCAACCGAGAGTGGAACATCTCTAACTTCAAAGCCTTCCTCGATACCCGAAAATGGATGCCTATGACTGAGGTTAAGGAGAGGATCCAAAGAATAGAGCAGAGAATTGCTGGGGGCCTAAGCTTTACGAGTCAAGCGAAGAAAAGCACATGAAGCCCCTTCTTTGAAGCCATTCAAGGATCCTCCTTGTCTGAAAAACTGAAAGGCCCCTAGATGGAGCCCCACAATGGAACCTCAGATGCTTTGGACCATCTAATCCATTTTCTCGCGCTGTTGAAAATCTAGAGACTTGGCGACATAGCTTTGTGCCAAAGTTTCTCCATGATACTCAAAGGTGACCGTTACCGACTTGATAAATCGGGATGTTATGCCATCTGCAGAGCCACCAATCACAAGGAAGAGCACTCAGATCACGCAAGCCTCCCGAAAATTACGAGATTATATCCTGATCTGAAATCAGATTCCACATCCTGTTATCGGGTCTAGAGCATGTGGATTGATTCCTTTTGTTTGATTGTTTTTCTGGCATTCGTTATCTTTGTTATCTTTGTTCACATGAGCTGTTATTTGTCTCCCTACTGTTACTTAAGTCGATTGGCAGTGAATGGAAAGCTAGCTAATACTTCAGTTCACCTCTCGTCTCTCTTCCACTCTTCTCCTCTCTCTCTCTCTCCCTCTCAGTCCTTCCTTCTTCCCTCTCAATCAGCAAACTGATCGTCACCGGCCCACTGCTTGAATTCCCTTTCCCCTTTTCACTCTGCATCATCCGACTAAGCAGAGGTTGCTTCCAGCACCTCGGCCATTACATCTCGGAATTCCTAGAACAGTGCACCTCGGTCACTTCCACGGAGCTCGGCTCGTATCAGTGACGCTTGTACTTAGTTTTACTGACCACAAGCAAATATATACGTAAATTATGGAAATCACTTGCCATAAAGGACTTGGGGCCGGCGAAGCAGATTCTAGGTATCAGAATATTTCGCGATCACAAGGCAAAGAGATTGTAGATGTCCCGGGAAAATTATGTGGAGAAGGTGCTCCAACGTTTCAATATGGATAAGTTCAAACCAATGAGCACTCCGCTGGCGAGTCATTTCCGGCTAATTAGTCGGCAATGTCTGACCTCGGATGATGAAAAAGTTGGCATGAAAAGCATACCCTACTCTTCGGCCGCAAGTAACTTGATGTATGTTATATTGTGTACGAGGTCAGACACTGCACATGTCGTCGGCACAGTTTGTCGATTTTTGTTGAATCCTAGTAAGCAGCATTAGTCAGCAGTGAAGTGGATACTAAGATATCTTCAGGGGACTTTCAAAATGTGTCTGTACCTTGGAAGTGACAAGCATTTGTTGGTAGGATACACTGATACTGATATGGCTGGTGATGTTGACTCCCGAAAGTTCACTTCGGGATACCTGGTCAAGTTTGCTGGAGGAGCTGTTTCTTTACAGTCAAAATTACAGAAATGTGTTACTCTTTCAACTACTGAGGCAGAATTCATTACTGTGATTGAGGCCGTAAGGAAATATTGTGGATGAAGAAATTTATCCGAAAAATTGGTTTTAAACAGGAGAAGTACGTGGTACTTTGTGATAGCGAAAGTGTTATATACCTTTGTAAGAACTGCTCATTTCACTCGAAATCGAAGCATATTGATATTCGATATCATTAAGTGAGAGATGTTATTGACATGGGATTGCTATCATTGGAAAATGTTTGAACCGAGGTGAGTAGGTCAGATATGATGACTAATGTACTGCCAAAGGGGAAGCTTGAAGCATGTTACAATATGGATGGACTGACGGATTTATTTTTTCCATGGTCGTGAGGGAAAGTTTGTTGGGATTTTAGGTTACTCCCATATGGGAAGTATTGTTGCGTCTGCAACGCACACTTGGCCAGAATGGATGAAAGGTCGGAGTGGTTACACTTGGTCGGAGTAAAATTTCCTAAGCAAAAATTTTGGAATGAAACTTCCACAGAGCTTCACAAGGCCAGAAGTCAAAAATTTATCGGAATGATAAAGTCATAAGGAAGGTCAACTATTGACGGTCGAGAATAATTTGTCTGAAAAAGTTGACTGGCAAAGTCTATGCAGATATGAGACTTTGTAGAAAAGAAAGGTAATTTTTTAGAGTTGGTAGCTGTTTTACAGAATAGGTTATCTCTTCCCGGCAAGAAGGCGTCATGCAGATTGGTGATAGGATTTGCTGTGCATGCAGCTAGCTTGGTGCATATATATATATGTGTGTGTATGCAGAGTGAGAGAAAGCGTAAGAGAAAAGTGAGCGCGAAAGAGAAAAAACAGAGAGAGAATAAGGAATCGCCATTTTTACTCTTATATTTTGCTTTGACTGTGTTTTCGGCTTTCCTTTTATTCAGAAGAGGGTTTCCACAAAAAATTGTGTGTGTTTCAATTCTCTCCTATCTCCTTATTGTGTGTGTGTGTATCCGTCATCTTTGTCCTCTCAATTTCACTAACCGACCGGCATTCCTTCATTAACCGAGCTCCCCTCCAGAGGATGCACCCATCAGAGCTAGAGAAACACATGCAGGTCAGCTTGATGCTACATAAGGTGATCAGTGACAGCCTGGTGGCCTTGGCTGGTATGTTGGTCATCTCCTCATAACTTTAAGTAGCAAATTTAACATTCTTCTTGGGTACAAGCCGGTTTTAAGATTCAAACCTCCAAATTATTTTAACAATTCTAAATTTAAGTAAATTGATGATTTTTTTAGTTGATCGTGTGGGTCAAAAATTAAGTGTTGAATAGAAGAAGTTAAGGCCCAAGTGACGCCTGACATGCACGTAATCCATGCATGAGTATGTTTTAGACAAAATAATTATGCCAAAGTTACACATGAGTAGCTCTTATGTACATTTAGACTAGAATGTTGGTGCCTTATACACGGTTGTTAGGTGCTCATGTGTAGGTTGGATTTTACCTCTGTGCTTAAGCTGCGCATGGTCAGCGCATGTGTACTAATTTGCTATGAATAAACATCTTGCTGAATTCAGCATATTATCTATTGATTTCTGAGGTAAAAGAAAGAAAGAAGAAGAAAAAAGAGAGAGACGAAAAGAAAGATGGAAGGAAAATGTGAATCCAAGTTAATTTAAGTAAAATTTAAGCAAATTTTTAGTAATTTCAAATAAAAACAAATGTGTCTAAGTAACCTTGTTCCTTTGTTGCTAATCTTTTTTGAAATGTCTAAGCATTTATTTTTAAAATATTCATACATATAATATTTTTATATTCTATATGGTTTCACTTTACATATGTATGCCAATTTATTTCCATCTCATGAAATTTTAAAAAGTTTGTCTTAAACTCGTTGGAAACATTCCTGCTAGCCAACACGATTACGTGAGTAGGAAAAAATTAAGGTGTACAAAAAATGAATATCCAGCAAGTGATTGGACACCGCATGAGGAGAAGAGCTCACCCGAACTCCCAGCTCGACAAGTTGCTCCTGATCTTAGGAAAAGGTAGTAATAGCCGTCAACCAGTCGGAGATGCAACCACCATAAAGGGTTGAGAAATATGAGGAGGAGGGGCAATTACCCCCTTAGGTCAACTGGGAAGAGGAGCACGGCTGGCAGAAGAAGAAGATCCCTCACGAGAGGCAGCAGCATCCATACAAGCTACGGGCACCTCAACAGCGGCAGCTTCATCACCTTCCCTTTGATGAAGCGCAAAGGTATGGATTTCCAAGGGTTTCTTAAATGATAATTAATTTAATTAAATTAATAATTTTTTAAATTAATTAAAAAAATAAATTAAAAAAAATTAAATTTCAGACTAGAATAAATCAGGTTGAATGGCGTCTGACCTGTGTTGCCCCATGCTTGTGCGTATTTTAGATAGTAGACTTGCGCTTGATGAACGTTTTTGGGGATACTTATGCATATTTTAGATAAAATATTCAAGCATGATATGTGCTCAATAAATGCATATGTATGATTATGGTAAAATGTTAGTGCCTGATACCTGTCTGAAGAATGTTCGTACGCGGTATGAATTGTGTTTTAACGCCTTATCTTTACCTAACTATCGCATATATGCCAATTTTCTATAAATAGGTCTATTAATAGATTTTGGGTCATTTTAGCTAATATTTTAAGAAAAGATAAAGAAAGAAGAGGAAAATGGAGAGAAAAAGAGAGAAAAAAAGAGAAGGAAAAATTAATGTGAAATCAAAGACAATTTGCTAAATATTAAGTAATGGCTAGTGTATCCTAAACACATTCTTTTTTCTTTTTTTTTTATTATTGTTCAATTCTGATCCTTTTGAGCATTTTTTATTCCGAATGTATGTACTATTTTTGTACATAAAGTGGTTATATATTGCATGTATGTAAATTCATTCTCATTTTATAAATTTATATAAAACATATATCTTTAATTTATACAAATTATGTTTGAATATTGAATTTTTGTAACATTATTCATGCATGCTTTTAATTCTCAGTTAAATATTCATGCATGTCTTCAAATTTAAATATATGCTTTTGCATGTGTTGAGTTATCACATTATCTCTGCATATTGATAATTAAGGAAAATCACTCGAACTATGTCGATTTTCTTCATTTTCTGCAAAATAGTTTCCACAATTTATAAATATACATTTAAGTTACTATAGTAATCGATTTCTACCTTACTATTTTTGTAGGTTCATAATTTTACTTTGTATCATATATTTGAATAAATATGAAGAAAAACTCTATATAAATTATGAAAAAAAATGTAGTTTTCTCCCGTATGAGAAAAATTAAGAAACGTTTATATTTAAATAAAGTTTTTAATATAGATCATTGTAAAAAATTGTTAAAATTTATTTAAATATATTTTAGTATATTATTAGTAAATCAAAAGTCGAATATATCATCCGTAGGTCAAAATAGTAGCGTTTGATTTTATCTACATGGTTATATATAGATACCCACCTATAAGTCTTGGATAGTAGTATATAGTATTTGGTTATATAAAAGTAGTTATAATTCAAATTTTGATATTTGCTCTTTATTTGTAAGGTTATTACCAATTCTTGATTCTTTTTGAATGCGTGTATGATTTTAGCATATTTTATATATTTATATGGTTTGATATATTTGGTTATAAATATACGGATAATGGTCTATTTTATGTATAAGTATAGATTTGGCATAATTGATTATTAGTATTAGTATTTTGGACTTTTAATGATGGTATAATTTTAACAAATTTCACTGATATATATATATATCTAATTATAAAATTATATATACTTTATTTAGTAATTGGTTTACTTTTACCTTAATTTTTGCTAGCCCTCCAAATTAGCGGACTTAGATTATTTGTAGGAGTACTTGATTGAGAAAATGGTTAATTGGAATAATTTTTTTTCGGATGTAGAATATTTTAATGTAAGATTGTAATTAAATGGTAGAATGTTGACTTTTAATTTCAGTTTTTTTGGGTTTGTGTTGTATTAAGCCAATGATGAAATTGTATCAGTTAAATAGAAATTTTGGTACATTTATGTCTTTGATGTTCCAATATTAGTTAAAATGTCTTTTCCTTACGTATGATTTGAGATCAATTCAGAGCAACTTTCAGGTATGACATTTCATTCCCGTCCATTGATTTTTATGATATTCAGGCCTTCACAGATTTGTGTCTCGGTGTTTTTTTTTTAATTTTTTAAGTCGGAGGAACAAGTGATCAAATTTTTTAATATTAAGGATAAAAAAATTGATTTAAGTTAATTATAAATAAATGAATCAATAAATTTGACTAATAGGATCGAGGACATGACATTAATGATATTAATGAAAGTCGTTAGGTGAGTACTTTATATAATTTTAGGATTTAAATTTAGTTAATTGTCTCATGATAGATTGAAAAATGTTAGCCGGATAAGGAGGTTCATGTTCTTGCCATAAAAGGGAAGAGGAATGTGAAGTCATTATGGCTAGAATGGCAAACGTGTTGTGTAGAATAGCCTAGAGACTACCGAAACTAGTGCCAGCTCATGTGAATCAAGGGTTGCATTGATAACATAGACCTCTTCACTAATGAGAAGGTGCGAGAGTTTGTGGAAGACCTAAATCCCATAAAAGTAGAGATTTTGATATGAAGAATTGAAAACATTTTTAAAATAATCACTGCCCGAAGGGGGAGAAGGTGATGTTTGCTTCTTATAAGTTTGAGGGGGAAGCGAACCCTCAGAGGGCCATGAAAAATAGAATTATGGGATTAGAGAACAAGCAAAACGCACGGAACTTGTTTTTGGAAGCATTTTTGAAGAAGTAATTCCTTTCAGTTGGTTGCCTTGAGGTTGAGGACTTTCTGTGAAGTGTTTGATCAAACTTTACTGTATGAGCAAAAGTTAGAGAAAGAGAAATTCTTTGAAAAGAAGATTGCAAGCTTAGGAGACTAAAGTTCGAGGTTAAAAGAATGCCACAAGAGAATGAAATCAATGGATAAGAGGAAGAAAGGAGTTAAAATCTAGGGTGCACCGGGTCTGCAACAATTCTAGCCTGTGTTCACATATTATGGAAAGATGCAAGGTCGGCGATCCCTCCATATGCAATTAGTGGCATGTTTCAACTGTGGTCAATTTGGTTACATAATTAAGAACTGCTCTCATCCTTGAGGCAAATAGTGAGGAAGCTAAGTTTTTCAGAAAGAACTTTTGTAGCAATGACTTAGGATGCTGATGTATCTTTATAAGTGGTCGATGGAAAACTCACAAGTTGCAAGATTTCCACACATGTTTTGTTAGGTCCCGAGTCTACACAATTATTTGTATCTTTAATGCATGTTTGTTATTTGTTATCACTCCTTAGGATCATGGACTTTTTATTAGTGGTGTCAACACATACAGGGCTATCCTTAGTGACTAATATTGCATACATGAGGTGTATAGTTTGGGTGAATGAGTTTGAATTGGTCATACATTTAGTTTAGTTAGACATGCATGACTTTGATGTAGTCTTAAGTATAGATTGGTTGACATGTTACCATACTAGTGTGGATTATTTTCACAAAAGTTGTACATTTTGATTTTGTATTATGAATTTTACCTTCAAGGAATAAAGCGAAAGCAATCAATCTACACAATTTCGGATTTGTATGCATGTCACTTGATAAAAAAGTTGGTGTCAAGCATGTTTCACGTATGTGACCATTATTGAGAGACACTGTTTTGACAAAAGAAGTTTTTGTGGTGAGTGAGTTTTGGGATGTTTTCCGAAGGATCTTCAGAATTTACCACTTGGTCTAAGGATCCATATAGAATGGAGCCATTGAAACTAAAAGAATTGAAGAAATAATTATAAGAATTTTTAGAGAAAAGTTTTATTAGACCAAGCTTGTTAACTTGGGATGCACTAACGTAATTTGTAAAGAAGAGAGATGGGCATATGCAACAATGCATAGATGATTGGAGCTCAATAAGAAAACCATCAAGAATAAATACCTGTTGCCTAATATAGATGAATTATTTGACCAATTAGAAAGAGTACAAGTGTTTTAAAAGATAGATCTCCGATTGGATTGTTATCAATTGAGAATTAAGGAGCATGTGGCAAAGACGGAGTTTCAAACAAGGTATGGACATTAAGAGATTTTGGTAATATCTTTTGGGTTAACTAATACCCCTATAGTATGTATGGACCTAAAGAATCAAGTATTTTAACCTTATCTCGACAAATTTGTGATGGTCTCAATTAATAATATTTTAACATACTTGAAAAGCTATGAGGAGGGTGCGATGCACTTAAGGATTGTTCTATAGACACTTTAAGAAAGAAGGCTATATGCGAAGTTGAAGAAATGTAAATTTTGGCTCATGTTTTGGGGCCATGTGATTTTGAAATGAGACATCTTGATTGATTCTAAGAAGATTAAAGCTGATTCAAATCAGGGCCGACTGACAATCGCGACAAAAGTTTGGAGTGTTCTTGGGATTGTGTGTTCTTATGAAGGATTTTTGTCACGTCTGAATACCCATTCCTGTCATTGATAATTATTAATATCAATCATTATATAATTGGCAATCCAATTAATCATGGACGTGAATTTTATGTCGATATCTCAATCGATCAAAATAAAATAATATAACTAGAATATAGGACTCGAAATACCATGTCATCATGTGGCTCTAATATCGACCAAACCATGATGTTGGACCTTACGTAAGGAGTCATATCTAATCCAAAATAAAATCAGAGTACTCAATTTAACTGAACTAAAATCCATTGCTATTTACTGTCGGACAAATCGACATCCCATGACTCCACAAATCGTAAATATCATAAACTACGTCCATAAACTCATATCTTCTCATATGCATAGTCATTGTCCAAATGACATAAACACTAAATTACTATTCAAAAATTAAAATACAACATTAGATATTCCACAATTCTAATTCTAATCTCTTCGATTAGCTCTTTTTTCAATCCAAATCATCATACAAGTGCCTAAACCTCTCATTTGAAGGGCTTAGTGAAAAATAGAAATAGGAGTAAGACGAAAACTTAGTAAGGTATATAATTTTATAATTAAATATATAATCTTTGTAAAAACATATAAAAAAGAAAGCAATGAATCAATTTTCAGAATCAATTTCCATAAAATGCTAGGAATTTTTGTAAAATATGCACACAACTTATCAATTTCCTCTTCATGTCCTTATTCAAATTCATGCCATATAAATCATGCTCAAATATGAAATTTTCTTAGGGACCGAGGGCCAATAAGACCTTATTGATTAAAGGAGTGGATAATCGAAACCTAAATTATAGTTATTTTTACACAATCAAATGTTGTACGCTATTATTTAAGACCCGTAGGTGGGTCATCATATATATAATCCTATAGATAGAATAAACGCCACTTTCACCCATGGATAATAGGTTCAAACATTGACCACTACTATAATATATTAAGACATACCATAATATATCATATACTAAATTTATTACAATAATATAATATTTAGACAAATGAAAACTATACACAATTCTCATAATTCATATGTTTTCTCATTATGGAGAATATAATCTTAATTCTTCAATATATTGTAGAGTTTTTTACATAATCTTTTCATTTAACTTTCATGCAGCGCATAAAATTTTATAGGAATTCACATATGCAGATTTTTAGAACATACCAATGCTGTATTATGAAATTTTATAAACATGTAAAACTATTTATACTAGAAATTGTACGAAAGCCTAGAAAATTCTGGGATTCCCATATTTTCCTTCAATTATCAAGCCTACATGGATAATTTATTGAATTTTCAGAATATGTAAGCATATATTTAAAAGTCTAGAACATATTGTAGTAAGATATACCAAATTCATCACATATAGAGTCATTAAATCATGAATTTAACATATGCATATAGAAAAATTATAGGAAAATAACTGAAATTTTAAAGTACATGAACTAAGGACATAATTTTTCATTGAAAATCATATAGAGTGGGAGTAGGGATTCTTGCATGTAAAGTACTATTATTTTAACTATGAAAATATATCATGTATGAGTATTTAAAATAAAAAATATTTAGAAAAATAAGGAAAGAATAGCAAGAAAGGAAAGAATGTTTAAAATACATTTATTTAATTTGAATCTCACCAAAATCTTACTTGTAATCATTTTAATTTGCATTCTCTAGCTGTCTCTCTCTTCACATTCTCTCTTCTCTTTTAAAACTCTATAAAAAATGATCGAAATTCAATCGAACATGCTATTTATAATAGAGTAGCGCTTGAGTACTGCATCAGGTGCACATTAGGCGCAGACATTTTGCCTCAATAAGTTTTTGCATTTTCCAAGCATGTATTGAGCGCAAGTATACTAGGAAACACACTCGAGCTTTGATAAGGTGTCTAACAAGTGTGACCTCTTTGCCCATTCCACGCATGGGTACGCGTCAGGTGATATTTAGACATCCATCAATTAGATATGACCCGATCTAACTTTGATTTTTGACCCAATTTTTTTCTTTTTTTGACCTCAATTTTAATTAGCACAACTTAATTAATTATGATTATGATAAAATTTAAACTCAAACTTTATATTTTTTCATTTCTTATAAAAGTTTCGTCATCAAAATTTTACGTACCTTATTGAGAAAACAATTGTTGGTACTTCTCTAGGATCTCATCTTCTCTTTTTCATGTGGTTTCTTAATATGAATGATTTCTTCGTAAGACCTTGACCAATGGAATTACCTTTATCCAAAGTACTTGATCTCTTCTTCACAAATTTTGAACCTATTTCTCATCATATGTTAAATTTTCATTTATCCTCAGTGGTTTATATTCAATAATGTGCAATCATGAGCATACTTCCGAAGTATAGACACGTGAAACTCATTGTAAACATCTCCCAAATTTGGTGGTAGAGCCAATCTGTAGGCTACTTTACTGATTTTCTCCAAAATCTTGAATGGCCCAATAAACCATGGTTTTAATTTTCCTTTAATCCCAGATCTCAAACTTCCTTTTGTCGGTAATATCTTTAAAAATACGTGGTCCCTAACATCGAAACTCAACTCCGATCTTATCCTAATAGTATAACTCTTCTATCGACTTTGAACAACCTTCAACTAGTCATGAATTTAACGAAGCTTATTTGATGTCTCTTGTATAACCTCCGGTTCCAAAAGTCTTTGATCTCTGGTCTCCTCCCAATAAATTAGGAAATGTTATTTTCTTCCATATAATGGTTCGAATGGGCCCATACAGATACTCGCTTGATAACTATTATTGTTCGTAAATTCGGCCAATGATAGATAGTTGTCCCAATTGCCTTTTGTTAGGGTCATTTTTATGATTGGTATATTCTGTAACCATATGTAATTATGTGTTGATATCGGGTTGTGTTTTTTCGACGTGCTGCATCAACATATTTCCGTAACTGCCTGTTCCTACTTCTAAGAGTACTGCGCCTGCCATGAGCTCTCCACCAGCTCGAGCCCGATATCTTGAAGCCCCACGCTCGCCATAAGCTCTCCACCCGTTCGGGCCCAAAATTCCAAAGCCTGCGCCTCGCTGTGCGTTCGATCTGTGCTCGAGCGCAAATTTCCAAAACCCCCCGCTCGCTGCTCACCTTCTTCTCGCTCGAGCTGCACTTGAGCGCCGCGACAACGGATAAAATTTCTAAAGTTTTATTTTAAGCCCTCTATAAATATACACCTGTAATCAGTTGCTTTAACTCTTGATTAATGCATTTGGAGCCGTCCCACTTGAGGAAAAATCATTTTTTACTCCATTAAGCGTGTTCTAATTGAGAAAACCGATCTTTTCTCATTGTGCTTCATATGCTGGCGGTTTTCTCTCCATTTTTTCTTTATCGATCCGTCACTTCTAGCCTTCTACCTTCGTTGGTGACGTCGGTATGTTGTAGAAGGTGATCCGATCGTATTTGGCAATTCAAGTGGCTCGAGAGGGAAGATTGACGTGAAGACTGGAAGGTATCCGATTCCATTGCCGTGGACAAATCCAAGGAGTTCCTTGGTAGGGATCATAAGATGGGAGTAAGTTAGTTAGGTTAGCACGTCGTTACCATCCGATTTGTAAGTTGATTTTCATAGTACATTTCTTCCCTGGCCATTGAAACCTGGAGGATTTTTCTCGATCGTCGTGGGTATCGAGTTTTTCTTTCGTCGCCAAAAAATTTATCTTGTTATTATTATTATTATTGCTTTATTTTTATACTTGTATTACTTGTATCATTTAAATACAAATATTTTTTACGTGTATTGAATATTCGATTTTGTACTGCTTCCGCTAACTTGTTGTAGGGGTCAGAATATTATTGTGCTATTTGTTACGAAACGTTATTTTTCAATCGGTATCAGAGCCTTACCCTGATCCATAACCCCCGATCTAGATGTATATGAGTAGATCGCTTTCCATATCTTCCTTTTTTGATGGGAGTAATTATGTCTTTTAGAAAGTTCGGATGAGAGCCTTCTTCAAATCAATCGATAAGCGCTTGTGGGTTAGCACCCAAATCGGGTGGACCCCACCCAAAAGTGGTGATGAGCCGAAAGCTCTGTCATCATGGACAAAATATGAACTTGATGCATGCAATTAGAACAGTAAGGGTTTACATGCTATATTTATGGTTGTATCACCTGAAAAATTTAAATGCATTTCTATGTGTGAGACATCAAAGAACGCTTGGGACATTCTTGAAATTACCCACGAATATACTAAATTGGTTAAAAATTTAAAATTACAAATGCTTACTACAAGGTTCAAAGAAAAACTAATGAAAGATGACGAGGCATTTGATGAATTCTATGCGCAATTAAATGATATTGTAAATTTCACGTTTAATTTAGGAGAATGAATCCCTGAAAATAGAATTGTTAGAAAAGTTTTTAGATCACTCTCTGAACGATTTAGATCTAAGGTCACCGCTATCGAAGAAAGCAAATACCTTGATAAAATGAAGATCGAAGAACTTGTAAGACCTCTCCAAACTTATGAGCACATACTTCCATAATAAAAAAAAAATAAATCGATTGCTCTAAAATCCGTTAGGAAAAAGAGATCGTGACTCCGATGAGGAGTCGAATAGCGATGAAGATTTTACCATATTTGTTAGAAATTTTAAAAAATTCTTAAAGAAAAATAAATTTTCATCTGACATACCAAGTTTGGATTTAAAACAAACTTTTAAATCTGACCAGAAAAGTCGACGCAAAATTAAAGAATCCAAATCGAAAAATACCCAAAGTGTTCAATGCTGTGAGTGTAAAAGTTTTGGTCATTATCGTGTTGAATGCCCAACTTTTAAATGCCAACAAAATCAAACCTTTAAAGTTAATGTGACCTTGAATGATTACGAAGAAGAAGATGTTGACAAATGCTTTGAAGATAGCCTCGTCAACCACATGGCCTTTATAACCTCAATATGTGAAAATGATGAACATTTAGAAGTAAGTCTTAAACTATCTGATAATTCTGAGAACGAGTTAGAATTTGAATTGTATGACCTTTAAGATGCTTATAATAAATTGTTTACAGAATGTCTACAAATCAAGAAATTAAATGTGTCATCAAAACATTAATTGGCAAAAATGGACAAAAAAAAATTAGCTATTAATTCTAAATTAGATTCAAAAGTTCAAGAAGTTGAAGATTTGAAAAGCTCTTTTATTGAAAAAATAACGACTCTTGAATTTGATCTTGCGGCTGCTTGTAATGATTTGAAACAATTTTCAAATGAGTCCAAACAATTGGACTATATGCTTGGGTTTGAAAAAATTAGAAGAACTAAAATTGGGTTGGGTTACTCAAAAAATCTCTTAAATGCCAATGTTAAATCTAGAACTGTATTTGTCCGACTCACTTCCATACCAAGATGAAGTAGCACTTTGTCTAGCCCTGTTGATCAGTGGTCAAGTGTGTCCCCTAAGAAGTTAGTCAATTTCCAAAACATCAGGAAGCAATTATATAGTTTGGACGTCAAGGCTAAATATGTTCCAACATGCCATGAGTGCGGCATTATTGGCCGTATTCGCCCCCTGGGCCCCATAACGTCACGACAAAATCATTTTTGGCAAAATCCAAAAGTAGAGTTTATCCTTCATCGCATCAACTGTCTAAATGATCAAGCATTGAACTTACGCAATACTATAACACGTTGTAAGACAATATGGATCAAGAAGAGTGAGCTCCATTATCCTTTGGTCATCCGTGACAAAAAAGAAGAGTAGTTTTTATTTTTAGGGGAAGATAGGGGGAGTAGTTTTCAAAGGGAGAGTAGTTTTTGTTCTTTTTAGGAGAGGAGACCATTTATGTTATTTTTGGAAGGGGGAGACGGTCTTCTTTTTATTAGGGGGAGATGCTATAATTTTGTGAGGGGGAGTTCTTTCATTTTTGTTGCTACCGCCTTGCATTCATCCATTTTATTGCTGCATGTTATCTTCATTGTCTATTGCTACCACTATAGTATAGAATCTTTTATTATGGTTGTTTGTACTAACTATATTTGACTAGGCACAACAGTTATAGCACCGGCGCGACAATCACAGCATTGACACAGCAGTGCTAGTGTAGATTTTTATGTTTACATGTATTATTTTTATTTCTCACTAGGGGTAGATTTTTATGTACACGGGTTCTATCTCGGTGGTATCTGAACTCGTGCTTCAGTTGTATTTTTTCTTTATGTGTTTTGTCACGAAATTGTCAAAGGGGGAGATTGTTAGGGTCATTTTTATTATTGGCATATTTCGTGACTATATGTAATCATCTGTTGATATTGGGTTGTGTTTTGTCGATGTACTGTATCAACATATTTTCGTAACTGACCGTTCTGACTTCTAGGATTACTGCGCCTACCATGAGCTCTCCATTCGCTCAAGTTCAATATCCCGAAGCCCTGTGCTTGCCGTGAGCTGTCCAACCGCTCGAGCCCAAAATCCCAAAGCCATGCGCTTGTCGAGCGCTCGATTTGCGCTAGAGCACAAATTCCCAAAATCCCCCGCTCGCTGCTCTACTCCTCGCTCGAGCGCCGCAGCAAAAGGCAAAATTTTTAAAGCTTTATTTCAAACCCTCTATAAATATACACATATAATCAGTTGCTCTAACTCTTGATTGATACATTTGGAGCCGTCCCACTTGAGAGAAAATTATTTTTCACTCCATTAAACGTGTTTTAATTGAGAAAACCAATCTTTTCTCATTGTACTTTATGTGCTGGCGATTTTCTCACCATTTTTTCTTTAATGATCTGTCACTTCTAGCCTCTTACTTTCGTTGGTAACGTCAGTACGTTAAAGAAGGTGATCCGGTAGTATTTGGCAATTCAAGTGGCTCGAGAGGAAAGATTGACATGAAGACCGGAAGGTATCCGTTTCCGTTGCTGTGGGCAAATCGAAGGGGTTCCTTGGTAGGGATTATAAGACGAGAATAAGTTGGTTAGGTTAGTACATCGTTACTACTCGATCTGTAAGTTGATTTTTATAGTACATTTCTTCCCTGGCCATTAAAATTAGGAGGGTTTTTCTTAATTACCGTGGGTATCGAGTTTTTCCTTTGTCACCAAAAAGTTTATCTTTTTTTTATTATTGTTACTTTATTTTTATACTTGTATTGCTCGTATGATCTAGACACAACTATTCTTTACGTGTATTAAATATTTGATTTTACACTGCTTTCGCTAATTTGTTGTTGGGGTCAAAATATTGTTGCACTATTTGGGACGAAACGTCCTTTTTCACCTTTCATTTTCTAAATTGAAACTCTCAATATATCTTCTAGAATTTAAATCATTCGCAACGATTGTCCATTTGTTTGGAGATGATAGGTTGTTTTGAATTTTAGATTAGCCCCCAATTTTTGATGCAAACATTTTAAAAATTTTGAGATAAATCTCCGGTTTCGATCTCATGCAATAGAAGTTGGCGCACCATGCAATTTACCTATCTCATTAATGTACAATCTCACCAATCGATCTCTAAAAAATGTCATCTGAACGGCTATAAAATGAGTCGAATTAGTGAGCCAATCTACAATCACCCAAACAGTATCATAATTCCTCAACGTTCTCAGTTAACCCGTCACAATATCCATCGTTATATCTTCCCACTTTCATCTGGGTGTTGGCATAGGTTGCAGTTGGTCTGGTGGCTTCTTGTACTCGACCTTCAATTGTTGGCATACCAAGTATCTTCCAACATAAACTGCTATTTCTCTTTTCATGTTCTGCCATCAAAATATTTTCTTCAAATTTTGGTATATTTTCTTAATCCTTAGATGCATAGTGTGCTTTGATCAAATAGCTTCATGCATGATTTCTTCTTTTAACTCTTTTAATATTTGGCATACATATCTGTTCTCAAAATATTAAAACTCCATCAGTTTGAATACTACAATTTGCTCTAAATTCTCGTTCAAATCTCCAGCAATGTTCACCAAAAATGGATCATCCATTTGAGCTCTTTTAATTCTTTATGAAATCTCTAGTTACACTTAGATATATTACAATATCATCTAAGTACATTAGGAGTACCTTTTAACATCACATTGTTTCATGCATTCCAATATCTCCATCTCTTTAATCCTCCAATGAGCCACAAAACTTGTCATTCGATGACTTAAGGCATTTGCTACTACATTGCCTTTTTTTCGATTGGTATTGAATTTTACAATTATAATTCTTCAGGAAATCCATCAATCTCCTCTATATCAAATTTAATTCCTTTGGGTAGAGTAAATATTTGAGATTCATATGGTCTGAATATATTAAAAATTTCTTTCCATATAGATAATATCTCAAAGTTTTCAATGTAAAGATCACTGCTGCCAATTCTAGATCATGTATTAGATAATTTCTTTTGTACATCTTCAATTACCTCAATCCATACACAATTACTTTCTCATGCTGCATCAGGAGACACACTAGTCCGATCTCTAACACATCACAACAAACAATAAACCTCTAGAAACTTCTGGAATTATTAAAATCGGGGCTGTCATTAAACGGTCCTTCAACTCTTGGAAACTCTTTTCACATTCCTCCGTCCAATCGAATTTGACTTCTTTCCACACTAGTCAAGTTAGCGGCATAAAAATTCTACAAAACGTTTCCACAAATCATCAATAATAATCCATCATTCCTAAAAAGCTCCTAACTTTGGTCACCGTTGTCGGTCGTCTCTAATTAATCACTACCTCAACCTTCTTAAGATCAATTGAAATATCACCTTTCTAAATAACAGGTCCCAAAAATATAACTTCTTCAAGTCAAAACTTGCAATTCTTTAATTTGGTGTGCAAACTTCTTTCCTAAAGTATTTGGAGTACAATCCTCAAATGCATCTAGTGCTTTTCATAACTCTTTGAGTATATTAAAATATCATCAATAAATACCACCACGAACTTGTCAAGATATGGTTGAAATACTCAACTCATCAAGTCTATAAAAGTTACAAGGGTGTTAGTTAACCCAACAAATATAACTAAAACTCGTAATACCCATACCTCGTTCAAAAAGCCGTCTTCATCACATCTTTCTTCTTAATTCTCAATTGATGATAATTCGAACAAAGATTAATCTTTGAAGACACTTGGGCCCCCTGTGATTGATCAAACAAATTATCAATTCTCGACAACGGGTATTTGTTCTTAATAGTGACCTTATTTAGCTCTCGATAGTCTATATACAATCACATAGACCCATCCTTCTTCTTTATAAACAACATTGGGACATCCCATGGGGGCACACTTGGCCAGATAAAATCCTTCTCCAACAGCTCTTACAATAGTTATTTTAATTCTTTGAGCTCTGATAGTACCATCCTATAGGGGGTCCTTGATATAGGCGTCGCTCTTGACATCGTCTTAATTTCAAATTCAATCTCTCAGTTCAACGGTAGTCTCAAAAAATCTTCTAAAAAATCCTAAAATTCACATACTATCAGTGTATCATTCGCTGGCACACTGTGGCTCCCAATTGTACTCGCATAAGTCAATTAGGCTTGACATTTTCTCTTCAACAAATGGCAAGTATGTAATGCTGAAATTATGTATGGAGATTATTTTTATATTATTCATTGAAAATAAAATGGTTCACATACCGGAATCATAAAATACACCATCTTTTGAAAATAATTTTCGCTAGCATGATAACTAATTAGCCAATTCATGCCTAAGATTATATCAAAATCATACATGTCTAACAAAATTAAATCTACTGCTAACTCCAACCTATTAACCCAAAGAATACATCTAGGGTATACAATATCCGTGATCAAAGATGATTCTATTCGTGTTGACACTAGTAATTAGAAATCCATAATTCTTGGGGGTGATAATAAATATCGCACAAATTTAGGTGACACGAATAAGTGTGTTGACCTTGAATCCAAAAGTATATCAGTTGAAGTTTCAAAAATTGTAGGTTTAACTTTAACTACCGTGGGTGACACATCCGCATCTTAGGCCATCATTGCAAGGACTCTTCCCGAAGCACTTGACTTTCTCGCCATTTACCTCGAGGGATGAGTGTAATCCTTGATCATATGGTTGGGTTGACCGTAATTAAAGTACGCTCCCAAAACCTTGTAACATGGCCTTCCTCCAAGGAATTTTCCGCAATGACGGTACATGTGTATTGATTATTGAGGGCCTGGTGCATCCTGAATTTCAACTCCTTTCTTCCCTTTATCCATCGACTTTGATCTTTCATGGGATGCTCTCAATTTCAAACTTTGGACACCACGGCTAGCTGACTTCTTTTCAAAGAATTTATCCCTTTCTAACTCTCGTTCAAACAGAGAGTTCTGATCCAACACATCTATGTAGATCCTCAATTTTAATATCACCACCTGCTTTCGGATTGCATTATTTAATCATTGCAGAAAATTTCATACCTTCCTTGCCTTATCATGGATCATGTGAGTGGTACGGCGGGGCAGCTCGATGAACTTGGCGTCATACTCCACGACTATTCGATTTTCTTGTCGTAAATGGGTAAATTCATCTTCTTTATATTCTCTGAAACTCGTCGGGAAATACTTATCCATGAAAGCTTTCACAAACATATCCCAAGAAATTTATTTGTTCTCCAATGCTATAACTCTCTTTTTCATTGGCCACCATTGGTCTGCCTCTCATTTCAACTTGTAGGAGACAAATATAACCTTGGCCTCTTTCAGGCATTACATAATAGCAAAAACTTTCTCAATCTATCAGATCCAAATCTCTGCCTTTGTAGAGTCTGGGTCACCCATAAATTCTGGCGCCCACTCAATAATGATGCGATCATATGCCATTGTCACTGGGTTAGCCATCGCCGACTTCGAGTTATAAGATTCTCAGGCCTTGAATTCCATCACATCCACCATCATTGCCACGTGGCCAAATACTCCTCTTCCCGATTGGGACAAGAGTTGGGTCCAACACCTTCTCATTATTCTAACAATATTTTTTAATCCTATCACAAAATAGTTAATTACATTTGTCCTTAAATTAAGTAAGACATCCTCCTTATGATTTCTCTGATACCACCAAAGTTGTTACGTCCCAATACCCATTCATATCATTAATAATCATTGATATTAATCATTATCCAATTAGCAATCCAATTAACTGTGGATGTGAGTTTTATGTCGATACATCCAAAAAAAATAATGTAACCTCAATAAAGGATCTAAAATGCCCTGTCATCATATGACTTTGACAACGACCAAATCATAATGTTGAACCTTATGTAAGGAGTTATGTCTAATGGAAAAAAAATCAGAGTACTCAATTTAACTGAAGTAAAAACCATTGTTATTTACTGTCGAACAAATCGACATCTCATGATTCTACAAACTATAAATATCATAAACTATATCCATAAACTCATATCATCTCATATACATATTCACCGTCTGAATAACATAAACACTAAACTACTATTTAGAAATTAAAATACAATATTAAATATTCAATAAATCTAATTCTAATCTCCTTGATTAGCCCTTTCTTCAATCCAAATCATCCTATAAGTGTTCGAATCTCTCATCTGAAGAGTTAGTGAAAAACAAAAATAAGAGTAAGCTCAAAGCTCAACAAGATATATAATTTCATAATTAAACATATAATCTTTGTTAAAATATATCGAAAAGAGAATAATGAATCAATTTTTGGAATCAATTTCAATGAAATGTTAGGAATTTTTGTGAAAAATACACACCTTATCAATTTTCTCTTTATGTTCTTATTCAAATTTTTGTCATATAAATCCTACTTAAATATGAAATTTTCTTAGGGATTTTGGGCTGATAGGGCATTATTGACTAAATGAGGAGGTAATTAAAATTTGAGTTATATTTATTTTTATATAATAAAAAATTATACACTATTATTTAATACCCATAGATGGGCGGTCAAACATGTAACCCTATAGACGGTATTGAATGCAGCTTTCACTCGCTAATAATAGGTTTGAATTTCGATTACCACTATAATATATTAAAATATGCCATAATATACCACCCGCTGAATTGATTATAATAGTTTGATATTTATACTTTTGAAAACTCTACACAATTCTCATAATTCTTGTATTTTCTTATTTAGAAGAAAATAATTTTAATTCTTTAACATATTATGGCGTTTTTCATATAATCCTTTCAATTAATTTTCATGTAGTGCATAAAGTTTTATAGGAATTCACATATGCAGATTTTTAGATTATACTAAAGCTGTATTATGAAATTTTATAAACATGTAAAACTATTTACATTAGAAATTATAGAGAAAACTAAAAAAATTCCGTGATTTTCTCATTTTTCTTCAATTATCAAGCATGCAGGGATAATTTACTGAATTTTTAGAATATATAAGCATATATTTAAAAGTCTAGAATATATTGTACCAATAGATGCAAACTTTTTCACATGCAGAGTTATTAAATCATGAATTCAGCATATATATAAGAGAAAATTATATGAAAATAACTTAAATTTCAAAGTATATAAACTAAGGACATGATTTTTTCATAAAAAATTTAAAGAGTGGGCGTAAGCATTCATGTATGTGAAGTACTATTGTCTTAACTACAAAAACATGTCATGCATGAATATTTGGAATAGAAAATATTTAATAAAATGTGGAAAGAATAGCAACAAAGGAAAGAAAGTTTAAAATCTACTTACCTTGACTTGAATCTCTCCAAAATCTTACTTGGAATCACTTTAATTTGCCTTCTCTAGTTCTCTCTCTCTTCTCCTTCTCTCTCCTCTTTCAAAACTCGACAAAAAAGAACCAAAATTCAACCGAACATACTATTTATAACAAAGTGGTACTCAAGCGTGCTTCAGGTACACATCAGCGCCATGGCCAAACTCAATGGTGTATAAGCGCTGCCTTGGGTGTATATTAGGTGTAGGCATTCGACCTCACTGTACTTGGACGTTTTTTAGGTGTGTATCGAATGCAAGTACACTAGAAAGTGTGATTGAGCTCCGATCAGGCTTCCATTAGGCATGATTTTCTATCCATCCTACACTTGGGTGCGTCTCAGGTGTTGGTCAGGCATCCATCAAATCAATGCGTAGCCGAAAGAAGATATAGAGTGACACAAGACACCTCGTTACATTGGGTTGGAAACACGCCAAGAATTTTAACAGCGTTTAGAATCTCCATCAGCTTTTGGCAGAGGCTTCCCTGACACATTTGCTAAGCTCTATCTCATAATTTATGATGATGTGATACATGAACCTAATGCTCAGGCCTTGGAAACACAATCTTATCAAGAATATCATAAGTTTCACGTCAGAAGAGCATGGTCTAACATGCCATCTCCGACCGCTTCAACGAAATGTGGACATTCTTGAAGAACCAGTGACAACGTTGGTAGACAGAATAGCCTCCATGTGTAAAGAAATTGAGGAATTCCGACGAAATAGGGATCACTTCAAAATTTAAAAATTCTCAGAAATCAAGAAGATGCAAAACACTAAGGAGGCAAGGTAATTATACCAGTAATTAAGGGTCTTATCAAGCCATATGGAAAGGTGATTGAGGTGACTGTCCACTAGAAATGCTTCTTCAACTTGGGCTTAAATCTTAGAAGTTGGGTGCCAGTGTTGGGAATAGACGCGCCTCATAAGTGGATATACAAAACTTATTGACTCAAAGAGTCTCTTTGGCTCTCCAAGTTCACCACCGACTCATTCTGGTAATAGATGTCTTGTTGACAAGTAAGAGGAAAGAAAATTAACAACAAAAGAATATGTTAGCATTTGATCGCAAGTTTTAATTATTGGTCCTTCAAAAACCTACAGGAATGTTCAAACTGCCAAGAAGTTGCTTAACCTCTAAAAAAAGATTGACCAGAAAATATAGTATGGGACAAGTTAGTAATTGTAAGCATCGGGTTCCTAGGACTTGGTCTTTCACAACCTTAATGAAAAAATCGACTTAGGTAACAAGACGGCCGGTTAAGAATTGTTGACCGACCGGATTAAATTGTTGACCGGACTAGATAAGTTGACCGGAATAGATGGTTGACCGATTTAAATGATGGTTGCCCATATTAGAAAGAAGACCGGTTAAGATAATCGATCAGATTAGATAGACGACTGGACTAGATTTTTGACTGGTTAAGAGAGTTGACCGAAATTGGAATAGTTGACTGGAATTATAGCAGTTGGACCGGAATTAGGAGATAACCAAAATGACCATGAAATCGCGGTCTATATATGAATAGCAACAACTGAGGACTTAGAAAGAGATCAAGGTCATTTGAGAAATTAGAAAGATATTAAGGACTCAGAGAGTGACAACGAGAGATAATGAGACGTTTAATAGAGTCAGTTCAGACCCAAATCTTATTCCCACTTATTCCGTTGACCTTCTAGAAAGGGAAGAGTAAGTTGAAAAAGAAGTGTCAAGTAAGTGACCTATCCTCGTTTGCTTCCACCTACCCCATTGTCTATAAATAAAGAATTTGGGTGTTAGGAAAAGTGTGCGAAAAATCTGAGAGAAGCACGAGAGAGACGGAGAAGGAGAGGAAGAACTTCAGACCAGATTTGAGTAAGAAAATCTATAAATTAGGATTAGTAAGTGTACCATATGCTTCATCTTTGGCTGTTGCTAATTCTTGTCCGAATTCTTCCGGAATTATTATTCTAATGCTTTTCTTCGCAATGTTTCTACGTAATGCATGTCATTATACTTGTTTTCTCATGTTTTATGAAAGAATTTATATTTAGTGCATATGTTATACTTTACAAGCGGGATTTTGTTCCATGGTTCATGCTTGAATATTGTTAGATTTTCCTCTGCTTATGAAGTTCAGTTTTGCCGCAAGATTTGGTAAAGTTTAAGCCATGGTGCACAAAAAAGTTATCTTGCATGTTTAATTATTTTAACAATATCAGTTTGTTTATCTAAAGATCTCATCTGTTTGCACGTTTGTTCGCCATTTATAAAGATAAGTTTGCTCTTAAAGGACTTTGGTTATTTGAAACTCAAGACTTAAGAAAATTAGATTTTGATATACGATAGCTGAGTAGTTACAGGCCTAAAATGAAGCCGATTTTGATATATGATGGTCGAGTAGCTACAGGCCTAAAATATAACCGTTATTGATATATGATGGTCAAGTAGTTGTAGACGTAAAATGTAGCCGTTATTGATATATGTTGGCCGAGTAATTGTAGGCCTAAAATATAGCCAATTTTGATATATGATGACCGAGTAGCTGCAGGCCTAAAATATAGCCGCTATTGATATATGATGGCCGAGTAGTTACAGGTCTAAAATATAGCCGTTATTGATATACAATGGCTGAGTAACTGTAAGCCTAAAATGTAGCTGTTAAAGGAAAGTTAATTTTAGATTTAAATTTATTTCGGAAATCAATTCTCATGAAGATGTCTTTGACCAATGTTTTACATTTCTGTATGCAAAATGTACTCATTCCATTTCTTTTGACTTCGTTTCAAAACTATATTTATGCATATCTTTGTTTATATGTACTTTGTTGAGTAATCGGCTCACTTTTTACTGTTTTCTTACCTTCAGAAGAGTAAGAATTGATGCCAGACGAGAAAGAGTAGAGCCGGACGAACTAATCAGACAGGAAGGCCGATTTGGATTCATGTAGCAGTATATGATCAGCTTGATGTCTTTTTGGTCATTTGGAGACTTTTGTATAATGATTCTGCTGTACAAATTAATGGATAATTATATACTTCCACTGAATTTTATGGTTTAAAAAATTTTGGTTCATAGTGGTATCTCATACGTTAATGGTTTCTCCCTGAGAACTGACTGACCTAGATAAGACTGACTTAGAATCTTGGCCGGCCAAGATGAGGCGAACTTAAGAGTTTCGACCACTTAAGATCATGTGGGCGCTATTATATTTAAATATTGCATGATTATTTATATTTGTCTCATTAGTCATTTGTACTTTGATATGGACGGACGAGTTCTGCAGCCCAGTAAGAGCTCCAGTCTGTCACACTTAGTATGAATATTGATGGAGGTAATTAGAGGATTATGGCCCGTTCCGTCACAGGTGGTATCGGAGAAAAAGAAATACTTTAAGGTTGATCGATCTTAAAGCGAAAGCTTAGGTTTGGTTTAAGTAGAAGTGTGTTAAGAGTAGTTAGGATTAAATGAAATGTTTAGTTGTTAATGGCCGAGGTGGCTGTTAACGGCTAAGGTATAGTTAAGGGCCGAGGTGGATAAATGATCGAGATGTAGAGTTGTATAAAGCTTGGGAGTTTAATCTTTGAATGCGTTGAATAATTATTAACTCTCCTGATTTGAATATGTCGGATTAATTGATATTGTGATATTTTATAGGATAATAGCATGACAAGTAAAAGAAGAAATAATCAAGTTGGCTTTAGTGTCCCTAAGGATTGAGAGACTGAGTATGTAAACTTGTTATGAAGGATGACTCACAAAATAGAATCGATGGAACGACGTTATATGGCTCATATTCTTGCTCTAAACCCGGCCCTAGTGAATCTTGGTCCGATGGTGTATGAGCGATTTACGGCTAAATGAGTTTTTGAATTTTTGGAAAAATCGGATCCAGTGAAGGCAAACACGTGGATCCAGCGGCTTAAGAAGGTATTTGCGGTTATTAAATGTCCGACCGAAGATAGAATTTTATTTGTTACTCATAAATTGGAAGGAGAAGCCCATCATTGATGAAAAATGCAGAAAAGAGTATTTGAGGTGTCAAATGATCAAATTACTTGGGTTATATTTGAAACAATTTTTATGGAGAAATATTTTCTACCAATCTTCATGGGCAAAAAGAAGAAGAGTTTTTGCGATTAAGACAAGACAATCGTATGGTGGTTGAGTACGATACCAAATTTATGGAGTTATCCTATTTTGTTCTGTTTATGGTAGACGAGGAAGAAAGGAAGGGGAAAAAATTTTTGCAAGGCTTGTGGGATGATATTAGGAAATATTTATCGACGTTAAAGTTGCTGACTTATGGAGAAGTGTTGGATAGAGCTCTCTTTTACGAGAAGGAGTTTAAGAAAGAGGAGTTGTTTAAAAAGAGGATGTCTGGCCGAAATAATTCAAGAGCCAGCTTCGGTGCGGGATCAGGAAGACCCCTGAAAAAGGAAAAGCAACGGAAGTCCAGGAAGGAGACCTGCTAATTAGCGCCAACCTCAAGGGTGTCAGTAAACTCATGTCCTGATTGTGGGAGGCTGCACGGGGGTCAGGGCTTGTTTTAAGCTGTTGGGAGTCTGTTATAATTGTGGATAGGTGCGACATATGGTAAGGAGTTGCCCTCACCCGAAGCAAGTCCGAGTGCTTAAACCAACTGTCCCGGTCAAGGTGTTTACAGTCTCTGCAAAGGAGGCCGAAGTTTCAACAGACGTGGTGGAAGGTATTCTCTCTATTTGTGGCGTTTCCTGTTATATGCTTTTTGATTCAAGATCCACCCAGTCATATATTTCGCCTAAATTTGCACATCATCTTGCATCATCCCCTAAGATTCTTGATTATTTTTTAATTATTTCAATACCTATGGGGTCATTTGTAGTTCTAGATGTTATGTACCTAGGGTGTGTTATTGAGGTTAATGGATCTCAGTTGCCAGTTAACTTAGTCTTGCTAGAGATGTGTGATTTTGATGTAATCTTAAGTATAGATTGGTTGGCAAAATATCACGTCAACATTGATTATTTTTGAAAGAGGATAGATTTTGTTATTTCAGGAAGTGTGCCTTTTTATATTCAAGGAGTTCTACAAAAAGAGGCATCTTGTTTCATTTCGCTATTCAATGCCTGGCATTTGATGAGGAATGGATGCCAGGACTATCTAGTTTATACTAGTATAACTGAGGATTAGGAAATGTCAACTAAGGAGATCATTGTAGTGTGTGAGTTTGAGGATATATTTCTTAAAGAATTATTTGGGTTGCCACCAAACCGGAAGATAGAGTTTGAAATTGAGTTGGTGCTAGGATTGACACTGATATCGAGGACGCCTTACAGAATGGCGCTGGCCGAATTGATGGAGTTGAAGCAGTAATTACAGGAATTACTAGATAAGGGCTTCATTAGGCCGAGTGTATCCCCATGGGGTGCACTAATCTTGTTTTTGAGAAAGAAAGAATTTTGAGATTATATATGGATTGTCGAAAGTTAAATAAGATCACAATTAAGAATAAATATCCCTTACTAAGGATTGATGACCTCTTTGACTAGTTGTGGGGAGCCTGCATGTTTTCAAAGATTAACCTTTGATTCAGATATTATCAGTTTCGGATTAAACAGGAGGATGTGGCAAAAATGACATTCTGGACGAGATATGACCACTATGAGTTTATGGTAATATCATTCGGGTTAACAAAAACTCATGCCGCTTTTATGGGTTTAATAAACCGAGTCTTTCAGCCTTATTTGGATAACTTTATGGTAGTCTTCATCAATGATATCCTTATTTATTCTAAGAGACATGAAGAGTACATGGTGTATTTGAGAACAGTGCTCTAAACCCTTTGAAAGCATCAATTATTTGTAAAGCTGAACAAGTGTGAATTTTGGTCGGAAGAAGTGAGATTTTTAGGCCATACTATTTCTAAGGGTGGAATCTCGGTCGATCTAAAGAAGATTGAAGCAGTAGCGAATTGGAGCCGACCGAAGTCGGTGATTGAGGTCCGAAGTTTTTTGGGTATGGCTGGATATTATCATAGATTCGTAGAGAATTTTTTTTTGAATTGCTATGCCACTCGCTCAGTTAACGAAGGAGGCTAAGTTTGAATAGATCGAGGAATGTGAGTAAAATTTTTAGGAGCTAAAGGACTGGTTAACCTCTGCGTCGATTTTGATTATTCCGGATGGATCAGGTGGATTGGCAGTTTACTGTAACACCTCTAAGACCAGATTGGGTTGTGCCTTAATGTAACATGGAAATGTGGTTTCTTACGGATCCCGACAGTTGAAGGTTCATAAAAAGAATTATCCAACCCATGATTTAGAATTAGCTATCGTCTATTTGTATTAAAAATCTAGAAACATTATCTGTATGGTGAGAAATTTCTTAGATATTCTAATCATAAGAGTTTAAAGTATTTATTCTCGCAGAAGGAGTTGAACATGAGGCAGAGGAGGCGGATTAAATTTCTAAAAGATTATGATTAAAAAATCCAATACCAGTCAGGAAAAGCCAACGTGGTGGCTGATGCTTTGAGTCACCGATCAAGCTTTGTTGCAAGATTGCAGATTAAGGAGATGGAGATGTTGGATTGTATGAAGCATTGTAATATCTAACGGTACATCAAAGGCAACCGAATGTTGCTGTTTTATCTTCAAGTGCAGCTGGAGGTATTGCAGAGAGTCAAAGAGGGGCAAGTGAATGATCCCTTCTTGATGAAGATTGCTGGAAACTTGAAGGACTCCAGAGCTAATTTTAATATTCGGGCTGATGGAATCATGAGATTTAGGGATCGGTTGTGTGTACCTGAGAATAGGGAGCTTAAGGAAGAAATTATGAAGGAAGCCCACCGAACCAGGTATACACTTCACCATAGAATTAATAAGATGTACTAGGACTTAAGGAAAAGAATCTGGTAGAGAAATATGAAGAAGAAAATTGTGGCTTTTGTGAATAAATACCTTATCTGTTAGCAATTGAAGGCTAAGAGAAGGAAACCGGCTGCACTGCTGCAACTGATGCCCATCCCAAGTTGGAAGTGGGAGGACATTGAGATGGATTTTGTGTCTGGTTTGCCTAGAACTCTAAAGAACCGCACTGCTATATGGGTTATCATTGACTCGCTGACTAAATCGGTCCATTTCTTGAGGATCCACACGACCTACTCTCGGGATCAATTGGCTCTGCTGTATACTAATAGGATTGTTAGGCCTCATGGTGTGCCAGCCTCGATTGTATTCGATTGAGATCCAAGATTTGTCTCAAAATTTTAGGAGAGCTTATATTGAGAATTGGGGACAGGATTAAAATTTAGTACGGTTTATTATTTCCAAACAGATGGTCAATCAGAGCGCACCATTTAAATATTAGAGGGCACGCTAAGGGCCTCATGTTAGAGATGAAAGGCAGTTGGGATTATCATTTGATTTTAGTAGAGTTTGCTTATAATAATAGTTACCAAACAAGTATTGGCATGATACCGTTTGAAATTCTATATGGGAGAAGATATTGATCACCTATTCATTGGGAAGAAACGGGAGATAGGAGACTTCTTAGTTCAAAAATTATTTAGGAGACAATAGAGAAAATCAGGTTGATTCATGAGATTTTAAAAGTAGTTCAAAGTAGGTAGAAGAGCTACGCAGACAAGAGGAGATCGACGTTGAAATTTGAACTCGGAGATTTTGTATTCCTGAAAGTATCGCCATCCAAAGAAACATCTCGATTTGAGGTAAAAGGAAAGTTGAAGTTGAGGTCCATAGGACCCTTCGAGATTTTGGAGAAAATTGGTGAAGTAGCTTACCGGTTAGCTTTGCCTACAAACTTAGCCGATGTTCATGATGTATTTTACGTATCAATGCTTCGTAAATATGTCCACGATCCAGCGCATGTATTTGATTTTGAGCCTTTGACGATTTGTGAAAACCTATCTTACGATGAGGAATCGGTGTAGATTTTAAACCGAAGGGACCAAATATCATGCACAAAGACCATCCTTCTAGTAAAAATTTTATGGAGAAATCACTCTACTGAGGAAGCTACATGAGAACGTGAAGTAGAGATCTGGAGCAAGTACCCCCAATTGTTTCCATAAGGTATGTATATAGTCTTGTTAAATGTCAATGATGAAATTTTATAAGTTGAGGAGAATTGTAAGATCGGATTCCTAGGACTTAGTCTCTCACGACCTTAATGGAAAAATCGACCTTGGTAGCAAGACGACTGGTTAAGAATTTTTGGCCGACTGGATTGAATTGTTGATCGGACTAGATAAGTTGAGCGGAATAGATGGTTGATTGATTTAAAGGATGGTTGCCCATATTAGAAAGAAGACCGATAAAGATAATCAATCAGATTAGATAGACGACTGGACTAGATTGTTGACTGGTTAAGAGAGTTGACCAGAATTGGAATAGTTGATTGAAATTAGAATAGTTGACCGAAATTAGGGAGATTACCAAAATGACCATGAGAAACTTGTTCATCTAAAGAGGGATTATACAATTTCCAAAAAATGCTTGATATTTAGAAAAGAAATGGCAACTCTTGCCCTCAGAAAGGTGTTGGCGCCACAGTTGCAAAAAATGGTAAAAGATGATATGGCATCTTCTAAAAGGCTAAAAATCAAAATTAAATCAGAAAAAGTTGAGGTTTTTAAGAATACTAAATTGGAGAAACCATTGATCCATTCTAGCATGACAAGGTCAATGACAGCTCTTCAAAAGAATTGTTGGATGCCTGTATGGTCAAGAGGCTTTTCACCAATGAAAAAAAACATCTATCTAACAATTAAAATTAAAAATTAGATAAATGAATGATAAAAATTTAATATTTATGTATATCACTTAATGCAATTCATAATTCATTCACTCAACCCTAAAGCATAAATCCTGAGCCTTGAACTCTGAGCTCCATACCTTGAGTCATGTATCCTAAGCCTTGAACCCTAACCCAAGACTTTTAACCCCTAACTCCTAAACTCTTAACCCTAAATCTTAAACCCTAAGCTCTGAACTCAAGACTCCAATCCACAAACCCTGAATCCTAAACTCTAAATCATAAATTCCAGACCCAAGACTTCAAACCCTAACCCCTTAACTCTAACCCACAATCCTAACTCTAACCCTAAAACTCTAAATCCTAAAACCTGAATGCAGAACAATGAATCTATAAATTTAAATCCTAAACCTTAAACCATAACATCTAACCACTTAATTCTAAACTTTAACCCCTAAACCTTAACACTTAAATCCTAACTCCTAAACTCTAAACCCCTAACCCCTAATCCCTAACTCTTAATCCATATACCATAACCTCTAACCCCTAACTCTCAAATCCTAAACTCGAAACCCTAACCCCTAACAGTAAACCTTAAACTGCAATACCTAAATCCCAAATTTAAACCCCTAACCATTGGCTTTAATCATTGAGCTCTGGATCTTAAATCCTAAATTTTGACTTAGAATCCTAACTTTTGACCCCTGACCTCTAAACTGTACATCACTAAAATCTTAATACCTAAACCCTAAATTTTAAACGCCACAACCAAACCCCTAACCCTTAAATTCTAAACTCTAAACCCTAACCCCTAACAATTAACCCTAAATTGTAATACCTAAATCCCAAATTCAAACCCCTAACCATTGGCTCTAATCCCTGACCTCTGAATATTAAATCTTGAATTTTGACTCTGAATCCTAACTTTTGACCCCTGACCTCTAAACCGTACATCACCAAAATCTTAATACCTAAACCCTAAATTTTAAACGCCACAACCGAAATGCCAAAACCCAATCCCTGCATCCCAAACCTAAAACCCCAAATCATGAACTTTAAATCTTAAACCCTAAACCTTAACTCTTAAACCCTAACTCCTAATCCTTAACCCCAAAACCCTAACCCTTTAATTCTAAACCCAAACTCCTAATTCCTAAATACTAAACCTAAAACTTAGTGTCACATCCCAAATCTCAATTCATAATTAACACTTAACCAAATTAATAATAATTAGTCAATTAATCATCTAATTGATCTTTGGACGTAGATTTCACGTCGATACCTCGATCGATCACAATAATGTGAAATGAACTATACACAGGATCCAAAGTAGTGTTACGTCATATGTGGCTCCGACACTGACCTAACCGTGACATCAGACCTTACTTAATGAGTTTGTCTGTCATCCAAATCAGAGTATACAAACTGTAAAAAAATAATCATAAATATATTCTGATAACAATTGATCAATCTGTTAGATAAATTGACAACCGACAACTCAAACCTAGTAAAATATGACTATATCCGAGAACTCATGACATCTCAAATACGTAAACATTATTTGATTAACTTAGAACATTAGCTACAGTAGTTTGAAATCTGAACTTAAACTAAAATACAACATTAATCATCTTCTAAAGTTGTCCGAAAAATCCAAAGACATCTTAAAGCTATCCAAAACTCAACACGATACGTTAATTATTATCCAAAAGCCATATTATAACATTTTAAACATTTTGAATTGTTCGAAAACATTAAACATTGCATAAACTCAGACTATAAACGTTTCACACACAATTGTTCTTCATTCTTGTTCATCTGGCAAGTATCCATGAATCTCTTTTGAAGGGGTTAGTAAAACAAAGGGGTGAGCTAAAAACTTAACAATGTATGCAATATGACAATGATCATATATAATTTGTATTTAAAACTTATCGTAAGAATAATATTCATGATCTGATGTAATGATATAGAATTTTCATGATACTTGTACAGGAAATTCAGTTTATGAATTTTCAGAATTCTTATCATGTTCTTGTTCATTTATTATCATCAAGATAATGCTAAAATATAATTTTCTTAGAGACCAAGGGTCAGTAGGCCCTATAGACTAAAAGAGCAGACAATCGAGACTCGAATTATATTTATTTTTATACAATGAAAGGTCGTATACTACTACTCAAGATCCGTAAATAGGTCGTCATAAATATAACCCTGTAGAAGGGGCTGAATGTTGTTTTTAACCCACGGATGATAGGTTCAAATTTTAATATATTATTATAATATATTAAAGCATGCCATAATATACTACCTGCTAAAATTTAATTATGGTCTAATGTATATTCTTAGAAAAACTCTTCATTTTTCTTCATGTTTCTTAGTTTTCTCATTCTTGAAAAAAATAATCATAATTCTTGATATAATTATAGAGTTTACCTCTAAATTTCTACCAATTATATTTGAACATTCTGTTGTAACTTAGTTATGATAAATTTTAAACACATGAGATGTCAATTTAACAAATAGTGTAGAAAATTCCAACAAATGCAGAAATTTAGCAATGTTCCAGCTTGTTAACAAACATCAGAAAATCATTTGAATTTCAGAACGTATATTTGACAATTTCTAAATATGCCAGATTATTATACACGAAATTAAGTATGATAGTCAAGAAGAATTTAGCAAAATACAGAAAATCAACAACATAAAACTTAATCCTGCAATTTCAATTCATATAGCACACATGGAGGGCCTAATTTACCAAAATTCTAAACATTCAAGCCTATATTTTGAGTCTAGAATATACAATGGTATGAGGTATGAAATTCATCTCATATAAGATTATTAAATTATGATTTTAACATATACATGTAAAGGAATTTCAGAAATCAGTCGCATGAGACAATATTCATGAATTTAAACTTGAATATCATGCATTTTCTAACAAAAATGGAGAAATTTACACAATCATATTAAACACTATTATCATATCTTTGAAAAAGGTATGCAACAGCAATGGAACAAGAATTACTCAAGGAATTCAACAAAGAGTAGCAATAGGAGAAGAAAAGCTCGGAATGCACTTATCTTAACTCCAATTTACCAAAATTCAAGTTTTGATTTACTTAATTTGCACTTATTTGGCATTCTCTCTCTTCTTTTCTTTCTTTTCCTCGTCTTCTTCTCTCTCATCTCTCAAATTAGCTGAGAAAAATGATGAAAATTAATTGAAGGTCTCCTTATACATTTAGCAGTGCTTGAGCGCCACTTGGATGTGTGTCAAGTGCATGTTATTGGAATGCAGTGCTCGAGCGTTGTTTGGGTGTGCCTTGAGGGCAGAGCTACTGCCACAGTGCACTCAATCATCCCACGGGTGTTCATTGAACATGTACTTTCTACTAACGAACGTTCATGCGCCAATCAGGCGTCCCTTAAGTGCTGATCCCATTAGTTTTTGCGTTTAGGTCTCTGTCAGGTCTCAATTAGACACCGAGTCATCCAGTCCAATTTTTAACTTTTGAACTAATTTTCATTATCTTTTGACCTCAATTTTAATTATATTAGCTTAATCAATTATGATTACTATAAATTAAGTACTCGAGCTTTATATTTCTCCCCTCATTATAAAAATTTTGTACTTAAAATTTTACATACCTCAATGCCGAAACAAATACATATACTTCTCCCAGATTTCGTATTCTATTTCCCACATGGCCTTTTCAAATGAATGGTTCCTCTATAAGATTTTGACCAACGAAATTACTTTTGTCCGAATCATTTGATCCATTTTTTTCAAAATCTAAATCGGTTCCACAACATACGTCAGGCCTTCGTTTATCCTCAACAACTTGTATTCAATAATATGCATCGGATCATATACGTACTTCGAGAGTATCGAGATGTCGAACACATTGTGTACATTTCTCAAATTCAGAGGTAGAGCCAATATGTAGGCCACTTCACCAACTTTCTTCAGAGTTTCAAACGATCCAGTGAACATCGGCTTCAATTTTTCTTTAATCCTGAACCTCGAGATTCCTTTTGATAGAGATATTTTTAAAAATACATAATCTCCGAGCTCAAAACTCAGTTCTGATTTTCTTTGATTCGCATAACTCTTTTGTCAACTTTGTACAACTTTTAACCTTTCATGAATTAACTGGATCTTATCGGATGTCTTTTATATCATCTCGGGTCCCAAAAGCCTTCAATCTCTAGTTTCTTCCGAATGAATTAGAGAACGGCATTTTTCTTCCACATAAAGTCTCGAATGGGGCCATACAAATACTTGCTTGATAATTATTGTTGTAAGCAAATTCAACCAACGTCAAATAATCATCCCAATACTATTCATCTCTAAAATTGGAACTCTTAACATATCATCTAAAATCTGAATCGTTCACTTTGATTGCCTATCTGTCTGAGAATGATAAGTAATACTGAACTTCTAGTTAGTCCTCAATTCTTGATGTAAGCTTTTTCAAAATTTAAAGACAAACCTTGGTCTCAATTGGACACAATAGAAGTTGGCACATTGTGTAATTTAACCACCTCGTTGATATATAATCTTGCCAACCAATCTCTAGAAAATATCATTCGCACGGCTATAAAATGAGCCGACTTAGTGAATCAATCAATAATTACCTAAACTACATCATCGTTCCTCGGTGTTTTTGGCAATCCCATCGCAAAGTCTACTGTTATATCTTCCTATTTTCAGCTTAGAGTCGGCATAGCTTGTAATAGGCCAGGTGGCATCTTATACTCAACCTTTAACTATTAACAAATTAAACATTGACTCACATAAACCATAATTTTTCTTTTCATGTTTCTCCACTAAAACTTCTTTTTGAAATTTTAATATATCTTGTTAATCCTTGGGTAAATAGTGTATTTTAATTGATGAGCTTCATTCATAATTTTTTCTTTCAATTTTTCAATATTCAGTACACATACTCGGTCTCGAAACCTCAAGACTCTATCGGCCCGTTTGCTAAAATCAACTCTAGAGTCATTATTCAAATCACCGGTAATATCCACCAAAATTGGATCATTTATTTGTGCTCCATTGATCTTCTCCCAAATTTCGGCTGTTCTTGAAAATAGGATAATATCATCCAATCGCCTTGATCTTCTCCCTTTTTATATCACATTGTCTTAAACATTTCAGCATCTCCATCTCCTTGATCCTCAAGTAAGCCAGAAAACTCATTGTTTGGCCACTTATAGCATTTGCCACAACATTGACCTTTTTGGGTTGATATTGGATTGTAATCCATCCACCTCATTTGTCTCATATTCAGCTTCTTCTAGGAGAATAGATATTTGAGGCTTTTGTGATTCGAATATACTAAGAATTTCTCGCCATACAAATAATATGTCTAAATTTTTAATACAAATATCACCATCGCCAACTCCAAAAATTGAGTCGGACAGTTTCTTTCATGAGTCTTCAATTTCCTTGACTCATAAGTAATCACCTTTCTATGTTGCATCAAAACACAACTTAATCTAGGTTGTGAATAATCAAGATAGAGGTGGTTGTGAATCGATTCTTCAACTCTTAAAAGCTCTATTCACGTTCCTTCGTCCAAACAAACTCGGCTTCTTTTTGCGTCAAATAGGTTAGCGACATGACAATTCTGAAAATAATTCTCCACAAACTTTCAATAATAGCTTGCCATCCATAACAAACTCCGAACCTTAGTCACTGTGGTCAGTCGACTCCAATTAATAACAGTTTCGATTTTCTTAGGGTCAATTGAAATACATCTTTTGGATATTACATTACCTAAAAATATAAATTCTTTAACTTAGCATACAAACTCCTTTCCTGAAACGTCTGGAGTACAATTCTCAAGTGCATCTTGTACTCATCATAATTTCTTGAATAAATCAGAATATCATCAATCAACATCACAATAAATTTGTCCAGGTAAGGTTAAAACACCCGATTTATCAAGTTCATAAAAACTGTTGGGGCATTAGTTAATCTAAATGGCATAACAAAAAACTCATCGTTCCTATACTTCGTTCGGAAAACCATCTTGGCCACATATTTCCTCTTAATCTTCGATTGGTGATATTCCAAATGGAGATCAATCTTCAAAAATACTTGGTCCCATTACAATTGATCAAATAAATCAATTCTCGGTAATAGATACTTATTCTTGATGGTGATCTTATTCAACTCCTAATAGTCAATACATAGTCACATGGATCCATCCTTACTCTTTACAAATAGCACCAGAGCACCCCATGGAGATATATTTGGCCGAATAAAATCCTTATCCAGCAGCTCTTGCAATTTTTATTTCAATTCTTTAAGTTCTAATGGTGTCATTCTGCAAGGTGTCTTTGATATCGGTGCCGCTTCAAGCACGGTCTCAATCTCACATTCAATCTCCCAATTCGGCGATAAACTTGGTAAATCTCTGAAAAAAATCCTCAAATTTATATACCACTGGAGTATCTTTCGTCGGTATACTATGGCTCCCAATTGTCTAGCATGAGCCAAATAGGCTCGACATCCACTTTCCATCAAGTCATGAGTATGCAAAGCCGAAATCATATAAGGGAATTGTTCATGTATAACTCCTTGAAAATAAAAAGGTTCACACCACTGGAATTGCACAGTATACCCTCTTATGGAAACAATCGACACTAGTATAATAACTCGCTAACTAATCTATATCTAAAATTATATTAAAATCATGTATGTTTAATAAAATCAAATTTACAACTAACTCCAACCCATTGACCCAAAAAAACACACCTAGAGTATACGATATCTGTAATCAAAGAAGATCCCATAAGTATTGACACAACTAATACAAAATCTATTATCCTCGGGGATAACATCAAATAATAAACAAACTTTGGCGACACAAATAAGTGTGTAGATCCTGAATTTAAGAGTACATGTGTTGAAGTTTCAAAAATCGTAAGTTTACCTTCCACCATTGTGGGCGATGCCTCCGCATCTTGTGTAGTCACTGTAAAAGCTTGCCCTGAAGTACTTGGCTTTCTCGTCATTTTCCTCAAGGGATGAAGATAATTTTTGATCAAATGGTCGAGTTGGCTACAATTGAAGCATGCACCCAAGTTCTTGTAGTATAGTCTTCTGCCATGAGATTTTTCATAATAAGGGCACACGGGCATTGTTGTTTGAGAGCTTGGTACATCCTAGATTTCAGCACTTTTCTTTTCTTTCTTTGTTGGCTTGTATCTCTTGTGGAATGCTCTTGACCCCAAACTTTGACTGGAACTTTAGCATCCATGGCTTGTGGTCTTCTTTTCAAAGAACTTCTCTCTTTTTAGCTTCTTTTCAAATAAAAGAGCTTAGTTTAGCATGTTTCCATATGTCCTCAATTTCAACATCATAAGCTGCCTCCAGATTTCATCCTTCAAGTCTTGTAAGAATTTTCTCACATTCCTTCATCATGCACCATTTGAGGGGCATATCGGGATAACTCCATAAACTTGGCATCGTACTCCACCATTGTTTTATTTTCTTGTCTCAATTGAGTAAACTCATCTTCTTTCTATTCTCTTACACTTGACAGGAAGTACTTGTCTATGAATACCTCTAGAACATCTTCCAAGTGATCTCCTCCTCTTCTAATCCGATGGCTCGCTTTCTCATCAACTACTAATGGTCAGCTTATCATTTTAGCTTATAAGTAGCAAACGTCACCTTATCATCCTTTGGGCATCTAATCACCTGTAAACGCTTTTTTGATTCACCGAATCCAAACTTCAGCATCCATGGGATCTTGGTCACCCATAAATTCAGATACCCTTTGATTGGTAAATTGATCATACGCCGCAATTCTTGGATTTGCCGATGCTGGCTTCGGGTCAGGTTGACCTCGAGTTATGGTTTACATCACATTTACCGTCCTTGCCATAATGGCTAAGTATTCTTCCTCCCGATCCGAGCATGAGCTTGGTCCAACGTTGCCTCCGTGTCTAGACGACATATTTCAATCTTATCACAAAATAATCAAGTATATTAGATCCTCAAAACCATAAATAAGACATCCCCTTATGACCTCTCTGATACCACTTTCACTATCACATCTCAAATCATGATCCCATAATTAACACTTAACCAAATTATTAATAATGAATCAATTAATCATTTAATTAACCTTTAGATATGGACTTTACATTAATACCTCGACCGACCACAATAATGTGAAATGAACTATATACAAATCCAAATTAGTGTCACATCTTATATGACTCCAATACTGATCCAATCATGACATCAAAACTTACGTAAAGAGCTTGTTTGCCATCCAAATCAAAATATATAAATTGTAAAAAAATAACCATAAAAATATTTTGATAACAACTGATTCATCTGTTGGATAAACTGACAATCAACAACCCAAACCAAATAAAACATGACTACATTCGAGAACTCATGGCATCTCAAATACGTAAACATAATTTGATCAACTATAGAACATTAGCTACAGCAATCCGAAATCTAAACTTAAACTAAAATACATCGTTAATCATTTTCTAAAGCTGTCTAAAAAATCAAATGTCATCTTAAAGCTATTCGAAACTCAACGCGATACATTGAGTATTATCTAAAAGCCATATTTCAACATTCTAAACATTCTAAACTGTCCTAAAACATTAAACATTGCATAATCTCAGACTATCTCTTTAAACACAATCATTCTTCATTCCTGTTCATCCGATAGGTATCCATACATCTCATCTGAGGGGGTAAGTAAAACAAAGTACAGAGTAAGTAAAAAGCTTAACAATTTTTGTAATATAACAATGATTATATATAATTTGCATTTAAAACTTATCGGGAGGACAATGGATTACGATATGATGTAATGATATGAAATTTTTATAATACTTGTGTAGAAAATATAATTTATACATTTCTATAATTCTTATAATATTGTTGTTTATTTCTTATCATTAAAACAATACTAAAATCTAATTTTCTTATGGAGAAAGGGCCAATAGGCATTACCAACTAAAGGAATAGACATTTAAAACCTGAATTATATTTGTTTCCACATAACCAAAGGTCGTATGCTACTATTCAAGATCCGTAGAAGGGTCGTCATATATATAACCCTGTAGAAATAGCCAAACGCCATTTCTAACTCGCAGATGATAGTTCGAATCTCGATATATTATTATAATATATTAAGACATATTATAATATACCACCCGCTGAAATTTAACCATGATCCAATATATATTTTTCAAAAACTCTACATTTTTCTTTATGTTTCTTAATTTTCTCATTCCTGAAAAAAATAATCATAATTCTTGATATAATTATAGAGTTTACCTTTAAAATTCTGCCAATTATACTTGAACATTATGTTGTAACTTAATTATGATAAATTTTAAACACATGAGATGTCAATTTAACATAAAGTGTAAAACATTCCAACAAATGTAGAAAATTTTATCATGTTCTTGTTCATTTCTTACTATGTTCTAATAAATGCATTTTTAGAAATTTTATCATATTCTTGTTCATTTCTTAACATCAAGACAATGCTAAAATATGATTTTTTTAAGGACCAAAGCCCAATAGACCTTATTAACTAAAGGAGCAGACAATCACAATCGAGACTTAAATTATATTTATTTTCACACAATTAAAGGTTGTATGTTATCACTCAAGACCCGTATATGAGTCATTATATATATAATCTTGTAGAAGGGGCCGGATGCCATTTTTAACTCTCGGATAAAAGGTTCGAATATTGATATATTATTATAATATATTAAGATATGTTATAATATACTACCTGCTGAAATTTAACCATGATCTAATACATATTCTTAGGAAAATTCTATATTTTTCTTCATGTTTCTTAATTTTCTTATTTTTTTAAAAAATAATCATAATTCTTGATATAATTATAGAGTTTTTTTTTTTGGTAAGTAGATATAATTGTAGAGTTTACCTTTCAAATTCTACCAATTATACTTTAGCATTCTATTGTAACTTAGTTATGATAAATTTTAAACATATGAGATCTCAATTTAACATATAGTGCAAAAAATTCCAACAAATGCAGAAATTTAGCAACATTCCAGCTTGTTATCAAACATCAGAAAACTATTTGAATTTCAGAATGTATATTTGATAATTTCTAAATATACAAGATTATTATACACGAAATTAATTACAATAGTGCAGACAAATTTAGTAGAATATAGAAAATCAACAACCTAAAACTTAATCTTGCAATTTCAATTCAATAGTACACATGTAGGGCCTAATTTACCAAAATTCTAAACATACAAGCCTATATTTTGAGTCTAGAATATATAGTGGTACAAGGTACGAAATTTATTTCATATAAAATTATTAAATTATGATTTTAATACATACATGGGATGTAATTTCAAAAATAAGCCGCATGAGACAATATTCAAAATTTAAACATGAATATCATGCATTTTGTAACAAAATGGAGAAAATTATACATGCATGTTCAACAATATCATCATATCTTTGAAAACCAAGGTATGCATGAGTAATGGAATAAGAATTACTTAAAAAATTCAACAAAGAATAGCAACAAAAGAAGAAAAGTTTGAAATGCACTTGCCTTATCTCCCATTCACGTTTTGATTTACTTAATTTGCACTTCAATGGCCTTCTCTCTCTTCTTCTCTCTCTTATTGTCGTCTACTTTTCTCTCCTCTCTCAAATTGGTTGAGAAAAATAACAAAAATTAATCGAAAGTCTCATTACATATTGAGTGGCACACAAGTGCCACTCTGGCGCACGTTAGACACTGTGCTACTAGATTGCAGCTCTCGACCACTACTCAGGCGTGTCTCGAGTACAGAGCTACTGTCGCAGTGCGATCGAGCATCCCACGAGCATGCATTCAGCATGCACATTCTGCCAACGAGCACTCATATGCCGATCAGGCGTCCTTCAAGCCCTAACCCTATGGATTTTTGCGCTCAGGCGTTGGTTAGGCTTCCATCAGACTCTAAGTCGTTTGGTCTAAATTTTGACTTTTGACACAATTTTCATTATCCATTAATCCCAATTTTAATTATATTATATTAATTAATCATGATTATCATAAATCAAGGATTTGGGTGTTATATTTAGATCCTAAACCTTGAACCATAAATCCTAAACCCTAGATTCTACACTATAGACCTTAAATCTTAGACCCTAGATCCTTGACCCCAGACTCGAGTCACCAAAAGTTAAATCCTAAACCCTACCCTTAAACCATAATATCTAAACCCAAAAACCTAAACCCCAAAGTATAAATTACAAACCTTAGACCCATACTTTAACCCTAGGCCCTAAGTTCTAAACTCGAGGCCTAAAATCCAAAACCTAAAATTCAAAATCTCAAACCCCAAGCATCAAATCCTAAGTCCTAAACCCAAACCCTAAATCCCAAACCCCAAGTCTTAAATCCCAAATCCCCAAACCCTAAATTCCTAAACCATGAACCATAAACCCAATTAGAAAAACTAACAATCCCAAAACCATAAACTTAGAAATTCAAAACTCTAAGCCCTAAACCCCAAATCCAAAATCGTAAAATCAAAACTCTAAACACATAACCCTAAACCCAAAACTTGAAATCCTAAGCCATAAGGCCAAAACTCTTTGCCCTAAGCCTTATCTTCTAATTCCTAATCCCTATACCCTAAGCCACAAACCCTAGACTTTAACTTGTAAACCCTAAACCCAAAATCTTAGACCCCATACCCAAATTCCTAAACCCCTAAGCCTAAATCTTGAATCCTAAACTTGATCCATAAATGACATGTAACCCCTAAAACCTAAGCCTTGAACACTGAGTCCTAAATTCTGAGCACTAAACTCTGAAACCTAAATTCAAAAGTATGAATCATGAACCCTACCCATTAGACCCTAAACATTTAACCCTAACTCCTAACCTTGAACCCTTGATCCTAAATCCCAAACCTCTAAACCTTAAACCATAGACCCGAAACTCTAGCTCCTAAATTTCAAAACATAAACCATAACCATAGCCTTAAATCTTAAACTTTTAACCTTAAACCCCAAATCTTAAACCTTAACCCCCTAACCGCTAACCTTTGAATATTAAATCCTAAATCCTAAACTCTAAAGACTAACCCCTAACTTCTAGCCCAAACCCCTAATACTTAATCTCTAAACCCTAGACCATAAACTATAAACAATAAACCCTAAACGCTAAACCCTAATCCCAAATCCTAAACCTTAACATATAGCTTCTAACCCCTAATCCCTTATAGCCTAACCCTTAACCATTAAACCCTAAACTGTAAGCACATAACTTTAACCCCAAACCGATAGCCCCAATGCTTAAATCCTAAATCCTAAACCCTAAACACTAAACCACAAATTCTAACCCCTATCTCTAAATTGTAAATCCCATACCCCAAACCCTATATCCCAATCCCCAAGACCCAAATCCAAGACCTGAGACCTATAACTCCAAACTCTAAACCTAAAATCCTAAACTCTAAAATCCAAATACTAAATCCCAAACCCTAATTCCCATATCTTAAACTCTAAATCCTATTCCCTAAACTCAAAATCATAAACTCTAAATCTCAGACACCATACCTCAAACCTCAAATTCTAAATCCTAAATCCTATCTCTCAAACCTTAAACCCTAAATTCTAAATATTGAATCCCAAATCATAAACTCAAAAATCGTAGGCCCTAAACCCTATACCTAAATACTAATTTCTAAATCCTAAACCTAGAATCCTAACAACTATACTTTAAACCATAAATCCTAAATGTTAATCACAAACACTAAATCTAAAACCATATACCCTAAAACATCAACCCTAAACTCTTGATCCTTATACCCTAACCCCAAATTCCTAACACCTAAACCTCTAACCCTATACCGTAGTCTCTAACCTAAAATCATTAAGTCTTAAACCCAAAACTTAAAACTCTAACCCATAAATCCTAAACCCTAATCACTAACCTCGAAATCTGAAACCCTAAATCTTAAAACCTAAAGCCTATACCCTAAATACTAAATCTTGAGTCCTAATCCCTAAGCTATATGCCTTGAGCCATGACTCATGACTTCTGACCTCAAAACTCTAAACACTAAACCTTAAAATTTCTAACCCCAAAACTCTAAACTTCAAATCCCCACGTCCCAAACTCCAAATTTTGAACTCTATACCCCAAATCCTAACTCTTAAACCCTAACCTGAAATTAATAAAACATAACCCTTTAAACCTCACCCCTAACCACAAAACCCTAAACCTTAAACCTAAAATTTTAAACACTAAAATCTAAACCTTAAATCCTAAAATCTAAATCTTAAACCTTGAACTCATCAACCATGACACTAAACCTCAACTCTTAAACCCTACACCTTAGCACCTATACCCTAAATCCTAAACTCTAATCCCTAACCGATAACAATTAAATCTCAACCCCTAAACACTAACCCATAACCATTAACTCCAACCCCTAGAATCTTAAACTCTAAATCCTAAACCCTAACACATAATCCCTAAATTATAAATCTTAAACCCTAAATCTTGTAACATAAATCTTAAAACTTGAACCTTATATCCTAATTCTAAACCCTAGACCCTAAGCCCTAGTTATAGATTTTAGACTTTAGACTCTAGACCCTATATCTCAAAATCTTAATTCTAAACATAACCATAACCCCTATCCCTAAATCCTAAATCCCTAATCCTAAATCTTGAATCATAAACTCTAACTTCTAAACTTTAAACCCTAAACCATAACTATAACTCTAAAACCTCAACTCCGAACCCTAAATCTTAATTTCTAAACCCTAATCCCTTAACCCTTGAACATTAAATCCTAAATCCTAAACTTTAAAATCCTAACCACTAATCCAAACCCCTAATCCCTAACCTATAAACCGTAGCTATAAACCCTAAACCCCTAAACTATAACCCCTAACCGCTGACAACTAAACCTTAAACCCTAAATCCTAACCCCTTGACCCTTAACCTCTAGACGTTAAACATTAAACTCTAAACCTCAACCCATAACTCATAAGACTAAATTCTAAACTCTAAATCCTGACAGTTAACCCCAAACCTAAGCCATAAACCTGAACCTTAAACTCTAAACTTTAGACCCTAGGCTACAAATCGAAGACCATAGACCTTAAGCTCCAAACCCGATTGCTGAATCTCAAATCCTAAATTATAAACCTTAAACCATAAACCCTAAATCTCAAACCTAAACCCCAACCTTAAACTTATAAACCCCAAACTTTAAACACCAAACCTCAAGCCCTAAACCATAGAGCCCAAATTTTAATCCTTAAATCCTGAACTTTAAACCTTAAACCTATCCTAACAACTAAACTCTAAATCTTGAACCCTAAATCTTAAACCAAAACATGAACCCAAAACCCTAATTCCTAAAACATCAATCCTAAACTCATAATCCCTAAACCATGGCCCCTGATTCCTAACCCCTAATTCATGACCCTAAATCCTAACCTTTAACCTCAAACCCCTAACATCTAAACCTTAAACTCTGAGCTCTAACCCCAAAACTCTAAACCCAAACTAGTAACTCTTAAATCTTAAATCCTAAACCTTTACTGGTAAACCTTAAACTCTGAAACCTAAATCCCAAACCACATATCCTAAACTCTAAACCCTAAGCTTTAAATCCTAACCTATGACCCCTAAACCTAAACTTCTAAACTCCTAACTCATAAACCCTAAATCTTAATCCCTGAATCTTAAACCCTAATACTCAAATCCACAACCCCAAACTCTATCCTCACACCCTAAATGATGAACTCCAAATCCTATCTTCTAATCCCTAACACCTAACCTATAGTCCCTATCCCCTAACCCCTTATGCTAAGCCTAACCCTAACCCTAAAACTATGATCCCTATATCCTAACCCTAAATTTAGAATCTTGCACCTTAAATTTTAAATCCAAAATCTTAAACCTATCCCCTAAATCCTAATCTAAAACCATTAACACCTAATTCCTAACCCCTAAATATTAACCCTAAACCACAAACCCTAAGCTTTATTTCCTTAACTCTTAATCCCTAATCCCAAAACTCTATCCTCTAACCTCTAACCCCTAAACCCTAGATTTTAAACCTTAAACACTCACACCTAACCCCTAAACTATGAATTATAAACCATAAATCCTGAGACCTAAAACCTAAATCCTTTATCATGAATAATAAATTTAATATTCTAAGTCGTAAACTCTAGATCCTAGACCCAAGACTCTAGACCCCAAATTTTAAATCCTATATCTTAAACCATAATCCTAAGCCACAACCCCATAAACCTAAACCCTAAATTCTAACCCCTGTATCTTAACTCCTAAACTCTAACCTTTAGATTATAAATTTTAAAATTTAGACCCTGGACCTTAAATCGTGACCCAAGACTCATAATCAAAAATGCAAAAATAAAAATTCCAAACCCTAGGCTCCAAACCCCAAGCCCTAAATCCCAAATCCCAAACCCAAAACTTTAAAACCTAACCTCTAAACCCAAAACCTCCAAATCCCCAACACTGAACCCTAATCTCAAAACTCTAAAACCCAAACCCCAAAACCTAAAACTTTAAATTCTAAATGCCAAATCGAAAATCATAAAATCCAAACCATAAACCCAAAACCCTAAATCTCAGATCCTAAGACCTAAACCTTATGACTGAAACCATAATCTCTAAACCCTACGCCCTAAGCTCCAAGCCTTGAACCACAACTCTTAGACCCCGAACCCTAAATCTCAAATGTTAAACTCTAAATCTCAAATCCCTAATCCTAAACCTTAAATCTAGACCTTGATCTCTAATCCTGAAGTGTAACCCATAAATTCTAACTCCTCAACCATAAACCCTGAATCCTTTGTCTTAAACCTTGAGATCTAAACTCTAAAACCTAAATCCTCAAATCCATAAACCTTACACCTTAAACCCTGAACATTTAACCCTAACCCATAATTATGAACCCTGAATCATAAATATCTAGCCCTTAACTTCTAACCCATAAACTCTAAACTATAACCACAGTCCCAGATTCTAAACCCTAAACCCTTACCCCCTACCCCCTCCCCCCTCCCCATGAACATTAAATCTTAAATTTTAAGCTCTAAACTCTAACCCTAAATCTCTAATATTTGAACCCTAAACCCTAAACTCTTAACGTATAATTCTTAAACCTAAACTCTAAACCCTAACCCCAAACCTATAACCTCTAAACTCTAAACCCTAAGCTATAACTCAAACTCCAAATCTCTAAATCCTAACCCATAGCTTCTAAGCCCACTAACCCCCAAACTCTTAATCCATAAACTATAAATTCTAAATCCTAATTCCTAACCATTAACCCTTAACCTGTGAACCCTTAAACCCTAAACTTTCTTTAGCCCTAAACTCTGAACTATAAATCTTAAATTCTACACCCTCCATCTTAAATCATATATCCTAATTCCTAAATCCTCTCTAACTTTGAACCCTAAATTCCAATCCCAAATTCTCGAACCCTCAAACCCCAGCCCTAAAGCCCTAAGCCCAATTTAATTCAATTAATTACTTACAAAAAAAAAAAAAAAAAAGAGTTATGATAACTAAACTTCAATTACTTTTCTTTTTACTTAGAATATGTGGGACAAGTAAAAGGTTGCAATACTCCCTTCCCAACCCCGCTCCCACCAAAACTACCAAAAAAAAAAAAAAAAAAAGGAAGATTCCGGTGTCCCAACTAAGAGAGTTTCATAAAAGCAAATTTCAACAAGACCAACACAGCACTCAATGTCAATATTGACATCAAAAGAAATGTAAACAAACTCACTTGAGAGTTGAAAGTCAGGCTTATGAAGAAAATAAGTAAACAAACTTAGAAAGCAAAAACAAGATGATTTGCGACCAGTTCAGAGCTTCGCTTACAATTCTGTGAGCGTACCACTTCTGGTCCCAAAATGGCTTTCGCTGACCATCTTTGTAAAAGTTTTCCCTTATATATTGAATGGAAAAAAATGTAGCCATGTGTCACATCATCGAGGGCTATTGCAATACTAAAAAGTGCCACAGTCCCAGAATACATGAGCAAAGCATGGGTCCTTCTAGAGAAGTCAGAATATTCTAAAATGTTCCTGAGACTTTGTTACCCCGGTAGTTCTCATTTCCACGGTTTAAAACAAGCTTGAAATGAAATTCTGCAGTGCAACCAGTCCGCCACCAGTGACAAGTGGCTACCGAGGACTACTACCTCTTTGTACAGCGTACAAAGGAGACAACCAATTATGACCCCCCCTCCCCACCCCCACTGCTACAGTAGAATCCAGAGTAGCAATGTATCATGAGGTTGGGCTTATAGTTCCACGTGCATGAGACAGGTCAGACAACATGAAAGTTTGAGGACGAACCACGAAAGTAGTCCCCAGAAAAATTGATCAACGTACAACTTGTATTTAGTTTAGTGGCTTTTCACATGCTGATTTTTCAGTTTTTCTGCAATCTTTCAGCGCCTTCCCTAGGAAGTTTCCAGGGGAATAGATTGTTTCCTATTGATTGTTTTTCACCGTTTTTTTCCTTTATAGTAATTGGAAAGTACGTACTAACAGGCACAGCTCACCCAGACATGCGGAAATAGCGCATATCCAATGACAATTTTCTACACAGGAATGCACAAACCCACTCTGACTATAATGTGTAAAGCAAGCAATCACACACAACAGACCATATCCAATGACAATCTTGTATGTACAAGGTAGGAAATAGTGCCTAGATTGCATAATTAGTCCTATCTAATACAGGACAACAGGCTAAAAAAAGGACAACTCTTTTTTGGGTTTTAGAGGACGCTTTACTAACTCTGGTAGTTGGAGTATAGGGACCCAGAAGGGAAAAAAAAGAAAGATTGTCATGAGGCCAAACGAGCAGAAACATCATCTTTTTACTGATACTGAAGCTGTACAAACGAGGCAGAAGTAAAGGCATTTGCGTGTTCCCCGTAAATGCTCTTCCCATCAGACTTCAAATGTTCAGAACTTGGTATCAATAAATCAGCAAATGTCAATTCTCGGGAGCATCCACTCTATCTACTCCAAGTAGGTAGCATAATTGACTTTCTTCAGATTCATGCTGCAAAATGAAATTGATTAGCCAAGTAAGCCAAACAAGAGCACCGAGTATAAAAGAGGTGTAAAAGGCTACCTACCATGGCTGCATCGTGAGCTAATTTCATCCTCGTGTATTCTTCTTGAGCTTGTTTTGAACGAAACATTGACTGTACACACACAACAGCTTTTACAACATGTTCCTCAGCTTGTCTCCGGCTAGCTTGAAAGAAGTCTTCCTCTGTATCACTTTCTTGTTTCTGATCTACAAGTGCTTCACTCGGTCCAATCTGAAGCCCTCGAAAGCCTCTTCTCTTCATCCGCCAACGAAGCACTGCTTTCTCCAGAACACCAACGGACCATAAAATCTTCCTGTATTGCTTGCGCACTTGGAAGCCCCTGAATGTGGCCTGAAGCAGGTGAAAATGATTATTTTTTTTTCTTAATCCTTGAATCAATATATCTTAAAAACGAAAATTGCAGCATGATGAATCATGAGCAAACAACCACTACAACATCGAAGGGGACTTGATGCCAAAAATGGGGAAACAAAAGACATGCGAGGTAAAGTCTTCGACACAGATCATTGTAATACGCAAAAGCAGCTCATACTCAAATTGCTATGAGCTATTGGCTTGAAGCCCTGTAACTCAGCTTTGATTTTGGACAAAATAGGCTGACAGGATTTCAAGAAGGAAAATTAGGGTTAGATACATCAACAAAATATCAACTCATTACATGTCATTCAGGCCCAGACATTAAAGACCGAATGAAATGTCTGACATGTAGACCTTCATCGCTTTCCAAAAACAAAAACTCTCCAACATGGAAAAAGAATTGGGGGTTGCAAATATCTGCATCACTTTTAGCACATTATGGCACATAACATGGTATGCACTTGGAAGCGAAAACCAAATCCTTCAATGTATGGTCCACACTTCTTCCTTCAAATGCAAGATATATGAAGAGGTATACACCAATATCATCGTACACATGTTAGACCAAAACTTTCAACTGTTGGTAGACACTTCTCAAACTTTCTCAGACAAGGCAAAAAAAAAAAAAAAAAAAAAAAAAAATTAAAGAAAGAAAAAGAAAAAAAGAGATTTCCCACGGTTTTTTCCCACTATCTTAAAAGTCACACACCTTTTTTTAGTGTCTGCTAATTTTCTCAACCTAGTTGCTAATCAGCAGCATATCAGGAAAAAAATCATGTCTAGTAGAACTCAAATATAATCAGCACTTGTCCACACACACTCGAGATTATATAACAACTTCACTTATTCAGTTATTCTCCATCTACATTGAGATCCTAATTATCTTCTTGAACTCTTTCTGAAAGAAAAGATATTTCAGATTTCAGAGCTTTCCAATGGAAAATGAAAATATCAATTCTGAACTAGCAGATAAATTTATAAGAAATTAAAAAAAAAAAAAACATCTTGCATGTTTTTGAACACTTCTAGCACTAACACCTTCCAGCAATGCCAAACACGAGTTAGTTTATCTACAAGTTCAGAACTAATATAATTTCAGCGCCTTTCAGCAATGCTAGAGAGGACAATTGCTTGGAAGAGTGTGTGACTTGATCTCAATAAGTCAGGCCCAGTTTCAAAACTCTATTGGACCCAAATAATTTAAATTAAGAAAAAGACCGTATAGGACTTCTTGCCTCCCATTTTATGAAAGCAAAATAAAAAATCTCATTTTTAAGATTTTATTTGACCACCATGATGATTTTAAAAAGTCTATTACTTGGATTTTGATGGCCTGACGACGCAAATTGAGGAACTCCTTTCGGAGTTTCCATGTGCGGAACCTAGATTGTATATGAGCAGCGGCAGCGATTTTTCGTCTCTCATAGTTGCGAAAGGCATGCTGGATCTTCAATGCAGCAATGATATAACGCGCTTCAATCTCTGGCTTGGAGGATTGGACAGCTTTTGTCCTTTGTTTGAGCGAGTGCTCTCTGAAGGCAGCCTGTATGCGAGCCGCTGCATCAGCAACTGTTCGATAGGCAGCCAATGTGTCTTTCAGATAGATGTCCTCCTCATCAAAGTTGCTTGGATCAACTGAAGTATACGTAACAGTTTCCAGCGAGCCACTAGCATTTCCAGCCATTTTCATATCCTTAAATTGCTGTACTAAAGCCTTTTCTGAGAGATAAGCAGCTAAGCCATGATATCCCTTTTGAGATGCCAGATTTGCAGCAGTGCATCCACCAGGGTTTTCTGAAGTTGGATCTGTCACCAAGTTTGGCTTTGCTCCTGCAGATAGAAGAGCAGCAACCATCTTCTCCCTGTTAAAATGGAGAATCTTCAAATTACGTAACAATGAATCACAACATTGCACTCGAAATCAATGTACATCATCAGCTGAGTCACATTATTTTGACTGATATCTGCTGCACTAGGAGAGGGAAGGTTAGACTAGGAAGACTTGGACACAGATAGAAAAGGGACTTGGCAGCCTTTAGATTTACACAGCGGCTGTCTTGGATCATGTACAATGGTGAAAGAGGATTGGCAACACATAATGGGGACATATGCCTTAGTTGATCTTGCTGTTACAGTAGAAATAGCAAGGAATTGATTGTGACACATAGAAGGCAGTGGAATGACAGATTAGAATCTGGGGTAGGAAGCTGTTTAAAGTATCCTAAGCCTTTAGCCAGTATTGTCCAAACATATCAGTTAAATATATTCAGAAAGAACCCTTCACTTCGTAAAAAATTCATCTAATATCACACAAATTAGGGGAATTCGAGAAGCATAGTCAGCTGGAATTGTCGTGTTTTCGTTAGTGGTTGTTGTGCCATTGATTAGTATATCAGCTAACAAATAACTTGAGCACAGTAATAAAGGGAAAGCTTATGAGAATCCGTCGAGCTTGTCTGGTATCAAAAGAAAGTTCAGCTCAGGTTGAATAATGATATTGGAAGTTTCAGGTATAGTGCAAGTAGTTGGGGAGCCATTAAGGTGAACCAAAACATAGGCTTCAAAGTCTGGCCCAAATTAAACTATAGAATTGAAAGGCCCAGATTATATTTCCACAATTTTAATCTAGAACCTTTAATTTTATGGTTTAATCTGGGCCTTGGGATTCACTTTGAAGCCTTATTTTGGGTTTACCTTAACAGGACTAAGTAGTTGTAGTGGACCAAATCTTAGCTAAGTAGTCCAGGTCCACATCACACAACATTTATTTTAATCACATTGAGAGAGTAGCAACCATAGGCTAACTAATAGTTAGCAGGTAATTTGCTTTACAATACCCCAAAAAAAAAAAAAAACATAAGCATACCTTCCATAATATGCAGCCCAATGAAGAGCTGTCCATCCAAATTTGTCACGAAAATCTATTGATAAACCAGACAGTGAAAAAGGATAGACAGCCCACGTATAACCAAGGATAGCACACAAATGCAGGACTCCTTGACCTTGAACATCACGTTCAGAAATTTTACTACCATCAACTACTCGTTCAAACAACCACTCAATCAGCCTGTTCTTCAAAGTGAGCTCAAACAAGCTGTCTTTTGCTTGTGAAAATGGGATATTTCCATTTTCCATTAATTTGATCAAATATGCCCAACTATTGGCAATGTTAGAGGTCTTGAGAGAGAACTTTTTGGCTTCCTTTAGTGCATTCTCTGATAATTTAACAGATAGTATGTCATGGTATTTGGAAGTGGAGAAAAGTAAAACAGCAAGCCTCATCTGAACTCGAAACTCTTCCCACTTAGACTTGTATTCTCCAACATCTACATAATTATAAATGGGAGATCGGAGCTCAAAAGTAAGAATCTGGCTTATGGGTTTGCAGCGGTCAATGCTCAAATAAAAATTTACCGATCCAGAGCCATGTGGTGAGATCAAACAACGGAATACCCCAGGTTGAACAGCTTGAGCAGGAACACAAATTTCACCGCATATGCAAAACAAAGTGGATTTTGCCAGATGTTGACATTCTTCGTAGAAGTATCCAATAACCAGTATCTGCGACAAGAAATACCAGAACACAATAGATTGTTTAGGGGATACATGAACAGGCAGCAGTCAATTCCATAATGAATCGTCAAATCTTAAAACCAAAAAGATGCTGCCTCAAGAAATGAACTGGAAAACAAATATGATATACATTCATATTCAACATTTTAGGGAAAAATATAGTTACAACTTACAAGACATTGGATCACTAATAGTAAAATGATACTAGTTTTGCATTAGCATACACATCCAGAAGTCAGGAGCACCTATATAAATAAAAGGCAAGGGAAATTAAGGGCATAGACTTGAAGCCATAATTAGATAGCTGTGTTAGTGATGACCTATAGGGTATCATACTAAACCTACTTGACCCATATCCATCCATTAGCAAGATTAGCACTTAGCAATAAATTACTCTTTCATGCCATTCAACCTCATTAATAGACATGGGCATGGAAAACCTGAACTCAAAGACCATCCTGAAAAGCTTGAATTTGTTGCCACCTCAACCCACACAAAAAAAACAACTGAATATTTCGGTCTCCTAAAAAAGCATGCCGCCCTTGCTCTTCAAGGTAAGAGAAAAAGGATTTTTTTTCCCCAAATAACAGCTGTCCGAGTTTTTTTTTTTTCCAGTTTTCCTCATCCTCCAGATTATGCAAGCAAGGCAGCTACATTTTCTGAAACCTATTAATCCAATGACATGCAATGGCAGATTGTTCATCAAATGTACTATTAAGGATAACGACAATATTGCATCAATTGATATGATTTTGAGAACGTTAGTAAATATCGCACTAATTGTACAGGGCTGAACGTCTCCTGCCAATATTTAAGATTGAACCCTTCTGTTTAGCACCCCAAAGGAACCTACAGGGACCTTTTTATACAGTGGGTGATGAGGAGGTAATATTATCTTTTAATGTTCTTTCTCAGATGAACTACCATTGATTAATTTTTAGCACTTGATCATGTAATTATGGAATAGTACCATAATTAAATATAGAACAAAAACCTCATAGTAGATCAGAAGGTGGTAATGAATGCATTAAATGCCCATCCCAACATCAGCTTTTGCTCTTCAAAGTAGTTACTAAGATCTATGTTTACTAAGCAAGCTAGAACTTAATCATAAAAGTTAAGGAAAGCCCCAGATCAACTCAGTCTTAGCAACATGAGCTACTTTGACAGAAGGATTAAATATCAACACAAAGGATGCATAGGAACTAACATGTATAATTTTCTGTTGAAAATATATTAAAACACCAAGTATGAGTAAAAATGCTAGAATAAAACATCATTTGATTCAAATGTACAAAATAATGAATATGCAATATTAGATGATATAATATCAACACAATAACTTGAGCAGCTTACAACTGATAAATAAAAGAGAAATATTGTGCGATCTAGAGGAGGAGGAGGAGGAGGAGAAGAAAACAAAGAGGAATGGGTTGGTGAGACGTGCAGGCCATGTGTCCCCTCCCTGTATTAAGTGCTGGTGCATTGCTGACAATACAAATAGGCAGGGGAGTCAGGTGAATAAGAGCGAATAAGGAGAGAAGCAGAAGCAACAAATCAAAAGAGGACAAGAAAAAGTAGAATGCGAAAAGGGGGAACCAGGGGAGGAGAATAAGGCAAAAGGAAAAGAGATAAAAGAGGGAGCACCTGGATGAAGCCAAGAATAAAAATATAGTTCATAAATATTGGTATTGAATTTTGTAATTTCAGTAGTGTTGTTATTTTGCAAAGCGAATATTTTACAGTTTTCTTGTTTATTTCTTATGTCAATTCCAGGTTTCCACCTTATTGCTTTAAATAGATATTCAACTTGCTCCAATTCATCAGTTGATTTTTTTTTTTCCACAGTTGTCTCAGGAGTTGTAATCCTATAGTTCTTTCGGTTACTGGAAACCAATGGTAGTTGAATTTGAAATATATTATTTCATAATCAAAATTAGTTATTTGAGCCATATAAATTTATAGAGAGGATATGTTACAAAACGTTGCATTGCGCTGATTCAGGGAAAGGGATACCTAGGAGAGGACAACAGAGTAAGATGAAATGCTATTACTTTTTTACTGATGTGGTTTTATTTTCTTGAAATGATCCTCATGATCAATGTTCATTCCTTCTAGTTGAAAAGTTGATCAGATCATGTAGTTGTTTCCATCATTGGTTTCGAAGTTAGGTTCGTTGTTCCATCATTATTTATTGGCCTCAAGGAATGGATGTCTTTGAATGTCTTAATTGTTGTGGCACTTACAGCAATCATTACTCCACATTTTCAGGTGTGATTGTGTGAATTAGTAAGAAAAGGTTACAGGTTGATTGTAATCAGAGTGTGCAGCGAAACCGTGAATGTTCTCCACAAAAACAACCTTCCTTTTTTGAACCCATTTTAAAAGAATTGGAAAAAAAATTCAAAAATTTTGAAAAAGTTGTTTTCTAGTTGTAAGAATTTTCAAAGAAAGAACAAAATTTTTTCTAAAGGTCCCAAATAAAACAAAAAATGGATTCTCAACAACCTTATCCTATTTATTAAAAAAAAAAAAAAACTGTCAAAAGTAAATCCAATTCTAGTATTTAGATTGAGAGATGATTTGAGTGAAATAAAAAAAGAAAAAGATTTTATAATCAATAATCTAATTATTCCTAAATCATCAATTCCACCCAATCTATGGATTGGACAAATTTTTCATAGACACCAAAAAAAAAAAAAAAAAAAAATGAAGAATTTGACTGATAGAACAAGCACAATAAGAAATCAACTAGAACGAATTATTTTTGACGGTATAATTGAATGATAAGTCGTTTTCTCACCAACTAGCTAATCAGACTTGCACCAAATGTGATGAAGTTACAAATATTTAATTATTGATATTTTTGTGATGTCAGCCTTGCATGGTCATGGTGTACATAGGTTTTCAGCATGTGACCAATCAACCAGATGGGTTCCGATTAGGGTGTTGCAAATATCCTATAAAAATATCAAATGATATTATAGAAATTACTAATTATCTAACTTCTTAAAGATGATTAAGATAACACCTTTAACACAACAATTAAAACAACATCCAAATTCTCAAACTTTATCATATTACCAATACATTAAATGATATTTAGAAAATTAATCTTGAATTGAGCACAATATACCCATAATATTTAGCATAGTAAGAAAAATATTGGATGATATATTGTGCCAGTCATGAAATAACAATGCTACTAAGATGAACACTGAATAGTTGTTGAGATATACAGATGATCTGCTAGTGCTACTGTCATAGTGTCTTAAACTGATGCTATTGTCTGACTCATGTTGCTGAAGTAGATGCAGTTGCTGATGCTGTGTCACGGCTACTTCAATATTGAGCTATAGTTGAAGACAGCACCAACGAGAGTATTAATAGAATATTGTTAGAATTCAGTTACAGCAGAAACCGGATTGAAGTTGTTCCATTAGTAGTTAGTAGTTAAGGGTTGTTAGCTAATATCATAATCTAATACTGTTGCCTTGTAATACAGAAATCAGTGTATAATGAAATTTATGAAATCTGATTAGAAATCAAGAAGAGTTCCTTCTGTTTCTTGTCTCCTACCAAGTTGCAGGCAATGATAGATCAATGACAAACAAAAATTTCTTCAATCAACAAATAACTGATTTCTGCTGCGCTGGTGGTGATGCTCGGGCAAGGACGTACTCAAAACTGTGCTTGTACAACTAGGCTGCTAAAACTTAAGAAGCATAACTAGGCCACGCATTAAGCTAGGTCACATAGAATAATGTGGTTTCTGGATTCATCCAAACATGGCCTTGAAAATAACATACTGCCTTTGAGTTGCCCTAACAGAGACGAACTAATTTGCCAACTTCTACAGGAAGGGGCCCAAGAATGGACTGCAAACAATATTGATCATGACAGCATGGCAACAGGAAGGATATTGTGACCTCATGGCAGAACGATGGTCAAACAGGGAAGATTTACTACCACAGATGACGAGGGATCAGGGATTCGTCAACTTCAATGAATTACGGGTGCAGATTGGCCCTGCCGTCGATGAAGAAAAAAATCGCCCAAAAATTTCCAGTGAATGGGGACTGAATCTGCGCATCTTTGACAAAAAGAATTCACTAGCAGAGACGCTGTTAGAGCTTAAAAAGTAACCCTTTTTGATACCATGTGAAATTATAACAAAATAGGAGATGACAAAAATAATGTAATTGGGTAGATTATATTTGTGTATGTATAGGATTATTTATATATAACTATCCTTACAAAGGAACATTCTTCATCATGTCATAAAGCGTATTCATAAGAATATATTCTAACAAATATTCTAACAATTCTCTTAGGCTTTTAAGTTCTTGGGTTCATTGTCATTTCGGCATTTAATTCTTTCTAGGGGTCAAGATAGGCATGTTAGGCTATTTTGTAAAAAGACCATGTTCTAACTTTGGTTATTTTGTGAGGGGTATACCTGGAGTTTATGGTGGCTTGTGTGTCAAATAAAGGGTTATCGGAATCCTTAGGTAGTGGTTTCCCTTGGAAGCCGTGGGTTGGTATCATAAAATCACCACTAGCAATCGGCCAAGGGACTCTTTATTGCTGTTTTAAAGAGATGACTGCCAAGAACTGGATCCATAAACCAGCTATGGTTTTTGAAGAATTTGATGCTTGAGCTTGACGATTTGCCACTGCAGTATTGAACCCTGGATGCTCTCCAGGCTAGCTAAAAGCTATTGATTTTTTTTTCCATATGAAAAACTTATTATTTATTCTTTCCAAGTGTTCCTGTTGACCCTATTGTTAAAGCATTTCAGATTAGCTATTATTGAAAAGAGTACAACCCTAGGTCAGTGGCCTGGCATCATTCCCAGCAAGTCCCCTGCCCATTTTAGATATCCACAAAAAAGTACACTTTCTGAGCTACTGAATTCAGTCCTCTCATTACAATTTAAATTCCGGTTAAGGACGGTTAAAGAATAATTAAGTGTGCAAAGTCATTAACAAGATATTTAAATTCCTGAAAAATGAAAATATATGCAAATAAATTGTAATGCAGAAAAATAGACTAACAAGATATTTAAATTGCTGAAAAATGAAAATATATGCAAACAAATTGTAATGCAGAAAAATAGACTAACCTTTGTTTCTTCAGATGTACAAGCCCACGTGGGTGAGATATCAGTTATACAAAAGATCTGTTGTGGAATAGGTGATTCATGATTAGTCATTGTTGGAGACAAGAAAGACTGGTGACTAATTGATACTGAAGAATCAAAGTTAGGATCTTTCACTGATGCAGGGATCACTATATCGTTTATCCAACTCCCAAAACTGTCCTGAGTTTGCAAATCTTCTTTGGTCAAATTTTTGAGTACATCACCTGTCTCTGCTATGCCCACTTCAGAAACTCTATTCTGCTCATTTGCATTTATTTGACCATCAAACGTTTGGAACAACATATTAGCTGTGTTACTGACATGTTCAGGACCAATCCCTGCGAGAGGTTCCATGGGATTTCCCAAAGAAAGCATTTCTGCTTCCAAATTGCTGGTTGACACATTGCTTCCCTGAAATGATAGAGCAAAAAAAAAAAAAAAAAAAAAAAAACTTGTAGTCGGCAGAAGGAGAAAACACTTATTTTATCAAAGGCAGCAATCCTGACATACATGTATTTGCAGATAGACATTGATCTTATCATCATAAATAATGCAACCATTGCCACGGGTCAAACAAACAGTCACTCCCTTTCAGATTAAACAGTCAGCAAAACTGGGGAGCAAAACAACTGCAGTCCACATGCCTATGCTTCAGTCTCCTAAATTAGGGGATGAAATCAGAGCCATTTTAGACTCCTAAACCAAAATACACACAAATTTTATTCTGCAATGAAATGTTTCACTACAATATTATCAGAATATTTTTATACCCCTACAAATATAGAAAACTGAAATAGGCAATATGATGACAAATAAAATCCTTGGCTTCCGTGTCTTCAAGAGATCCAGCTGCACAGGCCATTAGCAACCCACATTTTCCTCCCTCCAGTAAAGTCAAAAGCTTGCTTCACATCCCTAAAAGAAAGACCCTGCCAACCCTTAGCCACTAGATATGGAAAAGGCTAGCTCAAATGAAGTCGCCACTCTAACAAAGAAGCTTTTCCCTTCTATGCTTGCAACAGGATCAATGCCCTGCCATTCCATGCTGCCAACCCTTCCACACAGGCCTTGAATTTCATCAAGAGAAATACACTATTACAGAAATTAGCATCTTTGAGTGCTTTTGCTCAAGGAAATCCTGAAAAGATGGAGGAGATGAAATATGTCAGAGATTATGTAGCTCTTCTACACATTAATTTAACACTGGCAGAAAGACGTCTAGGCTTAAAGTCTTCACCTAAACCCTCAAGACTCCAAGAACTAAAGTTACCTCCATAGCAGCTGTATTAGGCATTGGACTCAATTCCTTCTCTAACCTCCGTAAAGACCACATTTAACCTGTCCTTTTAATATTGTTTTCTCCAGGCTCACACCCCTTTCATGTAAGCAATCCGTATGAGGAGAAATGATTTTGATTAAATGGCCCACATTTGCTGATCATTTATGCCAAGGCATAAATGAGTTTTGAATATGACACTCGTCTTCCTCTTACCTAGTAGTAGTGTTCCCACAAGAAGCCTTAATCATTTCCAAGAAATCTTTTCCTCAAACAGCCTCACTAACAGTTAATAAACAAATTATTTCCCCTCTGCATCTCTGGCAAAATGTCCTAGTATTTAATATACTGCCATGATATAACTTATTCTGCCTTAAAGAATCATATGAGTGAAGGACAAATAGCCCATGAGAGACTGAATTTCTAGCCATCCTTAGAGTTTCCTGAAGCTTGAAGTAGACAGGTTTGACAAGAATCATAATCTTCCACCACCTGGATGGACTTAAACCACATGAGATGATAACCACCTTGCTGATGATTCTTGTTTCAACTTACATCACCAGAGAAATGCTTTGAAATTCTATGAAGTGACATAAAATTGGGCAATTTCCTTTCCTGAAGGGTTTCTTTTCCACAGAAAACCTAATTATAAAACCAGAGATTTTTTACATTTTTTTATGTGGCAGACAACAAATCTTGGCTAAAACGATCCTTCTATTAAACTTAAAATGCTTTGCTATCACATTTGAGAAATCTGAATATGCATACAAGGATATTAGAATAACCTGGAAAAGTAACAAGCATGAAGAGGAAAGAAAGTAGCACATCAACTAGAACCACAAGGAACTGAGGATCAACCAAGTGAGTGAGTGAGAAATACTACAAGGACACATAAAAAGCTGAAAAAGAAAAGCTAAAGTACTTTAGATTTGCATGATCTTTCAGACCCACAAAATATAAGTTCCCTCACTACTCTAGCTGTGTCAATTTGGTTATCTTTTGCACACTGCATTGCACCATAGCAGACCATTTTCCTGCTCTTTTCCATAGTCAAGCTCTTCATCAGCCTTGGTTTCCTCTGCTTGCTACCTTCTTCAGTCTCTTCTTCCTTTACATTTCCTGCAATGACTAGAAGAAGGTAGGGTGGCTGAAAGCCAAGTCAAGATTGTCCGCATCAAACATCAGTAAACCATAATTGCCAGCTGACAAACGGTTGAAGATCTTCAAAAATTTTCTCAATCCAAGGAAATGAAGTCTGGAACAAACGCACTGCACTATTGCATGATAATTTCAGCCTTCATGTAGCTTTCAGTAAATGCTATTTCATCATTTCCCTTGCAGGGGTGGAAAGAAAGAGAAAAAAGGCCTCAATGTATTTATGAGGTCTCTTTGCAAGAGACTACATCTTCAAATTTGACCTTCAAAGCACATCCATCACATTGCAGATCAATCTCAGAATGCAACATACTTCTGCATTTAGACCTCGTAAATAGCTGAAATCGATCATAGAAGGTGAAATGGTTTGGGCCTCATATCTAGAAAGATCCAGCCTTTCAATGTTTTGCTACCTCAAAACGCTAGCACATTTTCATCTCACAAAGCCCAAGAGTTGGATAAGAAATGGAGTCAGCTTTGGATGTGCAAACATGAAGCTATAAAAAATAGTGAACAACTCCATGCAACTAATATTATTATATTTTAATCTATTACACAATGCATTTTTTTAATACCTAATAACAATTAGATTGAATATTGGTGAACAAAAGAAAGAAATCATTAGGCAAAAAAGGGCACGTATGAAGGGTATGATCTAAATATGAATCCATCAAGGGAAAAATGAAACCCCAAAAAATAATACTGTCGTGAATGTGTGTACTCACATTATCTTTCACGTTGGCCATACAATATCGATCAGATGGCTGAAAATATCCAGTACCCACTGCAACAATGAAAAGGAAGGAGAGAGAAAGAAAATTCCAAGTGAATAATACAATTTCTCTATTTCACCACTGGTTCAATATCAAGTTCATAATTACCTCCAGCAGGCACACTTGAATAAGTGGGATCATTTAATGCCAAAAGTTCATCCCAGTCCACTGAATTAATCTCATGCAGTCTCATTGCATGATCTCTCACATCAACACTGTCATCCGGCTCTGTAGATCCAGGGACAAAATATTAAAAAGTCACTCTTTTTTCAAGAAGGAAATTTGCAGTTAGAAAAGGTCAGGGCCATCATCCTTAGAATGCATAAAAGCTTGTAATATGCACAGAGTAACATTTTAAAAAGAAAGAAAAATAAAATGAAAAAGAAAACATTCATTATGCATTTTAAAAAGAAGAAAAAAAAATACACCTCCGCATTTTGCAGAACTGTCAAAATGGATTTACAAGGGACAAAAAAGTCTACAATGAATTTGGGCACTCAAGATGCCAGTTGTAAGTAAAAAATGGATGAATATATGCAGGAAATACAGCAACCAGAGATCTCTCATTTCAATTTGTATTTGCATCCAAGTTTCTCAGGCTTTTAGATCATGAATTGACCCTCTCTCCTCAGCTCTAGGGGGCAATCGCATCAGAGTAGCCATGAGCACACCTTTTAGACGGAAATATGAACCTAGATCTCATCCTTCTCGTTTGAAGATGTACTGCAGGTCACTCTCTCCTGCTAAAATTTCTTACTATCAGTCTCTTATGTCTTTAGAGCATATTTATGGATGTGGATTCCAATGTCTCTTAAGGATGACTGCAACAAGGCAACAGTGGCATTTATAAATAACGAGGTTTCAAAATCGGAGAAAGGATTAACACGTTTCCCATTCAAATTGATAACACTAACTCTGGCCTTTTCATGTTCCATGAACATGGAATACAAACTGAACCGTGAATATCTGAAAAGCAATGGAACAATTTTCAGCAGGATATTAGATTTTATTTTGAACAAGAACATCTTGATTTAACAGTTGTCAAGCCCATTAAATGTGTGATTGAATGCATTGAGGAGAAACATGATTGTCAATAACCCCTACTGTGGGATTCTTTGTAAACTTAGTTTTCTGTCAAAAAAACATGTCTCCTCACCGACACAAGAAAAGCATGATTGATGTCAGCAGAAAAATGACTGATGTTTATATGAATCTAGAATGATGTATTTGTGGACCATAGCTACGATATTCTAATAGATTTATATATATATACGGGAAGGAAATTTAGCTAAAAATATCAACATAAGCCCCCTACAAAGATATTTTCCAATGCCGTAACAATATTATATATTTTTCTATATCAATGATATATCACGATATACATTTGGTCGATCTTTCTCTATTAGCGTAAAATTTTCAAAAAATGTTTTCTTTCGATATATTTGATATGACTACAACTACTACAAATATGACCACAAGCCACAATGATATGGTCGCGACTAACACAGATACCGATATTTCCGTTATGTTGTAGTGTTATCCTTCCGTTATGTTGTTGCTTAATAAAATCTTCATCAATTTTAAATTAGGTTCATTCTAATTACTATGTCATCTTAACAATTGCAATTTCCATATCATATTCTTAAGAAAGATGTAAATAAGATGTACAAATTGGTATCTCAGTTAGTCGTTTCCATTATTTACACAAGTACTCTGTAAGAAATGCCATTATGATCCCACCCTCTATTTCCCTAAGCTGCAGACGTCATTGGTGACAATTAAGACCAATGGTGAACCCATATGAAGTAGAGCTCTAATATAGTAAAACAAGAAGAAAAGCATTATCCATAATTATATTTTTATGATCTACTTATCCTTACGTAGTTGTTCTTCAGTTCCAGTGTAGCATGCATTGTAATCCTCAGAACCAGTTTCCTCTAACAGAAGCTGAGAGGGTGAAAGATCTGACAATTCTGAACCAGAATGTGAATTCAAAGGAGTGAATGGGGAACCCTGCAACTAATAATAGATCAGCGACATCCCAGATCAGACCTAAAAAGTCATTAATATCTTACTTTACAATAAAATTGGAAATATTTTGGTTTCCAATGAGGAATAAATGTTGTCTATGGGAGTACCCTCGAATAAACTGAAATATCAAAACTTCAATTGCATGATGATTTCTATACTAGCCACCCAGCACATCCAAAACATAAAATATTCAGCACATGGGAATAATGTTATATGAAATTACTGAAATTCAACGTACATTCAGTGTATTTACAGCTGATTAACATACACTATTTCACTCATCAACGAAAAGACGACACCATGCGTGAGGCTCCAACATTTTGAGGCCTGAATTCACCACCACTGACCCTTTTGGGGGATCCAATGGACTTGATAACATCATCCCTCAATACCATTTCACACCACTAATTTCTAATAATTGAAAACCAAAATAGTTGATCATGTTTAGCAGATTGTCCAAATGGAAAATACAAAGACATTCTCACATCTGCAAGAATGAGGAATCCTATGTTGATAAAGGAAAAGGAGTATTCTACAAATCGAGACCATTCATAAGAAAAAATATTTAAAAAAATTACTCAAAATCAACTCAATCTATGATGCTTGAATGGTTTCATCATTTCCCAAAGGATACAATATTCACTGAAACTTGAAAAACAATAATGGCCCATTATTCATTGGACTAGGTTGTTTACACGTAACCCTCCAAGATGCAAGACCCTTGCTGATTTTGCAACACACCCTGGCGTAAATGTTATGCTCCTTGCTCACTTCTTGAGTAGAAGACAATATAATGTGTCACTCGTAAGGATTCTCTAACTACAATACTACATGGTCTCAAATCCATGTTATCAGATCCTTAAAATTTTGCATTTGTAGTTGATCATGTAATGCAACCTTTTATCCAGGCTTAGGGTCAGCTATAGTATGAATAAATTCTAAAAGCAGGCATAGTATTCCTTCAATGATACAATGCCAAACCAAACCAAGCAAACTAAGAATTTTCCCATTATGTCATAAGTGGTTGACCACATGGATTGCAAGTCTTCCAGGTAGATTTATCATAAACCGTTTCCTTTATTAGCTCCAAATATGCAAGAACATGCTTAATGTTTCCTTCAAGCTTTTCTTTAGACTACCTTTTTTACCCCATGGTCAAGTAGCTTCTAGCACCCCTCATATTACCTTAAAAGTGTGTTAGAAGGTATTCACCTCACACATCCAAATCCCTCAGATGGAAATTTGTTTTGCTGTCCATTGTTGCTATTACGACTTTCTCCTGTACATCATTATTATGAATTCCTATCTTCTTCTATGACTGCACATACATGCTAACATCTCTTCTCTGCCGCTGCCATCTCTTTGACATGTTGATATCCATCCAACACAATGCTCCACAAAACACAGCTGGCCTGCTAGCCACCTTATTGTAATTGTCTTTAAATTTGAGTTGTATTTTCCAATCACAGGATTTATAAGACACTTCTCTCTTCATTCAACCCACTCAAATTCAATGATTAATATCCTTATCAATTGGCCTGTCTTTCTGCATAATTTCACTGCTTTAGTCAAACTAAACTTGCATCCATGTATTTTGATCATCGATTTACTAATTCTAAGAGCCTTAAGGTTTCAGAGGCCCCTCGGAATCAGTTTAGAATTTACACATTCCCTTGTATGATCCTCTAATACAATATCATAAGCAAATATAATGCACCAAAAACATATCAGTGAAAGCTAGATTTTGATGTAAGCCAATCCTGAGGAACCATAATTCCCTGATTGCATGTCCACACAAGTCACAACTCCATACATGAAATTTATAATATGAATGCATACAGTGGAAACTACTTTTTCTCAAAATTCTCCAAAGGGCTTATCTTAGCATTGTATCATTTACCTTCTGTGAGTTAATATGCATCTCCCTTTTATCTTTCCTTGAATTGTTGATTCGACTCCATAACAAATATATAGCTTCCATTGAAAGCCTACATAGAATGGACCATAATTGGGTTTCTGATACAATTGTATCTTGCCTCCTTTAGATTACCCCTTTCCATAACTTCATAGTATGATTCACCAACTTAATATCTAGAAGTTCGGACTTCCCACTTCCACTAAGCTTAGCCATAAGGGCAATGTGCTCATGCAAAAATCTTCTTCCTCTTGACTACCATTCTGTAAACCTTAATCATGACTTCAACATACTTTGCTACTACAAACACCAACATACCAATGCACCCAGTCTACTCCCAACCTTTGTCATTACTTACATAGCAGCAAGCTCTTCCAACTGGCAGAGCCATATTTTGCTCAAGTCGCATGTAAGGTTCTAATCCTACAACAGCCTCAAGATCCTACTAAACAGTACAATTGCCTGAAGAACTTCTGCGTGTGGAGTGGAAGGAAACAAATTCTGCATCTTGCCCAAGCCCCCTCTTCAATATCTGCTTCTGGTTTTAATTCAACCCCTAGTGACAAGAAAAACTTTTCAAAATTCCTTCTCTAATACGATTGCTCCAAGTCCAACTCTTGAAGAATAGAAGATAATGATTACACAACCTATGCTTTGCAGAATTTTTTATTTTCGTTTGGGGGGGGGGGAGAGGAGGGAGGTTTGAACAACCATTAATAGGAAAAGAGAGAGATAGGAAGGAGCTGATAGAAAGAGAACATTTTGAGCATATAGCCATTACTCTCTCTTTTCAATTTGGATGACGTATCCATCATAATTCATATTAAATGCCAAGTTCAACAATTGTAACATGTCAAGATTAAGATCTCTTAACAGCATTGAGCACTGAAGGACTAGTTTTGGCATGTCAAAGTATCTATTGAAGCCACTGTATTTTTTAAAACTCAATATTGCAATAGTTTGCACATCAAATATGAGAATCTGATATTCCGATGAATGATATTGATTATTGCTTTTGTCAGAAGAGAAGTTGAACAGATTCTTTGTCCAAGACTTCTTTTACTTGCTGGAGGTCAATGCAATAAACTTGATTACTTAATTTAGAAACTAAACAAAACTTCAGGATTTTGGCTAACAGGCACTACATTAAACGCATTAGCAGAATAGGAATAACCACCAACTTCCACATGGTAAATGACTAGAATCTAAGAGAGTAGCTTTCTACCTCTATATTGAGAAATGTTTGGCTCAGAGGCAGTCTATGAGATGTGAAAGAAGGATTTAACCCTCTTGTCATCCTTGTAGTATTTGGAAACTGAGAAAAAAATCAGTTAAGAAACTTCCTTCAATTAGATACCAGCCACTCTATCTTCCTACGCCTTCCCAGGACTTCCATTTCCCAACACAAAAGAAAGGGGTGCCTATGTTGTTAAAGGCAAGCCTCAACTGCGACTAGGTACACCTAGGCTCAGGGTTCAAAGTCTAGCACTTCAAAATATCTAGGCAAGACTCATTCCAAGAGACACATGCTTAAACTCTAATGCACGCCTTTCTTTGGGGGCTCAAGGTGCACCCTTGAACAACTCATAGATTTTTTTTAAAAAAAAATCAAAATCAAATTGTTTCTTTTTTAAGAAGCAATTATATTTAATTGTTATATTAAATACTAACATGGTGTTTGTGGAATTGGGATTGGTGATAAGTGATGGATGGCTAATTAGAATAATAAATAAAAACTAAATTTGCATTTAAAGATAATTCTTTGACATTCCTTGACAAAGAATTCTGTAACTAAAATTGTTAGAGTAAGTGAGGCAACACATCTTATTAAATTAAAAAATAGTACAAATGTTGAACTATAAGTGCCTGTAAGGTTGCTTTATTGGTGTTTGTAAATGATAAATATTCTAACTTAAAGAGATTAGAAAGATAAAAAAGTCATTCAAAGACTAGGGAGAAAAAAGATGAATTTTGGTTTGATGAAAATAATAAATATTAACCTTTGCTAGGAATATATTAAGAATAATATTTCAAGTCTCTTGAAATTTTATTGTTCTTATATATTTATGGTAATTGTGTTTATTAATTGTCGCCTTTTATATTGTAAAATGACCTATGAATTTGTAGTTATTGTCTGAAATATTTTTTTTATTTCCTATTCTATTATTAGATTTAATAATTAGAATTATTACAAGAATATCATATATACAATTCACAAATGGGGACCTTCCTTCCATCGGGCCAACGCCTGTAACTAAGTCCCAAGGATCCTTTATGTATTGTTAGTTGACCTATGAGTTTATAACTATTGTCAAAAATATTATTTTTAGTATTTTTTATTATATTATTAGATTTAACAATTAGAATTTATTATAAGATTATTATACACACAGCTCACAAATGTGCACCTCATTTCCATTGGGCCTATGCTTGCTCCTAGGTCCAAGGGACCCTTTACACCTTTGATGCACCTCGCGCTTTCTAACAATACTAGCGGAGCACAAAAACCATTGTTCCAAAATGGTCCCAGACTATGAAAGCATTCCCAGGGAAATAGTAAAGATGTAACAGTCCAAAATCATTGTGCAATTATTGGACTGACTACATGTGGTGAACTTGGTCCTCTTTTATGTATGTATGCCATGTTATATTATAAAACCAGTAATGGGCCTTCAAACTTACACTTTTGGGATGAGTTGATCTCTTGGCATGTCTTAAGGGCTCTGGAGTTCATAAGCAAATCCCCACAATGCCCCTCCCAAAAGTTAATATATAGGTCTAAATCTACACTTCAAGACAAAAAAGAACATCCGCATAAGGGGCATGTTAGAGTTAAAACTTTTATTTAGGCCTTCATTTAACCGCTAATTTTTTGGAATGAGGTGGTTCCTGCAATGTTTCAGCTATTCGGACAAAAGCCATTTTCCTGCAAACTTCTCCTAATGTTTCAGCTTCTACTCTCTAAAGCTATTTTGTTTGTTCACTTGTCTTTCGTTTTTGTCATATTTTCACGTTCTCCATTGACATCAATTGGATTCTACATACATAAATACATACATATACACACAGACATATACGCATACATATACACCCTATATATATGTATACACACTCACATGCGCATATTTGTATGTGCATACGTGTATATGCTGTAAACATGTGTATACACAAATGTGTATATTTGTGTACATATGAATATGTTTATATGAATGTATGTACGCACACGCACATGTGTGCACAAATAAAGAGAGAGGGAGAGAGGAATGCTGAACCAAACCTCTTGTGTTTCACGGTAATGAACAAGGACTACGTGTTCTAAAGCCCTGAAACAACAAAACAGAATATTATAATTACTCTGGAAGCAATGTTCTCAGAATAGTCATGTCATCATCTTTCAGATTAGTGTAACAAGGAACAGATAAGATATAGCACTGCAGACTCCTGAGCTCTCATGAACATTGAAGTCTTGTCACTTACTTATCAAGCAACCAGTAACACCTACGAACAAATTTTGGATTATCTTGGCCATGTGCATAATATACATGTATTCTTTCTTCACTACCAACCTGTTGAAGACATGCAGATGCAGGTTCATCAATACAATTTAACAGAGCAACAAGATATAATCTAAAGACCAGAAATCATACTTGGACTGGGGAAAAAACAATTTATCTGAGCAACAATATACAGAAAAGTGTTCAGTATATTGTCTGAGATTTCAGTATCATCAGAAGTAAACAAGGAATCATAGTGGCAGCACCAGACCAAGTCACAAAGATTAGTATGACATTCTGAAAATAGAAGCCATCTTTCGCCAAGACATTGTCCCCAATTTCTGCTTGTCGGAGACATTATTTGTGCATGTAGATGTAAATCGTATATTAGCTCCATATTTCTCTGTCAGGACATTTTGCTTGCATTTGCAAGTCATATATACATGTGAGCAGAGACATACCAAATAGATTTGTAATCAATACACCTCTCTCTCCCCCTCAACTTTTCTCTCTCTGTCTCTCTCTCTCCTCTTTATCTCTTCTTTATGTTTGGAAAACTAAACTTCAGAAAAAATGAATAGCTGAAATTGAACTCAATCTAAGGGCTCTGGCTCACTTTGGATCTCCCTAATCTCTGCAGCAATTAGCTAATAGGGCAAAGGGATCTGAACCTTCTTCGAGGGTAGTGATGGTACTGCATTTTTTTTTTTTTTTTTGGAGTTGACCATTCAATTAGCATACATTTCATTGGCATGGCTAATGAAATAGACCTAAACAATAAGTCATGTGTAAGCTAATAGAAGACTTGGCAGGATTTTGTTACTGCTTTTCTGAAAATTTGTAATATTTATCAACAGAAGGCTAACTTTGTTCCGTAATTCAGTCCTAATGGACCATCCACAAACAGTTGTATATAAAGTGAAGGAAGCCTTTTTCCAACTCTCGGATACCTATCACATTTAAAAGGATTTGAACATCCTATCCACCCCTCTGACCCACCAAAAAAGGATTCAGCACGAGCCTCTCTAATTTAGAAATCTAAGCTCAAAAAACTGAGTTCCTTTTTACATATAGACTTCATTTAAATAAAAAAAATTCAGAACTATTTTTAAACATCCATATTTCTTCAATTAACTGTCCTTTTCTCTTCATATAAATTAAAATTGATTATTTAATTAACTTCAAATAATTTTGTAGAGACCATTTCACAGAAATAACCAAGCACACCATTATAACACATTTGTAGTTTATTTACCCCAAAAAGACACATATTTATTGTGTTCCTAGAATATTGCAGGTCAATTCACCCACTCCATTCCATGTGAATTTGCCCATTGTGAGGGTAAAAACACCATCCCGCAAAAACCAGCAAGACTGCAGCAGGAACAAATATCTCTGGTGAGTGAGCCCTAATTGCTTTACGATCCAACACCACTCTGAGTGAAAATCAAAGGCTTCTACGTACTGAAAACATTAAACCATTGCCAAATTCTTTATAACCTATGCTTATTGAATGAATGTCTTGGCATTATCAAAACCCCAAATTATCAGCATATTTTTTACACCCCTTAACTCTTTCTTTGCCAGCAAACACAAATGTTTCGTGTTCAAAAAAACCTCGATAACTCAATAATTTGGGCACCTTATCTAACTCTAATGTCAGCATTGTCTGCCTGCTCTGGTTTATTCGTGTAAATTGAGTAACAAAGAGAACTTCTAGTTCAAGAGGGTGCATCATTGAGCTGCAAACACCAGCTTGAATTTCTAACATTTGTCTAAAAGCTCACCTCATAAAAATTTGAGCCACATATACCCTAGAACAGTTGCTTCACTCCATAAACAGCAGAGCTAGTAGAGCTCTAGTCATTGGCAGTTTCAGTTTTTGTAATTTTGACTTCTTGGGAGATTCACCTTTTTTATTTTGTTTTGTGCTTTTCTGTCAATATGTGGGACAAGAATGAGCCTTTGTACAAGTAATATTGCTTTATTGTGACCTCGAGTACATGGGTTCAAACCACAAATACAGCATTTCTTCAATGCAAGGGTAGGATTGACACTGTTGACTCTCCCACATCCCATAGTGTGAGAGATGAGTTCACTAACCCAACCTTGTTTGGTCCATATATGGCAGCCGGGCTTTTCTTTTACCATGGACAAGACTAGTGAGACCAGCACAATGCATGAATCAGGCAAGTTACCTCAATACCATAATGAACAAGGTTTGAGTGTGCCAGAAACTTTTGATGAAAATCCTGTTCTTCGAACAAGCCCAGTTATATTAGATGGAAGCAATTAACTTGCATGTTTTAGGTCATGTCCTGTATTTATCAAAGCTCGAGAACACTATCAAAACATTACATGGGAAAAGAGCAATTAATCCCTTGTTGAAGAAAAAAAAGGGAGGAGAGAATTGGAGCACTCTTTGATCATGCAGTGTTTACATGATCCAATCGAACTTTCCATTACTGAATCTCCAGCTTGGAAAATCCAGATGAAATGTTAGGAAAAAAATTTCAGACCTTCATCTGTCAACATTTAAAAGCATGAGTCCAGATCTGCATTACCTTGCCAAAGGATTGAACAATCCATTAGGATCCAACACTATATACCCATATTAAATTAAATTTAGGTACAAGGAGTAGCTAACTGGCAATTCCTATCATCAATGATAAGACTGGAGTCAGACACAACTTCAGTTTACCAAGAAGCAAATATGAGTTGAGTTTAACCAAAACATAATAATAATAATATATGATTCGACTGTTTTTATAATCAATAAGGTAATAAGGATGTGAGTCACAATTTAGTGGATCTTGATATAAACCTTAAAAACGAACCTATTAAGACATAAACCGAACACCACACGGCTTGATTACTACCCTTCATACAAATTAACGTCCTTGCAAATGCACAGGCATTTGATGCTGGGACTAGATACATGTCCATGTCAAACACAGCAACAATCCACAATTGATGTTAAATAAATCCTAGGTGGAAAGAAGAATAAAAAGCAGGCAACCATTGATCCTCATAAGCATAACTATCCTGGTGTAAAATACATTGGAATGTAGGTTATACTTCTCTATAAAGCTATTGCTAGAGCACATCATTTCCTTTTTCTTTTGATTGGAAAAGAGCGTAGGAGTATCTACTATGGTATGACACTGAGGTATCGCCCAAGAACAAAACAAGCCTTCTCACCAACCATGATTCTATGCGGTAGCCTCCAAAAAAGCAATTATCTTCATCTCCATAGAAACCCCTTAAAGGTTACAATAGCAAATTAAAAATAAAAGATAAAAGAAAACGCACATCATTTCATTTTTCCAAATATGGATTGAGTAAAAAACAACCAAAGCTCTTTTTATCATCTTCATGTGGTGCTTTTAATATTCAACATTGCCCATCAAAAGGCAGACAATCATAATGACATTTTTAAGAACTATACTTTGATGTATTTACCATGTTCTAAACTATACCCTTCAAATCCTGTTCAGCATATTCTTCCAAATTTTTCCTCTCACTTTTTCCTCCTCAATTAGCATTTGAAAAACGATCTTAGTGACTGAGGAAGCCCATCAAATTGTCACTCACAACCAAGTTCCCAGCTCAGCTGGCCTATTTCACTGTATTGTAGAATGATATATCTAATCTGCTGCAAAAAGTAGATCTACCAAAATGCAATATGCATGGTAAAGAAGGGAGCAATCTGAAGCAGCAAGCTTCACGTGGCAGAGAGGGAGGGGCAGAAAAGTATAATTATCAATCTATTAGTAAATATAGGTTGCATAAGAACAATGTTTACTGCAGAAAACACATTACTTGAGAAGAACAATCTTACTTTTAAGTGTTCATGAGCCTCTTTGACGGTTTTTCCATCTTTTTTCTTCTTCCAGTTGTGTCCATCTTTCCGAAAGTTACGTAACATTTTACGGTCAAACAATACAATTGTTCCACCTATTAAGATCAATGTTAGACAAATAAACAATATGACAAAAATCTAGAGCGCAACATTAACTGAAAGAAAAAGTTCAGCTGGAAGAAATATTCAGCATTTATAAAGAAGAGCAACAGAATAGAACAATTACAAGCAGAGATAGTGGGAATGCATTTTTCTTTTTTTTTAAATATGCAAGGATAAATATAGTTCATAGAACCATATTCAACACTAAAAAGTGCAAGAATGTGAACTGTATTCAATAAGAAGTAATGTTAACAACTAGAGCCAAGAAGATAAAGGGACACCCTAATGCACAAGGTCCAACACTGTGAGGTCCGGGGATGGTTAGATGTCCGCATGCCTATCTCAGCATTGCAGAGAGATTATTTTCATGGTTTGAACCCATAACTTCTAGTTAATAATAGAGCAACTTTACTATTATACCAAATTTCATTCTCTAGCCAAGTCAATGGTTGGTAAAACCTCGATGAGAAGTTCATACTAGCCACACACTGGTCGCCTGAACTTTAAAAGCATATGTATCGCAAGCCTTATCAGCTAGTAGAATCTGATTAAGGATTACAAAAATGTAAAGTACATGATTCAGAAAGGAGAAGCTTTAGTTAGTAACCATGTTATAGGATTTCATAAGGCAAGAAGGCTGGACTTCGATGAAAAGAATATACCGTTCAAAAATTTGCGTCGCAGCCTAGAGAAATACTGCTCACTTCACTCACATATCTCCTTGTTGAAGTAAAATCAGTTCTTTTGCGGATTAATAGTCCATAATATATACAACAGGAAAAACAACTTATGAAGAACACAGCTCATCCAGACAATCTAAGTCATGGCCAAGACTAAGAGGGCGAAGAAAATGAACCTAAATCAACAAGAAAAAATAACATCCGCCTTATAGACAATGCAAATCTCTGACAGAAAACCAAACAATTATACAATATCTCCCTTATGTAACACATTGGGATTATTTAGCTACTACAATCAACAACTAGAATACAAAAAGGTGTAAAGAGCAAGGTGTACGTCAATCCCCCAAAAACCCACAAATATAAGGCTAAAACCACCAATCACAAATCCTAACAATTGCATCACCACACAAAGACCTAATTAGAGTAGTCAACTGACTCAACTAATTGCACCAAGCAGACCAATGGAAGACACACAGCCACATCTAGCCAGCTACAGCCACCCCTTAAATCATTGCCCATGAAGAACTCGTTATAGGACAAAAAGTATGGACTGCAGGCAAGGCAAATAATGCCCAACAGCATAAATGAGGAGTCAAAAAATCATCTACTCATAAATGCAGCAGAGGCAGAAGTGGCTTGACCTGCTAGTAAACGCAAACAATGATCTACTAACAAAGTGACAATTTTGGTTGCTGGTAGTTAGACGTAGTCAAGATTGCCCTAGATGCAACCCTAACATATGGCTTAGACAACGTCATTGGTTTGCAATATAGCTTTGAACATTTATCCCGTGTGAACAATGCCACCACAATGAAACATGTGAGTTTCCCATCTCAATCACGGCTACTTTAGCCCATTACTTGGCCACCACCTCAAAAGTAGACAATGCGTGACTCATCAAAATTGTTTGGTCTATGAGAATGAGACCAATCAATAGCAAGGCAATAACGAACAATGCAAAGAATGTAAGAGAAAACATTAGCTCAGGAGGGCACCACAGCACTCGCTAAAATTTAAGAGAGAGGAGAGTCAACATCAGGACAAAACACAGTAAGAAATAAAAGATAGCTAGTTGTTCACATTGTTCACACATTTTCCTCACATAAGAGGAAATTGGCATAAGTATATTCAATTCTTCATAGAACTTCGTAAAGTAAAAAAAAAAAAAATATATATATATAGTTTATCACACTCTACTCTTTTTAATCCACACGAAAAAATGATTTGAATACATTAAAGATTCTAGATAGGCTACATTTTCCAAGAATGAAGTATAGAAAAAATACTCTAATAACTCACTTATAGTATCTGTACAAGTGACAAGAATGGCCAACCCATTAGCCCATAGAGATTGTCACCTTATAATAAAGTCACACATCTTCACATGTCCACACCTTTGCCCCAAGTGGATCAATTGCTGAATTTGCAGGATCAATACTGATATGACCATCCTTATCCAAGCCACATATAGATAAGAGGAAAATCTTTCTTCGGTGTTGATAACTTGCCCCATCAAGACATTAATTAATAATCCAAAAGGGCATATAAGACATCAAGACAATATTGTGGGATGCATTTAATTCATCTTTAGCAATCATCAGATAACAATCAAGTTAATATTTCCCATGAATACCAATGAAATTTTCACCAAATAAATTTGTAGTAGCCACCCGTCAAAGAAAGACAATAGAGAATACAAAAACTATGCAGAAACACAAAACTCAGAAATCAAAACTTACAAATAGAACTATTGAAGCAAGACAAAAGAGAATAACATAGAGACCTTTAAGGAATCAAACAAAATGAATTGAAGAAATCACAAACAGAATTCACAAACAAGAATCAAAGAAGACCAAATCAAGAACTTCAAATAAAAAACTCAAAGAACACCGAAAAGAAATTGAAGATCCAAAAGAGATGACGACACAAAATTGAATCAAATTTACAGTGTGACAGGGCTTCCTCCAATCAACCACCAAATAACAGGAATCGCAGTAAAAAATTCTTGCAAAACCAAGAAATCGAACTAGAAACTAAATCTAGACTTTTTTGTTCAGATAACTCAACTGATAAATTTTCCAAATGCAAAAGCAAAAATTACAAAATTACCATGGGGAATGTTTAGGGATAAAGAGAAACAGCGAGTATCAAAAAAAAAAAAAAAGTAGCACGTGCGGCGAAGCTGGCGGCGACTAGGGTTAGGAACTTCTCAAATACAATGTAAGCATGCAAAGGGAAAGGAAAATAAAAGAGAACCCGCACATTAGAGTTAGCCTATCCACACTTAGATATATTTACATACAGTATAAAGTACTAAACTTCCATACAAGGGAATATTCCACAACACATCCAAAAATATATTCCCCATTTATTTTAACACATATTCCAATTTATTCTAACAATCCTTAGTAGCTAGAAGGTGTGAAAGACCTTAGACTGACTGACTTCACAGTTTCATTAAAACCCAAGTTACCAATGTATGTTGTCCAGCAAGACAAGATATCACCTCACTAGGATGGACTTCCAAGGCAGTAAAAGAATTGGAAATAGGAGCCAAATTCATTTGTGACTGGCGGGAACAACCAGTAAAGAGGGAGGCAGGCCAGCTTCATACACACTAGAAGACTGAGGAGGCTATCCTTCAGGACTAGTAATCCGTAGGAATGGTAAATTAGGCAAAGCATTCTGCTTGGAGGGGGGTGCAGATGACAGGTAGAATAAAATCAAACTCTACTAATTTGAAAATTAGATCAAATCTCTTCTAATTAAAAATAAAATCAAATCTAATTTGAAAAGAAAATCAAATCTCTTCATCTATGATATCTGCATTAATTCTTCCCGGGCGGTTGGGATTTGACCCCGTCAAGTAAAACTTCTATAGCTAATTCTCCAACTACAAGCTGCATGACTACGCAATCCTCCAGATAAGCTGACACTTCTGGTGCCACTCCATTACCACATACATCTGCCAATCCGCACACCTATTTGTACCCATGTCCAATGAAATGAGTGCGCAAGGTGGCAGTACGTGATGTAGATGTAGACATGGCTATTTTGCTCACAGTAGTAGCTCTAACTAATGGCTGATTTTAGATCCTTTGTGATGCAAAGAAGGGGTGGCAAGGGAAAGGCAGGAGAGAAGGAGAAAGAGGGTGAATGGGAAGGAAACAGAGAGAAGTGAGAAGTAGAATGAACAAGAGAGAAGAAAGACTATCGAGAAGGAGAAAGAGGGTGAATGGGAAAGGAATAAAAAGAGGTGAGAAGCAGAAGGAACAAGAGCGAAGAAAGACAATCACAGTTTGATAAAGGAAAGGGAAACCTTTTTTGATACCAAATTTGATGTAGAGAAAGGGGAGAACAGGGAAGGGGAAGGGGAAGGAAAAGAAGATGAAAGGAGGGGAAGAAATGGAAGTAGAAATAGGAGGAAGAGAATGAGAGATAAGGGGAGAGAGAGAAGTAGAGATCAAGAGGGAGGAGAAGGAAATTACAATCACTCAAATTTTATTTAATTCATCAAGCATACTTAATCAATAGAGTTTAGAGTTCTTATATAGATAAATCCTAATTTTAGAATAATTTGGAAACAAATATAATTGCCTTATTAAAGATAACATACTTCTTGAACTAAATAAAATCTTTATTAATCAAATAAAATCAAATATCAAAAAAAATCTTTACTAGTCAAATAAAATCAAACTCTACAAATTTGAAAATGAGAACAAATTTCGTCTATTTGATAATAAGATCAAATCTAATTTGAAAATAAACTCAAATCTCTTAATCCATGATATCTGTATCAATTTTTTCCGAGCGGCTGGGACTCGACCCATTCAAGTAAAACTTCTATAGCCAATTCCCCAACCACAAGCTGCATGACCGTGCAATCCTCCAAATAAGCTGACACTTCTGGCACCACTACATCACCCCATACATCTGCCAATCCGCACATCTATTTGTACCAATATCCAATGAAATGAGTGCGCAAGGTTGCAGCACGTGATGTAGACATAGCCATTCTGCTCGCAGTAGTAACTTTAACTAATTGATGATTCTAGATCTTTTGTGATGCAGAGAAGGGGTGGCAAGGGGAAGGCAGGAGAGAAGGAGAAAAATGGTGAATGGGAAGGAAACAAAGAGAGGTTGGAAGCAAAATGAACAAGAGAGAAGAAAGACAATCGAAAAGGAGAAAAAGGGTGAATGGAAAAGGAATAAAAAGAGGTGGGAAGCAGAAGGAACAAGAGCAAAGAAAGACAATCACAGTTTGATGAAAGAAAGGGAAACCTTTTTTGATACCAAATTTGATGCAGAGAAGGGGGAGAATAGGGGAGGGGAAGGAGAAGAAGCTGAGAAAAGGGAAAGAAATAGATAGAGAAACAGAGGAAAGAGAAAGAGCGATTGGGGGAGAGAGAAAAGTAGAGACTGAAAGGGAGGGGAAGGAAATCGCAATCGCTCAAATTTCATTCAATTCATCTAGCATACTTAATCAATAGAGTTTAGAGTCCTTATATAGAGAAACTCTAATATTAGAATAATTTGAAAATAAATATAATTGTCTTACTAAAGATGACATACTTCCTAAACTAAATAAAATCAAATAAAATCTTTATTAATCAAATAAAATCAAATGCTACTAATTTGAAAATAAATTCAAAAATCAAGTAAAATCTTTACTAATCAAATAAAATCAAACTCTACTAATTTGAAAATGAGATCAAATTTCTTCTAATTGAAAATAAAATCAAATCTAATTTGAAAATAAAATCAAATCTCTTCATCCATAATATCTGCATCATTTTTTTCCTTGTGGCTGGGACTTGACCCCGTTGAGTAAAACTTCTATATCTGATTCCCCAACCACAAGCTGCATGACTGCGAAATCCTCTAGAGAAGTTGACATTTCCGGTGCTACTCCATCACCCCATACATCTGCCAATCCGCACACCTATTTGTACCCATGTCTAATGAAACAAGCACGCAAGTTGGCAGTACGTGATGTTGACATGGCCATTCTACTCGCAGCAGTAGCTCCAACTAATAGCTAATTTTAGATTCTTTGTGATGCAGAGAAGGGGTAGCAAGCGGAAGGCAGGAGAGAGAGGAGGAGAAAGAGGGTGAATGGGAAGGAAACAGAGAGAGGTGTAAAGTAGAATGAACAAGAGAAAAGAAAGACAATCGAGAAGGAGAAAGTGGGCAAATGGGAAGGAAATAGAAAGAGGTGAGAAGCAAGAGGAACAAGAGAGAAGAAAGGCAATCACACTTTAATGCTGGAAAGGAAAACCTTTTTTGATACCAAATTTGATGCATAGAAGGGGGAGAATAGGGGAGGGGAAAGAGAAGAAGCTGAGAGGAGGGGAAGAAATAGAAAGAGAAACAGAGGGAAGAGAAGGAGAGATCAGGGGAGAGAGAAGGAGAGATCGAGATAGAGGGGAGGGAAATCGTAATCGCTCAAATTTCATTCAATTCATCAAGTATACTTAATCAATAGAGTTTAGAGTCCTTATATAAAGAAACCCTAATCTTAGGATAATTTAAAAATAAATATAATTGTTTTACTAAAGATGGCATACTTCCTAAACTAAATAAAATCAAATAAAATCTCTATTAATTAAATAAAATTAAATGCTACTAATTTGAAAAGAAAATCAAATATCAAATAAAATATTTACTAATCAAACAAAATCAAACTCTACTAATTTGAAAATGAGATCAAATTTCGTCTAATTGAAAATAAAATCAAATCTAATTTGAAAATAAAATCAAATTTCTTCATCTATGATATCTATATCAATTTTTCCCAGGTGGCTGGGACTCGACCCCGCCGAGTAAAACTTTTACAGCCAATTCCCCAACCATAAGCTGCATGACTGTGCAATCATCCAGATAAGCTGACACTTCTGGCACCACTCTATCACCCCATACATCTGCCAATCTGCACACCTATTTATATCTATGTCCGATGAAAGGAGTGCGCAAGGTGGCAGTACGTGATGTAGACATGGCCATTCTACTCGCAGTACTAGCTCCAACTAATGGATGATTTTAGATCTTTTCTGATGCAGAGAAGGGGTGGCAAGGGGAAGGCAGGAGAGAAGGAGAAAGAGGGTAAATGGGAAGGAAACAGAGAGAGGTGTAAAGTAGAATGAACAAGTGAGAAGAAAGACAATCGAGAAGGAGAAAGAGGGTAAATGGGAAGGGAATAGAAAGAGGTGAGAAGCAGGAGGAACAAGATTGAAAAAAGGCAATCACACTTTAATGCTAGAAAGGAAAACCTTTTTTGATACCAAATTTGACGCATAGAAGGGGAGAATAGGGGAGGGGAAGGAGAAGAAGCTGAGAGGAGGGGAAGAAATAAAGGAGAAACAAAGGAAAGAGAAGGAAAAATCAGAGGAGAGAGAGAAGTAGAGACTGAGATGGGGGGGAGGAAATCACAATCGCTCAAATTTCATTCAATTTATCAAGCATACTTAATCAATAGAGTTTAAAATCCTTATATAAAGAAACCCTAATTTTAGGATAATTTGGAAACAAATATAATTGCCTTACTAAAGATGACATACCTCCAGAACTAAATAAAATCAAATAAAGTCTTTATTAATAAAATAAAATCAAATGCTACTAATTTGAAAATAAAGTCAAATATCAAATAAAATCTTTACTAATTTGGAAATAAAATCAAATCTCTTTTAATTGAAAATAAAATCAAATCTGATTTGAAAATAAAATCAAATCTATTCATCAATAATATTCGCCTCAATTCTTCCTGGATGGCTGGGACTCGATCCCGTCGAGTAAAACTTCTATAGCCAATTCCCCAACCACAAGCTACATGACTGCGCAATCCTCCAGATAAGCTGATACTTCTGGCGCCACTCCATCATCGCATACTTCTGCCAATTCACGTACCTATTTGTACGTGTGTCCAATGGAACGAGCGCGCAAGGTGGTAGTACATGACGTAGACATGGCCATTTTGCTCGCAGTAGTAGCTCCAACTAATGGCTGATTCTAGATCCTTTGTGATGCAAAGAAGGGGTGGCAAGGGGAAGGTAGGAGAGAAGGAGAAAGAGGATGAATGGGAAGGAAACAGAGAGAGGTGTAAAGCAGAATGAACAAGAGAGAAGAAAGACAATTGAGAAGGAGAAAGAGTATGAATGGGAAGGGAATAGAAAGTGGTGAGAAGCAGAAGAAACAAGAGTGAAGAAAGACAATCACACTTTAATGCAGGAATGAAAAACCTTTTTTGATGCCAAATTTGATGTAGAGAAGGGGTTGAATAGAGGATGGGAAGGAGAAGAAGCTGAGAGGAGGGGAAGAAATAGAAGGAGAAACAGGGGGAAGAGGAGAGATTAGGAGAGAGAGAGAAGTGGAGATCGAGAGGGAGAAGGAAATCACAATTATTCAAATTTCATTTAATCCATCAAACATACTTAAACAATAGAGTTTAAAGTCTTTATATAGAGAAACCCTAATCCTGGAATAATTTAAAAACAAATACAATTACCTTACTAAAGATGAAATAATTTTTAAAATAAATAAAATCTTTACTAATCAAATAAAATCAAATGCTACTAATTTAAAAATAAAATAAAATATCAAATAAAATCTTTACTAATCAAATAAAATCAAATTCTACTAATTTAGAAATGAAATCAAATCTCTTCTAATTAAAAATAAAATCAAATCTCTCCATCCATAATATCCGCATCACATAGCCTTGATCTGAGAGACATAAGCTTGCTTTTTCAAAATACAAAGAATTTCCAAAGCTTTTGAAGAGTGCTCCGGGAAATAGGGTATCAACCATTGTGAGAAAATAAGTTGCCCTCACATGCAGAAAAGCGGACTCATGGAAAGAAGCTTATCCATGAAAGTAGGATATTAGTTGGGAGATTGAGGGTCATCGACCGGAGGGACAATGGTGGAGAGGAAAATACAACAGAGGGACAGGGAGCAGAGCAGGAGCAGGTGGGGGCAGCCAAGAAGAGAAAATAAAACCAGAGGACCACTGGAATAGCTGCAGACAGCGTATGAAAAAACAGGTGAGGAGTCTGGGGAGGAAATAGACAAGAAGGAGACAAAGGAGAAGGAAGGGAATGGTTCAATGGATTCTAGAGAGAAAGCTAAACACATCTCTCTCATCCATTCAAAAGTAATTTTCTAGACTTACAGTTAGATTCAGATGTTACAGGAAATAACAATTTCCTCCTAGCACAAAATAAATGCTTCATAAACAAAAACATGCAAATGAACATTTTCTCCACTAGCAGCAATCTTTGAATGTCATATTCTGGTTGAAATTTCGCTTGGGCATGAGCCAGGTAATCCAGCCATGGTTGAAAGGCAGCTTTTTTCCGATCAAATCTTTAGAGTTTACAAGATTGAGCAAGAAACCAAGGAATCTGCATCCAAGATTCAGAAATCAAGTTCTCAAGTTGCAAAGATATATGGAGAGGACTATGTTGAAGGAATTGAAGACTGAGATGATACGAATAGGTTAATTTTAACTTTTAAAACCAGTTCCAAGATTGAGCAGAGCACTCCCATAGAGAAATTGGTTGAGAAATTAGGGTCTCTGATTTTCAGAGGATAATGAAAATCTAAATCTCTCGACAACAATGGGAAGACAAAGGCAAACAAAAGGTGAATGGGTTGTTGCAGGCTGATGAGATGGAGTCTGAGCCACAAAAGGATGTTTGCACTTGAGGAATTCAGCAAAGGTGACAATCTGGGAGTGGTCCTTCCAAAGACAATTCTCTTCAAAAAATGGTGTGAAACATTCCATTGCTGAGCCCTTGAATACTGACAATGTTGTGTTGTTCTATTTTCCTTTGAAGGGTTTTGGGTAATGGGCTTTCTTCTGTGTCATGGAAGGCTCCATAAATTGAATATGGAAGAAAGAGGGTGTTCAGAAAAAGCAGGTTTTGGAGCCTTGGGTTTTTTATCCTATTGATCCCCACCAAGAAATGATGAATATATATGAGTTAAATGGAGGAACAGATTTCTTTGTTAAGCATGTGGTTTTGGATCTTTATACTAATAATAAATCAAAAATGGAATTTGCTAGTGTGATAGAAATGGACACCACTAAAACCGTGCTTGATGGGATTACCTACATGGCTATTGATAGAACTCAACTGAAGCAGAAAGTATTCTATGAATGGAAGCTGTAAGTGTAGATTTTGCAACAACATCGAGCGCTGCACTAATGCTTGTTACAAAAAAGGGAAGTAACTTCTGCAATGGAGGCTAAACAAAAGAGTGTACCCAGAAGCAGCTTACCTTAAAGGAGAGCCAGGAGGCATCTGAATTACCAAAGATGTCAGAGGGACAGAACAAAAAGATGGCTGGAGTCTTGTTATAAAGGATATTGCAAGCAATAAGCAACAGTACCACCCAGATATCAAGCTTGATAATTCCTTTAATACATTATGACACTCTTTCTTTGGCGGATTCCTTAAGTGACTTATGAAGAGAAATATGAATGTGAACTACACAATAGCAAGAGTGGCGGTAAGTATTAGCCCCTCAGCATTTGAATTAGGAGTTGTGGCACATGCGCTTGAGCCTAGCATCATGTTGGTCACATAAGCAAGATGAAGCAAGGCAAGTTAGTTTGGGTTAGTTAATTCGATCAACAAGTTTAAACAGATATCCAAAGTACACAAGATGGTAACGTGGCTGTGAACCTCGGCTGTCAACCGAAGCACTTTACAGGAGTTATCCAAGGCAACATTGGGAGTTACCAAAGGCGATTCCAAGAGTGTCCGGAAGTAATTCCTTGATTGGGTCAAAGACATGGTTGCAACTACTTCAAGGAAGTGGCTTGGAAAGTTGTCCTACCACTGCACAACTGCGGAATGGGTAACCAGATGCCTTTTTTGTCTATTAATAGTGTAGGCTAGTCCCCTAGGATATTAAGGGATTTACCCGTGCATTGAGTTCCTTTCTATTGTTTTTCATTAATAAAAGGTAAGGCTATGTTCCCGTAAATTCGGAGTACCTTTATTTGCTTAACATAATCCTATAAACACACACAAAACAATAGATTGTGGCCCAGTAACAGATTGTGGTTGAGAACTTTTTGAAGGCTTTCATGAACACATCATCAAATGAAAAAATAAAATGCTCGAAAAAGTTGAGTGGCTGTAAATAATAAAATGCTCGGTCAAATCACTGTCAAAGAAGCAAGTAGTAGGCATTAGTTAACCTCCGGTTAGTTAAAATAGTTACAAGGACATGAATAGTGGACACAGTAACCATTGGTCAATCAAAGTATTTGGACAGTCAAAGTATTTGCATAGACAAGCATAGTAGGAAAAAACTGTTTTTCGCTCAAGCTGAATTTCAAGCACATCTGGAGCAAAGTCTTAGACACTAGAGCCGAGTTTGGGAGAATAACACACTTAAGATCCCACTCAAACTAACTTTGTCACAGAATTTGCTAACAAAAAATCCAAACAATATCTTCCTTTGGCAATTTCATGACAAAAGAAAATTCAAAATACATATCAAAAGCAAGCTCTAACAACTACTGATTCTGACTACACCCAACCTAAACCTAAACTCTAGACTTAGTCAAAAATAATGAGGGTCAAGGACCGAAATCTATATCTAATACCCATTAAAAAAATGTCTTTTGAACCCACTTCAAATACACAAGCCTAGAGTAGGATGACCATAATCACAATAAGATAATTAAAAGCTTATGGAAATATGTCGTGCAATCTTATTAACGAAGAGAAATATCATCAATCAACCAGTTTGAGAGGACAGTCTTTGGGCTTCTCAAGACCATAAAAGACAAATTAATTAGAAAGTCAACTTATCGTCCAATAAGTATAAGCACATTAGACCCCCTAGCCGACTACCACCACTGAAGAGTCCACTCTCCCGATTAGCTTTCCAAGCAACGAATCTAGACTCCTTCATGAATTGTAGAATCTTCCTTCATCGACTCAATATTTCAACCGAAAACATCTCAAATTTATATATGACCCACACATTAAAGCTTTGTGGGGTTACAAGCCAAGTGTTTAACAAGTAGTGGGTGAGAGGTTTCACAAAGCTCTCACGAACATATTATCCAATCGAAATAAGAAAATATCTCAAAAGATCGGTGACTCTCTAAAACTCTCAACAAACCTTAATGATCTGGGTCACACCTCGAAAAAGCTCAGTAGTGGTTCATAAATAAAAGGCTTGGTCGAATCCATGTCAGTGAAGTGGGATGTGGGCAATGGTTAACCGTCAGTCAACCAAAGTAGTTACCAAAGCAAAAATAGTGGGGAATAACTACTTGCAAGTAGGCATGGTTGTGTTGTTAGGTAAAAGTATTTGCAGAAATATGCAAAATGGGAGATAACCATATTTTGGGAAAGTGGTCTCATAGCCTACCACCTTAAAAGATTGATCAAGGCCTCAAGCCAAATTTTGAGCAAATATCGGACAGAGTCGTCTACTAGAATTTTAGTACAAGAGCCAACTTCAAGCCAAATTTGAGTGAACACCAAACACATAAGATCTGACTTACAATACAACACTTTGTAATAGAGTTTGCCAACAAAAAAAAAAACCTAACAACATCCTTTGCCTTCCCTAAATCGACACATCTTATTTGAGTCAATCTGTCTTTCCTCAAATTGCTCCATCAGACTCCTCAATTAAAGGGAGAGCTTCAATTGTAGGCCTCCTTGTCATGAATACAAATTGGAATTATGACATTTGTATGATGCTTTAACAGTAACCTCATATCAATTACTTTTTCAAAAATTCGTAATATGCCTCATCAATTGTTAGTAAGATATAAGATACATCACTAAAAATATATATGAATATTTTGATGTAGGTCATTACAACAAAAATCCTATAGGCGTTTCTCACCATTGTGTGTGTCTCTCTCTCACCACTCTCAACTCTAACTTCCTCTCTTCCACTAAAATGCTATTTCTCTCAATAATTCAATAAACAATTTGGTTATCAGAGGGGGGGGGGGACAAAACAAAACCCTTAAACACATCTAGTAATACAACCATTTGCAAAAGAACGACTTCATTGCTGAGCCCGAGAGAGATGCCAGAATATCCCTCAACCAATGCCATGATTTCTAGGTTTTTCAGGAAGTATTTGGTTGAAGAAATTTGGGTTATCCATAGATAAATAGCATCTGTGATTTGAACAAATTGAAGCATATAGCTCCAACTTCTATGCTCAGAAAATTTAGGACACCCAGATTGCAAGTGATGGTTTGTCAGATCTTGATCATTATGGTTCTTTAATACTTTGGCTCACTTCGAAAAAAATTTTTTTCATTTTTTTCCTTCTCAGTAATAAGAAGTAAACTGATTTGAGGTGTCAAAGGGGCAAAGCCAACAAGCAACCTAAGAAATTCCAAAACAAGGATAAAAACGATACAAAAATGAGACTGGAAATCAAACACATAAGAAACATTAGAGGGATAAGAACCCCTCAACCAAGTGACAAGAAAATAAATCCATCTTTGCTGATGCAAAGAAGGATTGAGCTTCACATCACCAAAAAAAAAAAAAAAAAAACACAATGCCATTTCTGATCCATCTGATGTAGCAGATGATGGCCCGTGGACATGGGCTGTTCTTCCTTACTCTAATGAAACCATTCCCAATAAAAAGTTCATCCTTCACCGAAGCAGCTTCAACTTAGGAGATCTCAAAAATAGAATAAGCAGAAATCCAGGAACTTCAAACCTTTATGCAATGGAAGAAATATGATTAACTCATTTCAGGCCATTCAAACGCTGCATACAGCAACTAACCAAAATGCAGCCCCTTTTATTGTGATTATCAAATTCAAGGTTCCTCTCTCTTGCAGCCTCTCAAGCCAAGGCCAAGATTTCAACGGAGGCATTAGATTTCAATATCAATTTCCAGGGAATTAAAGTGGAATGAATGCCACACAGATCTCTATATAATGAAGCATCTGAGAATTGATCATCCTTTATGAGCCTCCATTTAGCAGAGTCCTCAGAGTTCCAAATAATATTAAAGTCACTAAAAGCCCGTAACAGCTGCTGAATGCTCTGGAGAATCTGGTCATCCTGCCTTATTCCAGCAAAACTGGAGACTCCAAACAGTTATAACACCCTGAGTTCAGCATTGTCAGCCACTAATGTATTTTTCTACTATCAACCAAAATGAGGAAAAAAAAGTCAGAGAAATCCTGCTCAATAGACACATATTGAACCATACATCTTTCCGAAATCGAGGAAGCAGAGCCATTTACCTCAAAGTAGGGAAGAACTGAAAAAAAAAAACATATACACATATATATATATATATCAAATGAGAGGTTAGGTGTCGGCGGGATGTTGTCCCCCAGAAAAAACACTTCGACGCTCAAATCAGTAAACATCCTTCCAAGAATTGAGAAGGCGAAGGGAAAAAACAAAGTAAAGAGAGAAACTGAGAGTGTTTGCAGTGGATGTTACGCTTTCGAGGCATAAGGCTTTCTGTGGCTCGAAGGGAGTGTTGGTCTCCGACACTGTGTTCTTGAGTAGCGTAGCGACAGGGAGAGAGAATGGAGCATTCTATAAGCGTGGGAGCTTGTGAAAACGCAGAGTAAATTCACAAGCGCCTTTAAGAGAGCTAAGGCTTTGGTGAATGATTCTTAATAGAGAGGAGTGCGCTCGTTAGCAAAATTCGCAGCGTGCCCTGGAGTGAGCACTTTATGGGTCTTTATAGCTGAGATGTTGGGCATCCTTTCTTTGACAGGAACGCTTGATTCCTGCGTTCTGCTAGATAGGTTTCCTTTGTTGGTGTGGGGCCTTAATGGCGGTAACGGCTCCTTGGGAGGATTGCCTTCCTTCTGTAGTTTGTAACAGCTAGGGTTTGCTGCAGACAAAGGGGAGAATTTGGCGCTTTCCTCGTGCAAGGCGCGCTGAATCTGCTGGTGACTGTTGCCGTAAAGATTGCCTTTTAGGGGAACATGAAATTAGGGAGAAGACCAATTGCTGGTCGTGGATAGACGCGTGGGCCAAGTTGGGCTTGGGCTGTGTTAAGCTTGGTCTTCAAGTGGTCAAGATTCCGGTCAACAGAAGTGTTAGCCGTCTTGAAAATTAGCCGTTCAGGTTGTTCGTCCTGATTCCTCCATCGTTTTTGGCTTTCAATTGGTCAACGCGGGGCATTGACCGTCCTGGCGTAAAATGGGCCTTATGCTGGTGTACCCATCACTAGCCCCTTATGCTGGTGGTCCAAGACTTTTGGCCTCCAACATGTTTAGCATGGGACGCTAGCTGAGGTAGCTGCGAGGATAGTTTCCGGAGAGCTGGCCAGTCGGATCGTTGACCGCCTAGGATGAAATCCGGAGAACTTACGAAAGAAAAGTTGTCCGGATCGCTGACCGTCTTAAGGTGAAATCCGCAGAACTGTGAGAATTTGAAAGGATGCGCCATCATGCTACCAAACTATCAGTTCAAAAGTGAGCCACATTTCCACACGCAGGGGGTTTGTGATCCTGGCAATTAATGCGCCAGGGGATCCGAATCGCCTGCACCCTTTTAGGGAGTGACACGTGCCAGCAATGATGGCGTGCTTTTACGAGACGGTTTTTCCCTTTTCTGTTGTTCGTACGCCTTGAAGTGTTTCGTCTCTTATATTTCAAACTTCCCACGCTTTTCTTTGTTTTTTTTCTTGCTTCTGTTTTCATGGCCTCTCAGATTGCCTCTGTTCTCAGTCTGAGCGATGTACAAGAGTTGTACGTTGAGTACAACATTCCTAAGGAGATCGTCTTTAGAGTTCTTGGCAAGGAGGATCGAGCATGCTCCCCTCCTGATGGTTGCATCACTGTGTATGAGGTCCACTTGAGGAGTGGGCTCCGTCTTCTGGTTCCTCAGGAGTTGCTTGATATCCTCTCCGCTCTCCAGGTGCCCATCGCATGACTTCATGCCAATGCCGTGCGATACCTCTACTCCATGTGCATCTTCATGCGCCATTATTCTCAGATATTGACGACCGGTGTAGTGAGAGTGATATTTCGCTTTACTCAAAGTGCTAACTAAATCTCTCTAGCCCCAAGGGACCTTCCGATCAACAGTGCTATTTACGATTCATTGAAGAATTGGAAGGATCAATTCTTCTTTCTCCACGTTGCTGAGTCATGGCCCTTGTCTAGGGAGTAGGGTAAGGTCCCCAAGGCATTTACTGGAACGTCGGAGAAGGAGGAGATTGTCGCCATGAAGGAGTTACTGGGGCTTGTGAGGAAGCACTCTGAGGACTTTAGGAGGGACCATCTGGTTTCTCCAAAGGAGACTAAGAGAGCCAATTGGGGTCCTCCTTCCCCGATCTAGAAGTTCAGGATGCCGCCACTGGAGGCTTCTCGGAGGAAAAGGAAAGCCGGAGTTATGATTGCCGGTGAACCTTCCCCTATTACTGTTCCCACTAGTCCAAGACAAAAGATGACTACAACTTTGGAGCCTTCTTCGTCATCATTTGGGCAGGATTATGTAGCTGTTGATCGTTTTTCTGGTGTGGGAGATAATTCAGGAGAGGAAATGGTTCCTGGAGGATTTGAAGTCGTGTGGCGCAGCGGAGCGGGCAGCGCTGTGGTTTTAGTGCAAGCGGTGCCGGCATTTGCGCCGCAACTCGAGCTAGTGGAGCCGGCTCCTGAGCCGCAGCCTGATACGCTGGAGCCAGCCATTGAGCCGCACCCTGAGCCGACTTTCGAGCTGTCAGCTGGGACGTGTGAGCCAGCAGTTGAGCCGCTGACTGAGCTGATTTCGGAACCAGCCATTGATCCGGCAGTTATTGAGCCGTCAGCTGAGCTGCTGGAGTTGACTTTTGAGCCACTTACGACACCGGAGGAGCTAGCTGGCAGAGAACCTGATGAGTCAGAGGACTCGATGACGGAGCTTTTGGAGGAGTGCGCGGCAAAAGCAGCTGCTTGGCCTGACCAGGAGGCTGCTTTGTTCAGTCCTCAGTCCCCAAAGTCCAAGTCCCGCAGCAGGCCAGTGAGGCCAGAACGTAGAATTTGGGAGGTTAGTTTTTGTAACTCTCCTACTCCTATTTTTCTCCGTTGCTGTTTTTTGACGTGTGTGGCCTTTGCAGGAGCTGAAAGTTGGAAAGGCAGTTACCAAGGCGCTGCACCAATGGGACCTAGCTCTCTCCGATCGAGATAAGGAGATAGCCTGGTTTGAGGAGTTGGAGTTTCAAAGAGCAGAGCACTAGGAGGAAGTAGCCACCCTACAGTCTGTGATTTCGGGCCTAGAGGCAGAAAATGTGAGATTGAAAGATGAGAACGCTCTGCTTATAAGGGCTGTAGTGGCTGGTCTGGAGGATGAGGTCACCAGACTAAGGGAGGAGAACGTCCTACTGACGAAGGAGAAAGACAGTGCTATGAAATGTATTAACTAACTCGCGGAGCAGATGTCATCATTAGAGAATGAGTTGTCCGGTCACATATGCCCCTGCGAGGTTTCTGAGATGCTGATGGCGCGGTTGTGGGAGCGGGTCTACCTTTGCCGGCGCACAGCACAGCTGGTTGACCCTTGCTTTCCAGTGGAGCTTCTTGACCCCATGAACTGTTCCGTCCACTGTCGCGAGAACCACGTGGGTCAGCCACCTCCTCCTCTTGGAGGCTCTGCTTCTTTGTAGATTTTGTAATCCTTACTCCTTATATTTGTACAGATTTTTATCAATAAAATGGATATTTTACTGATGTTCTCTGTTCTCGCATTAGTCGTTGCTTTTTATGCAATGTTGTTGCATTTTCTGGCCAACTTTCTGGCGGTGAGCTCTTTGGTGGCCAACTGTTTGGGCGGCTAGCTTGCCCATAGGATGTCGTCCGTCGCTGCCTGTGCCTTTGTCGTGTTCTTTCCTCTTTTTTTTGTGCCGTTGACTGGCTATGAGCTTCTGCCACAAATGTTTGACCGTCGCAGACTATCCTTTTGTAAACGTGACGCAACGCATGCATCGTTGGGCAGCGAAACGACGTGATTTGAAACGACGCATCCCCCTATGTTGTCTTTTTAGGTAGGAAATTTGGTTTATAAATTGGCTAGGGTTATGGGTTTTGCCTTAGCAGTTTCCCATCGAGTCTTGCCCTATAGCCGTTTTAGTCTTCTTGCCTTGCCATGGCTGATGAGAATATGATTGATATCCATACTCTCCTCAACTGGGGGCCAAACGACATGCCTACCCCTTTCCATGGTTCCTCTTCTAGGTGGTCATTCTCTGAGAGCTCTTCCCAACCCTTCTGTGCCGCCTGTATCGACCGCCTTTGTCCTTCTTTCCAGGTACTTTCTTTGTCATTTGGCTTTAGGGTTTTTGTTGCAATGGTTTGTATTCTCTTGCTAACACCCCTTTGTTTGCTAGCCTCACGAGGTACAGGGTGACGTGGTCAAGATTTCGTCCTCAGAGGAGGATGAGGCGACTCAGGAGAGGGAGTGCTCCATTCGTCTGAGTCCAGCCTTTAATGATGACAGGTGAGAGGATCCGGAAGCGCACCATTGGGTCTTGGAGCGGATTGCGGCACTTGAGGACGAGCTGAGGACCAGGCTCTGCTTCGAAAAGGTGGCGCCCGCTCTGGAGGAGCGGTTTCAAGAGGGGATTCGTTTCGGCCGCCGGATCGCCTCCCTAGTGGATCCTCGCTTCCCTGTCGAGTTCATGGATTTGCGAAATCCTGGTGCTACACAAAGATCCGATTTGGTGTGGTACTCCAGTGATCGCGGTCCGAGGTCCCGACGTAATTCATGAGGAAGTTCACAAACCTCGGGAGCCACCATGCTGAGTCATGATATTTCGGCAGTGATGGCCCTGTTTGAAGTCTCTCTATTCCTTTTTTTTTTGCGGGATATTATAAAGTACACTGTATGTGCTTTGTATAATGGTGGCACATTAATGAATAGTGCTCTGATGCCCCATTCTTGTTTTGGCAGTGTGCGTCTTCTTTTTTGCACTTTTGCCCTTGTTTCTCATTTATTGACTTGCATGTCGTTTTATCGACCGGCAAACTTGGTGCATTGTACGCAAGTTGGCCGATCAGTGCTACTTTAGAGGTCCGTTGCACTCTCTGGAGCAGACACGAGGTATACCTTGATGCTAGGCCAAGCCTATTCTATGCCCACGTGTGAGTGGAGGCTTGGCGGCGTTGCCCAAGCATGAACTTGGGTTTTCTCCCGTCAACCGTCCTTGACTGATCACGCTCGCTCCTGTCGAGGAAGGTTGTGGCGTGTGCTGGTTGAGCCCCCTAAGATTTTGACAGTGACAGGCCATTTGGATGATAAAGGTTTAATTCGACCGTTAGTAGGCCGCCTGAATGACTAGGGTTTTATTACGAATGCGCACGGGCCCCCTGGATGACCAGAGTTAGGTACGACCGCTCATGGGCCGCTTGGATAACAAAAGTTTAGTTACAACCGCTCATAGGCCGCCTGGATGATCAGGATTTAGTTATGAGAGGATGAAAACCCTTCCGACTTAGGGACAGTTTAGGTCGTGTTAACCTGCAAACAGACATATACATGCATATGGAAAAGGAAGGGAAAGATGTCTACAGTGAGGTGATATAAGAGATACAACGTGCAAAGTGTTCCTACATGCATGCATATGGTTGACTTACCTGTGCATTTACTGAAAGTACCGCTTGATGTGGATCACGTTCCACATCCAAGGATCCAACTTGCCTTTCTGGGTCTGGATTTTGTATACTCCATTTCGCGCAGACGGCGGAGACTAGGAAGAGACTTTCCCAATTCGAAGAGAGTTTATTCCAGTTAGCGATTTTGCCTGTAGCCCCGATGCATTGCAGGACCAGGTCTCCAACCTCGAAGTGTTGCGCTTTTACCTTCTTGTTGTAATAGCGCAGGACTCGTTATTAGTAGGCTGTCGTCCGCAGCCTGGTGGCATCGCAGGCTTCTTCCAGCAAGTCTAGGTGTTCCCGAATTTTTTGGGAGTTACCATATGGGTTGAAAGACTCAACCCTAAGACTTGGGAGCCCAATTTCAACCGGATTATAATCTCAATCCCGTAGTAGAGACTGAAAGGCGTCTCACAAGTAGGTGCCTTAGGAGTTGTCCGGTAAGACCATAGGATAGAGGGCAGTTCGTCGACCCAGGAGCTCACTGCGTCCTCCAACTTGGTCTTCAGACTGTGAAGTAGTGTATGGTTTGTGACTTCCACCTATCTGTTGGCTTGCAAGTACGCTACCAAAGTATGGTTCAATCTGATGCCTAGATTGGTGCAATACTCGGTGAAACGTTTCCCAGATAATTGGATTCCGTTGTCAGTAATGATAACCTCGGGAATGCCAAATCTGCTGACTATGCTTTGGGGGACGAATTCCAGAGCGTTGTGCTCTGTGATCTTGGCTAGCGGGGTGGCTTCGGCCCACTTAGTGAAGTAGTCGATGCGGGCTATAATAAACTTCCTTTGCCCGTTAGCAATGGGAAATGGACAGAGAATATCGAGCCCCTATTGCGCGAAGGGCCAAGGAGCTTGAAGAGCCCTCAATTCAGCGGACAGCTCGTGGTGAAAATTGCCGTGGAGTTGGCAATTTTCGCACTTCTTTACGAAGTCGAGGGCGTTTTTCTTTATCGTTGGCTAGTAATATCCTTGACGCATGATTTTGAATGCCAAGTTCTTCCCGTCGATGTGCGACCCGCAGATCTCAAGGTGGACTTCGCCGCGAGTATAGTCCGCCTCCTCAGGGGTTAAGCACTTGAGGTAAGGGATCGAGTAGCCACGACGATATAACCTTCCACCGACCAAGGTATACCAACCGGCCGTCTTCTTAATCCGCTTTGCCTCGTCCGCGTCATCTGGCAGTGCTCTGTTTGCCAGGTATATCAGATAAGGCGTCATCGAGTTTTCTGCTTCGGAGATCTGCATTACTTCCTGCTCCTCCGTGCTGGGAGCGCTAAGAATTTCCCGCATGTCCCTCGAGTACTACTCCGGATTTTCAACCGCAGCTGCCCTTGCAAGTTAGTCAATCTTCCAGTTCTTAGCTCTGGGAACATGGACAAGGGTCACCTTGCCAAATCTCCTGTTGAACTCCTTCACCTTAGCCAAGTATTTAGCCAGGTGATGGTTACATGCTTCGAAACTCTCGTTAACCTGGTTGACGACCAACTCAGAATCGCTGTAAACAATCAGTTGTTTAGCCGAGCACTCTTTAGCTAACCTTAACCAAGTCAATAGGGCTTCATATTTGGCGACATTGTTGGTCACCGGGAAGTCGAGTCGGAGCGAGAAGTTTACCTCAAACCCATCTGAGGTTTTAGGACTACTTCGGCTCCACTACCTGAGTCAATAAATGATCCATCCACGTTGAGGACCCATTCCGGCTCTTCCTCGTACTATTCTGTGTCCTTGGTGGGCTGTTCCTCGAGAATTGGTGTTGTGGTCTCAACGATGAAATTGGCCAGATCCTGCCCCTTAATAGTGGGCCGGGGCTGGAATTCAATATCGAACTCGCCCAATTCGATAGCCCACTTTACCAGCCGCCCAGAAACGTCAGGTTTTTAGAGAATACTTTTCAGAGGCTGGTCGGTGATAACAATCACGCGATGAGCCTGGAAGTAAGGTCTCAACTTCCGGGCAAAGAAGATAAGTGCCAAGGCCAACTTTTCCACGCATGGGTAGCGCGTCTTTGGGCCGTCAACATTTTGCTTATACAGTAGACTGGCTGCTGGGTATTGGAGTCCTGTCGTATGAGGACGGAGTTGAGGGCCACCTCCGATATTGCCAGGTAGATGTACAGCTCCTCTCTGTCCCTGGGTAACGTCATAGCGGCGGGCTAGCCAAATACTGCTTCAATTCATCGAAGGCTATCTAGCACTCCGCCGTCCACTGGAATCCGTTCGCTTTCGTTCCCCTTAATGCCTTAAAGAAAGGCTGATACTTGTCACCTGACTTCGGTAGAAAGCGGGACAAGACCGCCAATCGTCCAGCTAGCCGCTAGACGTCCTTGATGCTCCGTGGAGGAGTCATGTTTACGAGAGCCTTAATCTTCTCTGGGTTTACCTCAATCCCTCACTGGGAGACGATAAATCCCAGGAATTTCCCTGAGGAAACTCCGAAGACACACTTAGACAGATTCAGCTTTATATTGTGTGCGTGGAGTACCTCAAAGGATTCAGCCAGATCACGAATATGGTCATTGGCGACCTTGCTCTTAACGAGCATGTCGTCGACGTACACCTCCATATTGCGGCCAATCTACTTTTCGAACATCTTATTCACGAGCCGCTAGTAAGTGGCGCCCACATTCTTAAGACCAAAAGATATGACCTTGTAGCAATATGTGCCTTGGTCCGTCATGAATGAGATATGCTCCTCGTTTTCTGGGCTCATCCAAATCTGATTATAGCCTGAGTATGCATCCATGAAGCTCAACAGCTCGTATCCGGATGTGGAATCTACCAATAAGTTGATCCGAGGTAAAGGAAAGCTGTCTTTCGGGCAGGCTTTATTGACGTCAATGAAGTTGACGCACATTCGCCATTTTCCGTTGCTTTTCTTAACCAGGACAACGTTGGAGAGCCAATTCGGATACTTGATTTCTCTGATGAAGCTGGCGTCTAGTAACTTTTTCACTTCTTCTCGGATGGTGATCAACTTTTTCACGAGTACTTCCTCTGAATCTGCCTGATGGGCTTGCGACCGGGATCGAGATCCAGCTTGTGGATCATTACTCGGGCCAGAATCCCAGGCATGTCTGCAGGTATCCATGCGAAAACGTCAGCGTTCTGTCATAAGAACGTGACCAGCTCGTCGCGCAGTGTTCCAGTGAGCGAGCCCCAATTTGTACGCACCTTTCCGGATCTTCCGGGTTCAGTAGGACTAGATTGGTTGCCTCTCCGAACTGTGCTTGCTGTAGAGTCGCTTTATTCCAGTGGTCGAGTTTTCCTGCCGATTTGGTGCTACCACTCAGGGCAATTTGGAACATGTAACACATCCGTCCAGTGACTTGGTCACCCAACATTGCTCCCACACCGCATGCTGTTGGGAGTTTCATCTTGAGGTATAAAATCAAAGTGACCGCTTCGAACGCTGTTAGGCACAGATAGCCTAGTATAGCGTTGTAGAAGGAGAGTAAGTCGACCACCAAGAAGATGAGCATACGACTCGCCGTTCATGGGTATGCGCCCAGAGTGACTTCTAATTGGATCATCCCTTGGACCGGTATGGGTTTGTTGTCGAGGCCGTATAACGGGTCTTTGGCGAATTTCAACTGGCTCTTTTTCAAACCGAGTTTAAAGAACGCGTTAAGGTAAAGCAAATCACGCGAACTTCTATTATCAATAAAACTCGTTTCAGCTGGTAGTCGACACTACCGTTCGAAACGATCGCGTGGGGAGAAATTACATGTTCTAAGTCATCGTCGCTAAAACTAATGACATTATCTTCAGTGCACCGTTTCTTCCTCCCAGTCTGCCGTTCCTTGTGATCCGCCCGAGTCTTAGCCGCCCAAGTCGTGATCATGTTGATCACTCCTGTTGCGACCCTATTCCGTGGAAGAGAGGGCTTTGGTCCCTCTCCGCTTGCTGTACCGGAGCTCTGGCCAAGGTTCTTAACGAACCTGGTGAGATGGCCTCTACAAATCAGCTCTTCTATCTTCCGTTGGAGAGTCTTGCAATCCTCCATGGAGTGTCCGGGAGATAGATGCAAATCATAATACTTGGCAGGATTTCCTCCTTCCGCTTTCTTAAATAGTTTTGGCCACTTAAGAAATTTTTTTCCCACGGATCTGCATGAGGGCGTTTGAACGTGTGTTAGCCAAGGGCATCAGGTTGATCGGCCCATAATCTTTGCGTTCTGGCGGTCCGGTCCTGTGGTGCTTCCCGCCGAAGTGGTCGCCACTGCTGTACTTCCTCTTTCCCTTTGCCGGGAAAGAGCGAGGTTGTTCTATTCGCTCGGAACATTTACCTTGTTGGCTTCCTCAGCTACAGCATAGGCCCTGGTGATAGATTCCGCTTCCTAGAAGGTTTACGGATTCTTATGCGCTAGATGCCTAAAGAAATCCCAATATGTCAGCGCCGAGATAAAACTGTCAAACTTCATCTCCTGCGTGATCCTAGGGATCCCCCTGGCTTTTGCCATGAAGCGATTGAGAAATCTTCGCAGATTCTGCCCGTGCTTCTGCTTGATGTGTGACAAATGCCAAAGTTGCTTTTCTTTTTGGCGGCTGGAGGCGTATTGCACAAAGAAGAAATCAGTCAACTCCCGAAAGCTTTGGACTGAATCCGAGGGGAGGTGATGGAACCAAATACAAGCATCCCCCTTCAAGGTAAGCGGGAAGCAGCGGCACATGGATGCGTCATCCAACCCTTGCAGGCTCAGGTGGGTGCAGAAATAGCTGAGATGATCCATGGGATCAGTGCTCCCATCGTACGAGTCAAGGGTTGACATTTCGAATTTTGTCGGCATCGGATGGTTCAAAATCCATGCTGTGAAAGGAGAGCTGTCCAGATCTATCGCGGGCTCATCACGGTTCGAGTTCTTCTCCCGTTTTGGGTCTATTCAGGCTGTGTTGGCTGACCTTTTGGAGTTGAAGTATGTTCTCAACTCCGTCCTTCTGGTGTGGCCAGCAACCAGCCGACTACTGCCTCCAATGGATCTGATTGCATGGAAGGCTCCTTCTTGGGCTCGGGGTCTTGATTCTGCCCGAAAATATCGGGGGTTTCTTCGTTCCGGACTTTCCTTTGGAATCATGCTGCTTGAACGTTCTTCAAGCCTTAGCCGGCTTTGGGCGTGAGAGGACTCCGGTGTTTGAATATTGGCTGGCCTTCTGGATTTCTTGGCCGGTCCCTTCTTCCTCTGGCCTACTCTCCTGGAGGCTAGTGCAGGGATTGCTACTGGTGGAACCCCCTACTGTCCATACTCCTTGCGGGAGCAGAGCATCTTGTATGTACTTTGCATATGCTCCAACAAATTTCGAAAGAAAGGTGTGGGCACCCTGTTGATCATCCTGTTGACCAGGTCACGTCTCTGATGGGCTCCCTTGCTTGTGCTCTTGTGTTCACCATTTTAGTTGACGACACGAACTTTGAAGATGATGCTGAGGAAAGTATATGAGCAAGTGGTAGGCTTTTTGTAAGCGTTTCCCACAGATGGCGCCAATGATTCGTCCTGGATCCAAGCTTCAAATAGGTTCATGTTGAATTGATTGTTGAGTCCAGCTCCATTCAACGAGTCTGGATCCTACATACCACTACAACAAACGAAAGATCAGGTGTCAGCGGGATGTTGTTCCACCAAAAATACTTCGATACTCCAGTCTGTAAACGGTCTTCCAAGAATTAAGAAGGTTAAGGAAAAAAACAAAGGAGAGAAGCTGCGAGTGTTTGTAGTGGGTGTTATGCTTTCGAGGCGTAAGGCTTTCTGTGGCTCGAAGGGAGTGCTGGTCTCCAACATTGTGTTCTTGAGGAGCGTAGTGACAGGGAGAGAGAGTGGGGCATTCTGTAAATGTGGGAGCTTGTGAGAATGAAGAGTAAATTTACGAGCGCCTTTAAGAGATCCAGGGCTTTGGTGAATGATTCTTAACAGAGAAGAGTGCGCTTGTTAGCAGAATTCGCAGTGTGCCCTAAAGTGAGCACTCCATAGGTTTTTATAGCTGAGATACTGGGCATCCTTTCTTTGACAAGAACGCTTGATTCCTGCGCTCTGCTGAACAAGTTTCCTTTGTTGGTGTGGGGCCTTAATGGCAGTAACGGCTCCTTGGAAGGATTGACTTCCTTCTGTAGTTTGTAACAGCTGGGGTTTGCTGCAGACATATGGGAGAATTTGGCGCTTTCCTTGTGCGAGGGGCGCTGAATCTGCTGATTATCGTTGCCGTGAATATTACCTTTTGGGGGAGTGCGAAATTAGGGGAGAAGACCATTGCTGGTCGTGGACAGACGCGTGGGCCAAGTTGGGCTTGGGCCGCGTTAAGCTGGGTCTTCAAGTGGTCAAGATTCCAGTCAACAAGAGTGTTAACCGTCTTAGAAGTTGGCCGTTCAAGTTGTCCGTCCTAATTCCTCCGTCCTTTTTCGCTTTCAACTAGTCAACGCGAAGTGCTGACCGTCCTGGCGTAAAATAGGCCTTAGTGATTCGGACCGTTACTCCTTTCCGGGTCAGCCCATTCCTAGCATACCCATTATTATTATTATTATTATTATTATTACTACTACTACGTATTATTATTATTATTATTATTACTATTATCACTATTTTCACCTTATTCCGCATACTATTTTATAAACCAAACAATTGAATATTAATTCCCATCTTATTCTATTCTAACAACTAAATATGGAAATAATAATTCCAATTCTATTCTCGTCCCATTATATTCCTTAGGAATAACTATTCTATTCCCACCTTATTCCATTCTAACAACCAAACGTATCATGAAAGAAGAGAAGTAGAGTTCAGTAGAGAGATAAGAAAATCACAATAACTTAATATCAATTCAACTCATCAATATACCCTCCAACAATAAATATAAGGTCATTATATAGAGAAACCCTACTCCTAAATTAATTAGAAAATAAATATAATTTTATAACTAATGACATCTCAAAATGAGGAAATAATTACAACTTTCTAGAATAAAAATAAAATAAAATCACACTTTCCCAAAACCGCTCAACAAAAATCTCTCAAATATAATGAAATCAAAATCAAATAAAATAAAATTCCTTCTAATTTGGAATGTTTGTGATATCCACAAGGGAGACAAGTCACAATCGTCATCATATTAGCAAAACTAAGAACATACTTTAATCATTAATTTGAATCAAAAGAAATAGTACAGGGAGTCAAGTCACTCAAGCTCAGCATTAGCGGCATCACAGAACTTAATATGCATAATAATAATCATCACCATATTACCAAAAGAAAAAGCTTACCTTTTGGCAAGTTCACTGGTTTGACATTGATGGTGAAGCAAGTATAGTTGGAGAGTATAGCATGAATCTCATTGGGACGGAGCCATCGGCCACTGGCTTCCTTTACTATGTTTGCAACATCCAAATCTGTACATAGGAGAGCAACTGTGAAAATATATGAGACAATTGTTGATGCAGTACACGAAAATTAGTCATCATCATCATTAATTTGTCTACTGGATTGTCAGGATTTGTTGATATCAGCATTGCTTTATTTATCAATCTAGTCATTTACAGTTTGTTTGATTTTTAAAGTATTTCGGATTGTAAAAATATGATTTCAGATAAGAATTTCTGGTCATTAGGATTACCTAAGATGCCTATAAATATGTTTAAGGATTCACTGTTTCTTCAAAGATAATTTGATAACAGAATGAGAATTTACCTGCTATTTTGGGTTGAATATCCATTCCAGGTCAAATTAGTTTATCAGATCCAAGATAGGGTTTGTGCTGCATCAACCATTTACCCCACAACCACTGTCATTTTCAAAACCTGAGAACTTTGACTTTAAAATCCAAAGTCCTAAATCCCAATCGTACCTTCATCTTTCCAAATCATGCTCTGATCTGTTGAAATCGACTCTCAACGTAGCCAAATCAAACCTCTGACAATCATCCATTGCAACCCACAATTTTGCCAGAACCCTATCATTGAGCATCCAGTTCTCAACACCAATACTAAACCCAAAAACTCACTTATATCACTCAGAATGCACAGATCAGACTAACCCAATATCTCTTGCCACTGCTGATAACTGGACTGCCCATTCCAGGTATGCGTATTCTTAAAGCTTGTGTAATGAGAAGTTGACCAAGTTTCACTCCAGCAAAGAGAGCATCTATTCTTGATGTAAAAGGCTTTCTTTTTCAAATCATTAGAGTCTAAAAATTTTTCCCCAACCAGCACAAGTAATAAAAAATACCACTTTCATCAGGACTTTACCTTCCAAATCAAGTTGAATTTCAAGGATAAGTTACGGTTTCTAAGTACCTTCTAGGAGAGCACTATAATAGATTTCACTGTCAAAACCCCTTGTATCCATTGGCATTTATTCAACTAAGTGACAATAGCCAGAATAGAGTAACTAACAATAACAAATTCAGGACAATATTGCTCTTCCATACACACGATTCGTGGATACAATTGGGTTCCAGCATAGACAATCCTAGCTCAATTTCAAGCAATTATTGCCAAATAAATACTACTACCAGGCAGAGAGAATCCTTCCATTAAGATAGGTGGAACACAAGCAGGAATGGTATTAATACCATATGCATTATTCATTGCCTGGGAACAACCAGGAGAGGATGGAAGTAAAGCTACAAAAGCATTTCTCAATAAATGCCTCTTGGCTGTAAAGGATATCTTACAACAGCAACTGAGTAATTATTAACCATTCCCCAATGGGAGAATGGACATATGAGCTCTACCCTTCCTCTCATCCTCTCTACTAAAAGCAAAGATGTGAATGATAAATCAAATAAAAGCATAAGTTACTTTTGTAGTATGATATTTCAATTCAATTGGTTATGTTCGCATGGTTGCATATTCAATTAACAACTTTAAAAAGTAGCCTCATGTCCTAACAAGTTATCTCATAAAGGTCAGACATTCAATTAACCTAGAGGACAATGAATCCCCTAATCAATGAGATTGGCTTTTCGGAATTTTCCAAACAAATAATGTCAACAAACACGTCTAAATCTTTTTCAGCTGTCAATCCATATCCTTTGTTAACATCAGCTTGCTCTAACCCCATTCAATGTATTAATGTCAAGCCTTCTGATCATTGTTCAGCACCAGTTCTTGTAGAACAAACGATAGAAACATTTGTTCACCTGGTTTCTAACCTATGTCAATATTCCTGATGACCATTCATTTCTAAAATCACCCCCTCTCCACCAACAAATTCCATCCATTACCAATGTCATATCAACTACATTTGCAACCACACTCTTGTAGAGTTTCAAAGTAAGAGAATCATTCTCCTCCTCCTCCTGCTCTCTCTCTCTCTCTTTCTCTCCCCCCCACCCCACCCCACACACACAGATAAGTTCTTAGAATAGTTTTAGATCAGGGTGTTGTAGGCATAGCATCAACAAAAGTAAGTTTTCCTAGTCATATCATAATGGGCCTGGTGCACAGTGCGGCCTGTATTCAATTTGATGGATCTTACAATAGATAAGATAGCAAATTTGTGCAACTTTTGGCCAATTTCGCAAATCCTCTGCCTTCTTATGACATTTTCCTTCTACATTCAAAAAATTTTAAATTGTAAGCAATTTTGAGTCTTTCAACCAAATTAAGCATTTTTATGCCCATTAAGGACGTATTAACATAAAAAAAAAAAATGATAAAGTGGACAACAAGGACTAAGAAATTTCTTCAACTCAACCCTAACAATCACAAAAACTTACAACAAGGAGGGCCTAATTTGACTGAAAACTCAAATTTTTTAAAAAAATGGAAATCTTAACAAAAACAAGAATAATTTTTCTGTAGAAAAGATAAATAAACGATTTTCAAATTTTGCGAAAATCCGTGAATAAATTTGTTATTTTAGCCCCCTTGGAATAAGGAGTTCTTTAAGGCATAAGGACTAGAAACCATAGACCCTAGAAACCGAATCTAGGTGAACGTCACATTTCAATCAACAGCACAGCAAACGAGCACAAGGCTGCAACCTCTAATAATAAACATCGGCAGAATCGACGTCACTCCAAACCACTTAGAAAGTTGTCAAAATTTTAAACGCAACAAAAGAACAAGAAAAAGACACAACTGTTAGAAATTCCGAATTCGTACCTTCCATGGAACGAAAACCATGAACCTCCCATCCCGAAAGTCGACCGGGGAGACTACTATCCATGCTCTAAACTCCCTCAAACTTCCAGCAAAATATAAAGATCAAAAATCAAATGAAAATCGCTAGTATCGAACCTTCCACAATACCCAATATGGCAAGAGAATGACAAAATAATCAGTGTATCATCCTGTAAATTGTACCCTCATCTTCGGTGGTCAAAAGGAAGACAATTTTTGGACGGTGGGTTACACCAACGTGAAATCAGACTGAACGCACTAACGGAAGATACCACGGTAGTGAAACACCCCCAGGCCCCAGGCAACTAATGAAGACAATGATACTACATAGAGGAGTAATGTTATGACGCGCGTGTGTTTCTCACCGCCGACACTAGGTAATATAGTCCAACGTACTTTTCTCCCCTTACCTATTTAGGGATCTTACTTATTTTAAAATTTTATTTCTCTTTATGAGACCATTAGATCAAAATCTAATTGTCAAATTTTAAAAATAAAAAATATTAAATATTGTTATATTTTAAAAGTTTTTTATAATATTAATATCTACTTGTTACATCCAAGGTCCCAATTGTCGTACGGATTAGGGAACCTTCAGATTCCTCGTTGTCTAGAGATTATCGTGAACGGGTCCAATTTCTATCTCTGTTAATCTGAGACATGCACAACACAACTAACAAATAAAAGATAAGAGGTCCAGCGAAATTTCTCCAACCGAAAACACTCTGACGGTCCAGTCAGCAATTTTTCGTAATAAACGGAAAGGGGCACACGTTTAGAGGTGTGTAAAAATATACTACAAATGCGTTGGGAGTGCGTGAATATAGGTGTGAAAGATTAGTGAGTAGGTATTGGGAGGCCTGGCTCCTGAAATACACAGTAGCGGGTGGCTAATTCTCGTCGCCTGAGAAGGCTGAGAGAGTTGGATCTAGAAGATGGTTTTTGAGCTTAATTTGCTTGACGTAGAATCGATTGTTTAGGATCCAATCTATTTCCCTGTAGAAGGAGAGGGATTTAATAGGGCTCCTGAGTGGGGACTTTGGGCGTAAGAATCTCCCTTGCAGGGATTTGCAAGCCACTGATTACTGGCGGTGGTTATCGGTATGTCAATTGTCGTCTTGCGGCGGTAGGTAGACCGTTGGGTCTGCAGGTCATGCCTGATCTACTCTTCACATTGGAATTGGTCAGAGGACTGTGGGCAGCGGTGACAGCCGCGGTTGACAGTGCTGACTCTCTCCCCGCTGGCTCATTTCCTTTGCGCCACCACTGTCACCCGACAGCCACATCAATAGGCTACAGTCATCGCTCATTGGCTGTGAGTACAGGTGCCACGTAAGCCGCTTTGGAATGTGGGGCTGGATTCTCCGTTTGGGCTGTTACTTCACGGGTTGGGCTTCAAATCTCTTTGGGCATTTGCACTAGACCCAACACTAGCCCCCCATGCCTGAACCGATCCATGGTGTGGTCTGGCATGTCCTTCTGGATCTAACTCACAATTGCTCGGCTTCTCTCGAGATGCACCGATGTTTATCGTCTTCCAACTTTGCGCCTTCCCTAGGTAGTTGTGCAAGTTTTTCTGACGCCGCAGTGATTCGCTGGCTGAAATGGAAGGATTCACACGCTTGAGGTTTTGTTTCATCAAGTTTCCAGGGCCGTCAAAGGCGTTGAAGCCAGTGTGTAGGTTACAGTCGAAGAGATAGAGCAGTTGCGAGCTCTTGCCGCACACTTTGAGGACCCGTGGGCTGAATCAGAAGCGAGGGAGTCCAGGCTTGCCGATGCCAATGTGCAGGCCCAAGCCCGCATGTTGGCTCTCTAGGAGGAGCTTGAGCTACTGCGGCTACAGTTCAAAGAGGAGCTTGCACGGATGGGGACTGAGCTGAGGTCTAGGTTTCTACTGGAGGAGGTTGGTCCTACACTAGAAAGGAACTTTCAGGATAGCATCTGTCTCAGCCGGAGACTAGTCTCGCTGGAGGATCCGAACTTTTGCATCGATATCCTGGACTATCAAAACTCTAGTGCCCTGATACACGCAGATTTATTAGAGTATCCAGCTCTAGATCCTTCTGAGCCTAGAGGGGGCCGTTAGCTGAACCTTGCGGCTGTAGGCTGCTGTAAAAAAGAGTTGTTAATGATCATTATAATGCAACTTGGTACTTAACTGTAATGTTTATTTCTATTGTTTGTTGTATTCAAACGATCCGTCTTCTCTTACGTGTGTTGTCTTGGAAGTCCCACTGCTGCCATCCCCAGCGATAAGAATTCTTGCATTGAATGCTGTTGTGACAGCGGAGATTTCGGTAGGCAGTTGAGACGACGTCGGTCTGCTATCAGACAGAAGGGTTGTTAATGATCATTAGGGTTTGGGGTTTAAGGTTTGGGGTTTGGGGTTTGGGATTTGGGGTTTGGGGTTTGGGGTTTAGGGTTTGGGGTTTAGGGTTTAGGGTTTAGGGTTTGGGGTTTGGGGTTATGGTTTAGGGTTTAGGGTTTAGGGTTTAGGGGTTAGGGGTTAGGGGTTAGGGTTTAGGGTTTGGGGTTTAGGGTTTAGGGGGTTAGGAGTTGGGGATTGGGGTTAGGGGTTTAGGGTTTAGGGTTTAGGGGTTTGGGTTAGGAGTAGGGTTTAGGGTTTGGGGTTTGGGGTTATGGTTTAGGAGTTTAGGGTT